>OY755239.1:29860587-30178587 GCA_963576725.1 Azorinus chamasolen | reverse complement strand
CTTCAAAGTTGCTGTGGTGATTAGTCATGACCGCTAGATGACCTCTATAGTTGAGGTCACTAGGTCAGGGGGTCTGGGGGGGGGTATACATGTTTTACAAACATCTCTTGTTTATTATTGTTTTTTACTAAAGACTACATTTGTATTGTAAGTCATCTTTAACTCTGGTAAGACATCTCCATTCTTGTGGTACTTCTATTCTGCGTTGCCAAGGGCCCTTTCCTGTAGCATATTGCTGGTGCCAGTAGGGTTGTACCTGTCCCCTGTTCTACGACAGCTGGTCCTTCCAGCCCTGTTGTTTGTGTTCCTGTACTCCTTCCTGCCCCACAAGGAACTGAGGTTCATCATCTATGTCATCCCAGTGTGTAATGTAGCAGCAGCAGAAGCTATGAACAAATTGTGAGTACATGTGTAGCAGAACCTCTTCAGAGAGATTAAACATGATTGTTGTTGTTGTTTTTTAAACCCTTTACCTCATGAATATTCATGTAAGAAATTAGGACATCATGAATATTAATTAGATGAATTTTTTAATGGCATTAAATAGTTTTTATAATGGCATATGAAAACAGAAACTTTACGCCAGATAGAAACGGTAGAATTGGATCTATATTATTCTATAAATGAATAGAGCAGAGTCCGCAGACCCATCCTAGAGAGCTGTATGTTTAGCATTACTCTGTATACAACTATGTAAAAAATCTGTCACTATGAGGTTAACCCTTTATTCCATATGCTTTTCTTTGCCTTTGCAAACAGTGTCGACCCAGATCTGATGGCTTCTGTAAGAGTCATCTGATCAGGGTCTGCACTGTTTGCTTATGCCACAGTATATATGATTCTACACTTTCTGCCTTGGTTAAGTTTTCCTATGTTCACATTTTATTATAAAATACAGTTCATTAATATGCATGATGTCATTATTTCTTATATGAATATTCATGGAGTAAAAGGTTAACCCTTTACTTCATATAAACACCTTTTCACACATTTGCAAACAGAGTAGACTCAGATCAGATGTCTCCTATGGAAGCAGTCCGGTCAGGGTCTACTCTTGTTTGCTTATGTTCTGTTTGTCCTATCACATCGTGCAGCAGAAATAATCATTCAATTCATACAGAAAAGATTCTGTCAGTAACCCTCTACCAGATAGAAACACCTTTAATGCCTTTGCAAACAGAGTAGACCCTGATCAAACAGATCCAGTAGGGGCCATTTGATGAGGTTCTACTCTGTTGGCTTATGTAATAATACAGATCTGGTTATACAAGGATTCATATTTTATTATGCTCCCCAACAACAGTGTTGGGGGAGCATATTATCGCCGCTTTGTCCGTAGATAGGTAGATTGATCTCGATGAGAAGAAGTTCAGTGCACAAGAATCATTACTCTCTTTTGCATAATTTAGGAGTTATTGCCCTTTGTTATTTCTCTTATTTAAAATTTGTCCGGATCATAACACTAAAACTATAATAGGTATCAACATGAAACTTCATAGGTAGATAGATCTCAGAGAGGAGAGAAGTGCAATGCACAGAATCATCACTCTCTCGCATTTATTTGGGGAGCATCCATCGGTTCTACCAATTCTCTTGTATTACATTGTAGTTGTTGTATTTTTTTTTTCTCTTAGGTGGATAAAAAGGAATAAAAGTATGATTGGGAAACTGCTAGCTTATATGGCTGTCCTGCATGTGTGTGGCAATCTGTGCACCACTTCAGTGTTCATGTATACATCCCACTACAATTATCCTGGTGGGGAGGCAATCTATAGACTACACCAGCTGGAACCATGGGATAAAGGTAATAAATAACTCTGTTGGCCTGCAGTCACAACATTTAAATGCTTAATTATGCCCCCGCCTTTAGGCAACAGGGGCATTTAGATTTACCCTTGTCCGTCTGACCATACGTCTGTACATCCGTCCTGTAAAATTTTCATCAAAGATTTCTCAACTTGTGTGCGCCAAAATTTGATACTTGATCTGAAGCATAATCATAGTTGTACCCTGTCTCCCCATTTCAAGTCTGAAAATCATCTACTTCCTGTTTGCCGAATTTTTTATTGAATTTTGGTACATGTAATTGTTTAATGACAAATTTTCGTTAAAGATTTCTTGGTTTGTATAAGCTGGAATGATTTGATACTTGGTCTGAAGCATAATCATACTGAGTTGTACCATGTCTCCCCTTTTCAAGTCTGTCGATCATCTCCTTCCTGTTTGTCGAAGCTTTGATTGAATTTTGGTGACAAATTTTCATAAAAGATTCTTCGGCTTGTGTAAGCTGGAATGATTTGATACTTGGACTGAAGCATAATCATACTGATTTGTACAGTGTCTCCCCTTTTCAGGTCTATCATCTACATGTACTTCCTGTTTGCCGACACTGATATTTCATGGCTTGTGATTGTTTAATGACAAATTTTCATGAAAGATTTCTCGACTTGTGTAAGCTGGAATGATTTGATATTTGCTCTGAAACATAATCATAGTAAGTTAATCATAGTAAGTTGTACCGTCAGATTTGTCATTCATCTACATCCTATGGACACATTTATTTTTTTAACCATTATTTTAACCTTTAGCTTATAGAGCAAATTCTGGTCCTCTGAAAGGTCTTCTACATGTACATCCACTTAACCCTTTCCTCCATAAATACGCCTTTCTACACTTTTGCAAATAGAGTAGGCCCAGATCAGATGGCTCCTATAGGAGCTGTCTGATCAGGGTCTGCTCTGTTTACGTATGAAATAATATAGATATGATTTGACAGTTTCTGCCATTGCCAAAACTTTCTGTGTGTATGTGTCATATTTCTTACATTAATATTCATGGAGTAAAGGGGTAAAAATGTAAACATGCAAGCTCAAAATCTGACCAATCCAATGCTTTAGAATGACCTCAGACTCAAAAAATGTTCTGTAACCTCGGGACCTATGTTCAGCTATGAATATTTACTTCTTCAGCTGTCCATGTTCACATAGATGTGCCAACTGCTCAGACAGGTGTAACCAGATTTAGTCAGATGAGTCCTAACTGGATGTAAGTTGTGTTTGTTTCAGCTCGGTTTGCCCAAGTGCTCGTTACAAATACAATTATAATTGTATTCTTGGTGTTTTGAGTTTTCTGTTAAGGCAGTGGAGAGTTTGAAGGGAAGTTGTGTTACAATAATTATTGTACATTTAGATAAAAAGTTCATGTAATATGTTAACATTTTTTTAACAAATTTAATTTACATGTATTCATACTGGATGGGTGAACCCTTTCTTTTCCCTCATGAATATTCATAAACTGAATTTTTATATTGGCCAATTAACAAAGAATTTGTTTGCCATTTCAGAAACCGTAGAATCAGACCTATACTATTCCATAAGCACACAGAGCAGACCTTGATCAGACGGCTCATACAGGAGCTGTACCATCTAGGTCTACTCTGTTTGCAAGGTCTTGAAAAGATGAAGGAAAGGGTTAAATTTTAAAGATTCACTGAATCCATTCTTGAAGCTTTTATTCAATACAGTCACAGATAAGGGGTGTACATGTATTTCAAATGCGAAAATCATTTCTTCACTAAACTTTAGTTTGGGATCATTAGTTTTGATATTAATTTTTGTTGAAAATTGGTAAGTAGGGGTATATGGATACCCCAAACTTAATGGCAGGTGTTTCAAAAGTGTTGGTTGCCATGGTAACCAGTTGATGTCCTGTGACTGGTGAAAATTTAGATATTTTGCTCATCAATACCTGTTGTCCCTTTCTTTTGAGAGACATTCTGTAATTATATACAGTAAAACCCCTCTAAACCTAGAGGAGCTTTCTGCACGACTTTCATCCTGCATGAAGCAGCCACCTGCCTAAAAGTATCTAAATCCTTCTCTACTAGAATTCCGGTTCAGAGGGGTTTTACTGTATTATGGATTTTGTTACAATTAGATCTTGTTGTTTTTCAGATACAGTAAGACAGAAGATTTGACAGCAGGGGGTATAGAGATGATGCAGTACACTCACATTTTAATGGGGGAACCTGACAAAGTGCAATATTACAAGAACTCACACAGTGTTGTGGACATGATTGAGGCTTTTGATGGGATAAGCATTGACAAAACTAGTTTTCCATTTATTCATTTTAAACATTCCACAAAAATATGGATTCTTAAAAAGAAATAAATTCTGGTTCACTTGTCTTGGTGTTTTTGTTTTGCATTACCATAATTATTGTTCATCCATTTCTGTATCTATACACCTTAGTCATTACCTTATAGGATATTTTTAGGCCCAACCTCTTTGAATAAATCTACCGAAAAGGAGCATTTACTAGAGAAAAGGAAAATGTTAGAACTGTGTAGTATTGAAACAGTTGTGATAAATAGAGCAATTGCTCCTATGGAGCAAATGCTCTACTTATCACAATGGTTTCAAGAAGTGACTATTACACTAATAACAGGGGTATTGAAAGGCATATTTATGGAGGAAAGGGGTAATATTTGGTTAATCTTTTTATCAGCAAATATTGTCTTCTGTTAATATTGTCAGCAAACAGTCATCTGCTAATATTGTCAGCAGGTATTGTCCTCTGTTAATTTTGTCAGCAAATATTGTCATCTGATAGTAACTATTGTCAGAAAGTATTGTCATCTGTTAATATTGTCACATGCATCAATGCTCAAAGTGGGCTTTCTTTTACATTTCTTGTCAGAAATTGGAATAATGTATCAAAAAGACTGGGTCCTGATGAGATGCCAAGTGACCAGTGTTTGGATGCAATCAAGGTCCATGCTTATAAAGCTTTGGGTCAAATCTGACCAATCAAAAGCTTGAGAACGAACTCAACTAAAAAGCTTTATAAGCATGGATACTGTTTGTTAATATACAAATTTACCAGTAGAGTGCTGAAGGTTAAGAAGATTTATTTTCACAGAAGGTACCCTCAAGGCCTTGTATGCAGTACAGACCCAAACTAGGTACCCTCGGGGCTTTAGACACAAACTCAGGTACCCTAAGGACTTTATACACGAACTCAGGTATATAATATATTATATACAACACAGACCCAAACAAGGTACCCTCAGGGCTTTACGGATCCAGGTGCCCTCCTGGCTTTAGACACAAACTCAGGGCTTCACAGACCCATGTACCCTCAGGGCTTCACAGACCCAGGTAACCTCAGGGCTTCACAGACACAGACCCAGGTACCCTCAGGGCTTTAGGCACAAACTCAGGGCTTTACAGACACAAACCAAGGTACCCTCAGGGCTTCACAGACACAGACCTAGGTACCCTCAGGGCTTTGTATACAATACAGACCCAAACCAGGGCATGTATTATTTAGTATCAGTACTGTCTGGCACTAGAAACTCTTTACTTCATGAAAATTTCTGTAAGAAATAAATCAAATAATTACATCGTAAATCTTTATGAGTTTAATTTTTATAATGGTATATGAACACAGGATATTTTGGCCATGGCTGAAAATGTAGATTCAGATCAGTATAATTTCATAAGCAAACTGGGCAGACTGATCAAACAGCTCCTGCAGTTATCGGACATGGGTGTAGTCTGTTTGCATGTCAGGCAGAGTG
This sequence comes from Azorinus chamasolen, assembly GCA_963576725.1. Lineage (NCBI taxonomy): Eukaryota > Metazoa > Mollusca > Bivalvia > Cardiida > Solecurtidae > Azorinus > Azorinus chamasolen. Next base: position 30,173,005 of record OY755239.1, on the reverse strand, counting down.
TCAAATTGTCAGCTGCAGATAAACCTACATACACAAGCATTAGAATTGTCATTTCTCCACTAAACCCTATGTTGTAACCACTCTTTAGAATCGTCTCGAAGAGATGATTCTAAAGAGGAGTCACAACATAGGGTTCGGTGGAGAAATAAAGAAGTTATTCTTGAAAATGTTTTAATTTTCACATCTTATCTGGACCTCTGAATTGTATTTTGTACAAATTGTATTTTGTTTTAAATTTATTCAAAGCGGAAGGGTCTGAAAATAGCCTATGAGGGAATGGGTTAATGCCATTGAAAATAGAGTAGACCTAGAGCAGATGGCTGCTGTAGAAGTCATCTGATCAGGGTCTGCCGTTTGCTATAATGAAAAAATACAATGTATAAATCTTGACTCTACAGTTTCTGTCATGGCCAACATTTTGAGACATTGTAGGAAAATAATAATAACTGTGATTGTCCACAATATCATGTCTGTCTGGTCTTGTCTCATTGGTATTGTGTGGATGTATCAGTAAATGCTGTCAGATTATGTTATAAAACAAAATATGATGACTTTTTTCATCATTTTATTTATAAATTACATGTAATACGTTCTGTGTATAATCTAACTAGATCTACATGAATATTACACAATCTTGAATATATTTGTACATGTATATAGCTAGCCTAACTGCCCTTTGTATTCGTACATCCAATGTCCCTCTCAACCAGTTTGTAAAGTGGCATTAATAGTAGCGCTTTACTGCATGAATATTCATTTAAAAATTAATGACATCAGATTTAATAGCATATGGACATGAATTCTCAGCAATGGCAGATACTGTAGTCATATCTATATTAAAAGCAAACAGAGCTGACCCTTATCGGACACCTACAGAAGCCATCTAATCTGGGTTTACTCTGTTTGCAAAGGCATAGAAATGTGTATTTATGGTGTAAAGGGTTAAATTTGGCATCATTTTGTGACTTCAAATTAGACTTTACTTAGTAGCATGCTTAAGTTTGTCTGAAGATTTAGAGAAACTGGGGTACAGTTAAAATCAGTTTTGTTGATGCTAAAAACAAAAGGCACGTCACATTTAGGCTTAGCTAACCAAATCATTAAATGTGACCTTGACATTTAAAATGTAAACAAACAGTATACCTATGCCGCACATCCCATGGTCCTCTAAACTGATACTGTGAAAGTTTTGAAATTTTCCTAGAATGAACATAACCCTTTACTCCATAAATATGCCTTTCTATGACTTTGCAAACAGAGCAGACCCAAATCTGATGACTCCTCCTGTAGGAGCCATCCAATAAGGGTCTGTCCCGTTTGCTTACGATACATGTACATATGATTTTACAATTTCTGCCATGGCCAAAACTTATGCTATTATAAGAATTAATTTAATTAAAGTTCATGATGCCAAGAATATTCATAGAGTCAAGCTTTGACCAAAAACTGTAGAATCATATCCATATCATGTCAAAAACAAACAGAGCAGACCCTGATCAGACGGCTGCTACAGGAGCCATTTAATATGGGTCTACTGTGTGTGCAAAGGTGTGAATAAGCGTTTCTATAAAAAAGGTTTACTATTACAATTCTATTGTGTGTACCTTTATTGCAAATATCAAAGCCAGGTTAGTAAATTTTCACTCTCGCTGAAATAGTTTGATTATAAGACTACTAACCCTTTGAATGCAGGAAACCAGTGTACTGGCATTTGTAAACAGTGTAGACCCAAATCAGAGTGCATGTACATGTATATAAGCCTGCTTGACCGGTAACCCTGCAACTACATGTATATAAGCTTGTTTCACAAATAACACTGCAACTACATGTATATAAGCTTGCTTCACAAATAACACTGCAACTACATATATAAAAGCCTGCTTGAGAAGTAACACTGCAACTACATGTATATGTATATAAGCCTGCTTGAAAAAGTAACACTGTAACTACATGTATATGTATATAAGCCTGCTTGACAAGTAACCCTGCAACTACATGTATATAAGCTTCAGGCCTTCCAGCAGCCACTCACAAAAAAGTTGGAAAAAAGTAAGAGGTTTTCTGGCAGAAAAGTAAGAAATAGTAGGATTTTTTTTTTTTAAAAAGTAGAAAAAGTAATTTGTGCAAAATATGTCATTATTAATTGCTTATAACTTTAATACCTAGAGGAGGCATTCTTAATGCAAAATCCTACCATTCTATGTGCCATATGGAATACATTGAGTGAACCAATGTTTTAAGCAAATTTTGTTGCCATGTCAGGTTTTTTAATTGTTTCAGACCAGGGGATAGCAAGGGATAGGCCTGGGGTCAAGGGGGCAGCTTGAGCCCCCTTGTGGGTTCAGGGCAATGCCCTTGTAGGGGGACCGGGGTGACAAAGCCTTCAGAAACTTTTGAAAAATAGTTATTCTGGAGGGCTAGTTTGGGCCATTTCTATGCTTAAATCTGTTGCTTCTCCTATTTGCAGCTGCCAAAATTGTTTGGTCATCATCCCTCAGCCTTTATTATGAAAGATGATGCACATCAAGGAGGAACATATTTGCCACACCTTTCAACAATAGAAACCTGCCAGTTTGACATCATTAGTTCATTTTCTGCAAATATAACTAGTACAAAGACCATGCTTTAATTTTTTTGTGGATTTTATTTTCAAAAAATAGGAATAGTAGGAGTTTTTAGGAAAAATTAGGAAGCCGTTTAAAAAGTGGGAAAAAGTAGGAACGCTGGAAGGCCTGAAGCTCGCTTCACAAATAACACAGTAACAACACATACATGTATATAAGCCTGCTTCACAAGTAACACAGCAACTACATGTATATCAGCCTGTTGTAACACAAGTACAGTAATTTTACTATACCAGCCTGTCACAAGTAACACAGTAATATATATTATCCCAGTCTGTTTCACATGTAACACAACAGTTATAATTTAACTATATCAGCTTGCTTCACAAGTAACACAATTACTGATTTACTATATCAGCCTGCTTCATGTGTAACACAATAACTATAATTTTACCATATCAAACTGCTTCACATGTGACACAATAACTAATTTTACTATATCAGCCTGCTTCATGTGTAACACAATTACATGTACTAAGTTTACTATATCAGCCTTCTTCACAAGTAACACAATAACTGATTTTACTATATCAGCCTGCTTCAATTGTAACATACTAATTTTACTAGATCAACTTTCATTACAAGTAACAGTAGCCTCCAAGTATACGAGCCTGCTTCACAAGTAACAATAAATATCAGAATGCTTCACAAGTAACACAATTAATACACATATAACCAATTAACCAAATCATATCCTACTTTACAAGTACATGTAATATAATAATTATAAAAGTCTGCTTCACAAAATCACAATATCAATATTGGCCTACTTGACAAGTAACCGATAAATGTCAGCCTGCTTCCACTGTAACTCAATAATAATAATAATATCACCCTCATCTAAAGTATCATGGCACTTCAGTCTTGGACAGTAATATGGCACTCTAACATTGCAAACAGTGTTGACCCTTGACCTGCGCTGAACAGGGCTTAACACTAATCATTGCTCTACTGCACAGGGCAGGCTAATCTTCACAGAAAAGCCAGTACTTACCGGTACTGAGAGTGGCAGGAAGGTTTCTGAGACCTTCCTGCATGATGGGACAGTATGTTTGTGGTACAGAGTGCAGAACCGTAAAACCCATCTAAACTGAAATTTCAAATTAGTACTGATGCTGCTATTTAACCCTTTACTCTATAAATATGACCTTCTATGTATCTGCAAACAGAGTAGACACACATCAGACGGCTCCTGCAGGAGCCGTCTGATCAGGGTCTGCTCTGTTTGCTTATAATGTAATATAGAGTATGATTCTACAGAGGTCAAAATTTTCTGTGTCCATGTACTGTTATAACGAGTAATCTAATTAATATTCACGATGTCATTACTTCTTACATGAATATTCATGGAGTAAAGGTTTGAAACAGGTGGTAGTTAAATGCAGGGTGAAAGAAGCTTTTTTCTGTAGGACTCACCCTGCATTAAGCAGCCACCCTTATAAAAGGTCTGAAATTCTTCTTTATTAAGATACGTACAGTTCAGATTTTTTTCATTGTATAAATTCAAATAAATACTGCAAGCAGATACTCAGTGGTAAGTAAGCATTCTGTGATGGGGATCATGAATATTTATTAGCTATATTTTTATAATGGCATACGTACATAGGACTTTTTTGGTATTGATAGAAACTGTAGTCAGATTTAAATTTCATAAGCAAACAGAGCAGACCCTGATCTAGGTCTACTATGTTTGCAAAAGCATGAAAGGGCATTTTTAGGGGAGGGATAGGTAACCACCTAAAGTAGCTGCAAACTTCTAGAAAATAAATGATCTTTTGACTGCCAGATTCTAAAGTGGTAACCGAGTTGGGTCTGCAGTAAAACACCTACACTGGTCACCCTAAAGGTATTGATGAGTTATGCAGAAAGCTGCCATATGAGGCTCAAAGCTTTCTGCATTACTTTCTTTCTGCATTAAACCTTTACTCCATGAATAGTCATTACATACACCTATCATTATGAACATTGTTATTTAATTTGTTATATACAGTAACAGTACAACCTCTCTTTAACGACCACTAAATTACATCAAGTATTTTGTGTTAAATGTAGGTGACTGCTTAAAGCAAGGTGAAAGTAAACCAGAACGCTCCTATAGGAGCGTTCTGTTTTACTTTCACCTTGCTTTAGGCAGCCACCTGCCCTAATTACCAACTAATTAACATAATTTAGTGGCCGTTATAGAGAGGTCTTACTGTAAAATAAATGAAAACATAGCCATGCCAAATAGCCTAGAACCATATGTAAGAGAGTCAAAGCAAACTGCAGACCCTGATTAGACTGCTCCTAGTAAGGCCATCTGATCATGGTCTACTCTATTTGCATTTAGGTGTCTAAATGCTTCTCTTTGGGGTAGACTTATTCATTAAGCGACCATTGTAGAGGTTGTACTATGTACTGTTGGCAACTTTACAGTGATATCAGTATATTTCAGATTATAAATTCATTTTCTATTGACGATTCTGCTGCTTGTATGTACAGAGGAGAAGCACCTGGGTCGTCCTTTGCCATTTCATAACAAACTTGTACAAGTTTGTAGCAGTGCTCATCACGATCTGCTTTCACTGTCCTATCTATCAGTTTATCCCAATCCTCTGATGTAACTTTCCTGTCTTTCAGGGGTACAGTCAAAGCTGCTGAATCCCTGGAAATGTACACTGCCAATAGAACTGTGAGATAGTGCTGAATGGCATTTACAGCATCTGTATATTTCAGAAGTGAAATAATCTGTAAAAGTGACCAGGCAGCAGTAACACCGTGGAGCAGGAAAAAGTCATTCTTTATCTCTGAGACAGTGTACACAGTTATGATCCATTTCAGCACAATTTTTGCTAACTGATGAACATTGATTGTCCCATCTGATTGAAGTGCCTCCTGAGGAAGCTTGATAGACAGCACTTTTGAGACCAACTTGTCGCCTTCTTCAGATAGTAAGCAGGCAACCTTTCTCTGAAATGTTCCCACTTTGAGTGCTTTATATCTGTCCTTGTCAAATCCATCAAGCATTGCTTGTCGAAGTGTGTCATCCTTGGCAATATCTGCAAGGATATCAAGAATATCAGATGTTCCTTGACCAAAAGAGCCTTTGCATGAAGACTCAACCGGCGCATTTGAGTGGTGTAGATAGGCAAGACCCTCAAGCACGACTCGCTCATTTTTTACAGAGTAACCATAGCCAAGGTGGATCATACCATGGAGAGCTGATCCAGCAAGTCCTATGGAAAGTTTGGGGAATTCTGCTGCAATCAGGTCATCAAGACTTTTACCATAGTTCTCAAACAAGTTTTGATAGTGCTTGAGAATGGTGTAATATGAGGTTCTTTTTCCTATCAGTTTGTCGATGTCTTCAGTAACAGATTCATCGCTGATGGAGGGACTTTCTAATTTAGTGTTGTACCATTGAATGAAACGATTCAGTCTGTCCTCTGGAGAATTAAGGCAATGTAAGGCAATTATTCCATGGGATATATGGTTGGACAGGAATCCATTATATTCAATGAAATATTTCGTTGTTGAATGTTCATCTAATGTAGCTTGAATATTGGTGGCCATGCTTTTGTGATTTTGGATTAATATTCTTGGTCCAGCTGTCAGCAGAAACTTTTTGAACAATCTGAAATAACAAGGTAAAAAGAATCATTAATATGAGTGACATTTACATGCAATCAATAATTAAAACCGTTGACTAGTCCAAATGATTAAATAGTGATATCAAGCTACTTTCAGTTTGCCAATATCCCAGGACCCATACAGCAACCATGACAAAACTAACCTGCCATCTTAACCCTTTCCTCCATAAATACGCCTTTCTACACCTCTATAAAAGTCACCTGTTGAAACCATTGTGATAAATAGAGCATTTGCTCCTAGAGGAGCAAATGCTCTATTTATCACAATGGTTTCAAATTACAAAATTCTAAAAAAAATCCTTTTCTCTAGTTAATGCTCCTTTTCGGTAGATGCATCTAAATATAGCCTATGGAGGAAAGGGTTAACAGCTCATACTGATGAGATGCCAAACTGACACAAAATATGCCCACAAGGGACCATTTGGCTAGTTATCGAATTTTCCAAGATGTAATAGCCACACACAATTTCATGAAGTTTGGTGAAGATTGAATTATAACTGGTTGACACTGAGAGCGGACAAGGGCAAAATACCCGGTAAACAATTTCAGCTTATTCAATGGACATAAAGGTGCCTGGGACCATTTTACTGGTAATCATAGTTGGTCGACACAATATCGCCAGATAGAATTTCATATAGTTTGGTGAAGACTGGATTGAAATTGGTAAAATTAGAGAGTGGAAAAGGATAAAATATACAATTTTAGCTAGTTCAAGGGGCAATAACTCCTGAGGTCATTTAGCTAGTTGCAAATCCACAAATACCACAAACATTTTCATCAAGCCTGGTGACAATCAGGTGGAAACTGCTTAACTTAGAGAATGGACAAGGCTAAAATAAGCATTTTTTTACTAATTCAAGGGCGTTAACTCTAAAATTCAAAGGCTATGACGCTAAAGTGCCTGGGGCCATTTAGCTGGTTAAAGAACTTGACTGAAATATTACCACAAACATTTTCACCAAGTCTGGTGACAATCAGATAGAAACTGCTCAACTTAGAGAAAAGTTCAAGGGCCATAACTCTTAATTAAATGTGCCAGTGCTATTTAGCTGGTTATAGAACTTGGCTGAGATATTACCACAAACATTTTCCCCAAGTCTGGTGACAATCAGATAGAAACTGCTCAACTTAGAAAGTCGACATGTTCTGGACGCTGCCTGCCTGCAAGCTCGCCCACCAAGGGGCTTCACATACTTTTGACGGGCAATTTCTTGTTCATTCGACAGATTTGGTGTTTTATTTCCTTATAATCAAACTAGGTTATGTTGAATTGCTGGTTAGCTCGAACCTACTTCATAGGTCCCAACAGATTCCTTATATAGATCATATATATCTATATAACACAGTATCGTTACCTCGTTAGTTTAAACTCGCAATTTAGGTTTTCTCGAAGTTAATTTTATGTCCAGAGTGCACATTTCTCTTTATTTTTAATCCGGTTACCACAACATAACACTTACTGTCTTGCCTAATCAGACTACACAGTAATGTGTGAAATACAGGTCGCCGCAGCAGCCTTTGAAGCTGCTGGTTGTGCATGACATTTAAGATGTACGCCACCTGTGTTGTCTATAACAATCCGCTAATACCCTATGCGCACCATGCTGATTATTTGTTTTCTTATCTGAGAAAACTTCGGGAGCAGTTTTTGTGTCATTAATGAATCCAGTGATAGTTTCTCGGAGATATTCGAGCCCAGGTATTTGATGTTATCAACAACAGCTAAGTGAGGACCCGCTAATAGGTATTGACATTAGGACTGGAGCATCCTGTGCCATGACCTGATGGTAAGCGCAAACTCCTTGCATGCCTGTGAAAAGTGGTCTAATAGGCGTTGGAGACCATCATGAGTATGACTGGCAAGGGCGGCATCATCTGAAAAAAGCCGCCCCCTGATCAGGACTTGAGTTTTGGCATGAAGTCTGGCTAAGTTGTACAATCTGCCATCATGTCGGTGTGAATGTTGACACCATCAGTGGAGGAGTATCACAGGAGGACAGAGAAGATACCGAAGAGAGAGGGAGCCAATTACACATCCTTGCTTGACACTAACTGAGGATCTTGAAAGGCTTAGACATGTCGTCATTGAAGCTTACTGTGCCATGCATCATAGGCGTAGGAGCCAGGGGCCAGACCCCCACCCCTCAATGTTGAGACAGGGGGAGGGGTGGGCAGAGTATACACCCCCCCCCCCAAAAAAAAAAAAAAAAAAAAAAAAAATTATTAAGTCCAAACATAAAAAATGAAAAAGACACAAAAAGACAAGCCAAAGGGATATAAAATTTGCACTTTCTATTGTTATTAAATGATTTGTTTTCATACCTGCGATTAATTACGACTTTTTGGTCCCACATAATCTGTTAATAAAGTCTATAACTTAGCCCCGTTCAAGGGTAAACAATCGGATCATTCGTAACTACTCATCTTATCCGTCAGGGTTCGGAATATCTGAAGTGTTCCAAAAGCAATCGGACAAGTTTCCCCGGCTTTACTCCGAACACCTGTCCTCGGCTATTTTATAAAATTTATTCCGAACCCTGATGGAATAATATGACAAGTAGTTACGATTGGCGCTATTTTTGTCTTTTTCTACATGTGTTTAAAACCAACAAACATCTATGAAATGCAAGAATCCTCTCCTTCAAGGTAATACATGAATCTGAACGGCAATTCATTAATTGTAATGATGCGAGGAAAATGGTTACGATACAGGCATTGTTTTTGTGTGACAGGTGACTCAAGATTAAGACATGATCAATATTTATATTATTGTGTGAATGTTACAAGATGATGTTATTCGTTTGAATATGTTTTAATCTTTTTTCTGAAAAGCGAAATTTGCTCGTTGGACAAATTTAATATGATAAAACTAGATCTAGACGACTTCACAGTGTCAGATTCTGTGGCCAAGTTTTCTAATGAGCTGTCCGTTATATTATATAAGAAGACTGAAAACAAAGATTTACCTGCGCGAGATCAGATGCTGTTTTCTTCAATTCCCCTGACTGTCATATTTCATAAAAGAAAAAAGTAATATATATAGCTAATGGGCGTACGAGCTCACTCGCTCCGCTCGTGATCCCGTACCCGCTCCGCTCCCCATTAGCTATATATATATAAATTTCCTAAAATATAAAAAAATAAAAATATCACCAGTACCCCCTACAAGTAACATTATAAGAAAATAAAAAAAAATGAAAGAGGTACAAAAGGAGGTACAGCGAACCTTTTTCATATGGTGGAAATTTTTATTTTTTTTTACTCCCTATCAGGATTTTTTAAAACCTTTCAACCCCCCCCCCCCCTCCCCCCACTTTACTTAAGCATTACTAAAGCTTTACTTAAGTATTACTTAAGCATTACTAAAGCTTTACTTAAGCATTACTAAAGCTTTACTTAAGCATTACTAAAGCTTTACTTAAGTATTACTTAAGCAAACATAATATGTTACTACTTCAGGACACAACAAAAAAATTTTCCTCCGCCACCACGAGAGAAAAAAAAAAAAAAAAATCCTTTAAAAATGAAGCAACCAACGGCACCGTTATATCCTGAAGTACCAGTAGAGGACGGACAAAATTATAGATTACAAAAAATATCAGAGATTGAAAGAATATTAATTAATGAAAGAGATACAAGAAAATCATTACGAAAAAAATATAAACGAGGAATAAATATTACTGAAGGGGTTGATACCACATTAATATCAACTAGTATTATTTTAGCTGGAGTCGGAGTAGCTATTCCTATTCTGTTACCATTACAAATAGTGGCTGTAGCATGTGGAGGAATTGGAGTATGTGTTAAAATAATAAGAAGAAAATTAATGACAAAAGCACAAAAACATTGTAATGTTAAAATGATAGCAGAAAGTAAATTAAATAGTATTAGAGATATTATTTCTAAATCTCTTCAAGATGGAGAAATAAGCCCTGAAGAATTTAAATTAGTTTTAAATGAAATGGAAAAATATTCTAAACTTAAAGAAGAAATCAGATCAATAAAAAAATCAGACCTAGGGAAATCAGGTTCAGGAATAACTGAGGATGAAAAAAAAAAATTGATCGAGAAGGTAAAAGAAGATATGTTAAACAGTTTAAAAACAGCATAATTTATACAATTAATAATAATTATGTTACTAATAATTATAGATATGAAAATCCACCAATTTATTCCGAATAAAAATGGCTGAAGGTGGATTTGATTATAGTAAACCAGATTATCACGAAGACTTTGAAGATGATGTTTATAATGATGATAATGTTATGATTGCAGATGATGAATTTAACAGAACCATACAAAACCAATCCGCTCATATCGAAGATATTAATGATGAAGATACAAGAACACAATTAATAGTGCAACAGAAACAATCAATAGTTAAAAGATATTACGAGATGATAAAAGAAAAATATGGATTAGAACCGATTCGTGAAGATCCCACAAACTTTGAACTTGGCCCAGATCATAAAACATTATTTTTAAAGTTTGGAGATAAAGAAATTCGGATCACATCCAAAAAAGGAGGTTTTATTGCTTTGAGTGGTATTGCAAAAGATATTGGTGTAGGTGGTGCATCTGCAATTAGAGATTTATTAAATTTACCAGATTATAAAAGTACACTAAAACTATCTACCAAAGCTGTTGCAGCTTTACAAAATATGGAACATAACCTTCCTAATGTACAAAATATACCGATGGAAGACTTAGCTAATACTTCCGGAAGAATTATTGATGAATTTCAAACAACATTAAATGTTTTAGAAGGAGAAATGGAAACAACATTAAATAATTTAAGTCGAGATATAGAAACAGCAAGACCATATGTTTCAGAACGAGAAACACAAACGCCTATGACTATTAGAGAATGGGATGGTATTACGAAAGCTATGACAACAGCAAAAGAAGAGATTGCAAATCAATTAGCAAAACTGAATGAAACAAATAAACATATAGCAAGAGAAAAAGAAAAATTAGAACAGGCTAAAGAAGATAATAATGAATTTCAAATAGAAAGGATAAGTAATCGAATAAGAGAATTGGAAGGTGAGAGAAGTGGGAAAATGGACGAAGCGTACCATTACCGTAGCGTACCATTACCAAATCGTACCATTTTCGGTCTAAGCGTACCATTTACCAAATATATGAAACTGGTATAAATATTTTTTATTATTGTTATATGAAAACATGAAAAATGTAATTAATGTATATTTTATCTTAGTGTGTTTTAATTGAGCATAGTATTGTCATGACATACGGTTACCCTTATCCAAGTTATGACCCATGCACCGACTTTCCTAGACAAGAGGAAGATCCTAAATACGGTGTCCAAAGTTTCTTTCAAAATACGTACTTTGAATTTGAGAATAGCATTCATCCATCCAGGTGTTGGCTTCTGCCAAATCACTTTTTTATGTACAGCGAATATCGGAAACGTGTAAACTTTCAACTAAGGGTTTCACTGTGTGGTAATTGCCACGTAGAGTTTAAGCTAACAAAGATCGTATGCATACACAAAAAGTATTTGCAAGCAGGTCAGACCCAAAATAAAACAACCAGAATGAAAAAAAAGGATGATAAATCGTTTTTGTGACAATTTTAACACTTGAACTTAGCTTCGTTCCAAAACCGATATTCCTTTACAGTTTTCACTGTTATATGCCAGTGTGTATTTGGCACGTGCCCATAATCACGTGACATTGGGCCACACGCGCTAGTGTGTGAATGTCGATGTGTATTGATAATACGATGCGAGAGAAACCCAATTGGATTACACTAATCTGATATATTGAGCCCATTTATTCCATAAATACACGTTTGCAAACAGAGTAGATCCAGATCAGACGGCACCTTTAGAGGCTGTCTGACCAGGGCCTGCCATGTCTGGTTATGAAATATAACTATACAATCATGTACATGTAGTTTACAAATTACAAAATGTTATCTATATATAGCCTACATGTCTTTACAGAAATCAGTTAATAATACTCATCGTATTTTTTTCTTACATGAATATTTATGGAGTAAACGTTATAATCGGATATATGTTTCTACGTTAAATTTTAAAACGAAGGGGCTGGCAAAAATAAACACATTATTTTTATTGTTTTATTTCAGTCCCGATTAACATGTTGTGGTTCTAAACCCTAATATAAATGAATAGAAACACTAACTATAGTGACATACAACAGAACACGGACATAATGAGTATACGCTTTTTATGCATTTGCAAACACAGTAGACCCTGGGCAGACGGCTCGTATAGGAATCATCTGCTCAGTTTGCTTACGAAACTATATCAGATTCTCTAGTTTCTGTCATGCAAAAATTCCTATGACGGTGTGCCATTGCAAATTTAATATTCCCGATGTCATAGCACATACACTCAGCAGCACATTTCTAAAGACTCGTACCCGTTCACGTATATTAACTCATTACTGCATGAATACGCTTTTCTTCGTCTCTGCAAACACAGTAGACCCAGAGCAGACGGCTCTTATATGAGTTTTCTGATTAGGGTCTGCTCTGTTTGCTTATGGCAAGTTTACATTTGCCACGGAGGCCGTACGATTTCTTTCTCTGCGATTTTCCTACGATTTTGTTTGGCATCTTAGAAGTCTACGGGATGCGATGTTTTTGTCTACGATCATCGTACGATTATTTGTGTATACTGATCGAGCTTATCCGTACGATGACTGAGCGGTGACCGTGCTGTCTCCGCTTGGATAAGCCAATCGTACGTAGCCCGTACGGAGCCTGTGTGGATTCCATACGAAGACCAGTGGGATTGTTCTATCTTCTATAGATAGACAACTATTAATGCAGGCAATGTCAAAAAAAATATACACCGATGCGATGTACGTTCGATTTCACGGGTATGGCACGGACACCGAGCGGCAGCCTTGTGGTGATCTTGCGATGACCGTATGGTCGCCGTACGATTTTTTTTGCTACATGTCCACCGAAAATCGGTCTTTTTCAGCACGATCCTCGCGCGGCCTCCGTACGATGCCCGTGCAAAGTTCGCACGATGCCTGTAACCACGTGTTTACGGGCTGCGGGCTTGCGATTTTAGAAAATATTTATAACCTTTTTTATGACAAATCATAGAGGCTACGGCGACCGTATGCCTCCGTACGGAGACCGAGCGGTTTTCACCTTACGGCGGGTCTATGGGCGCCGTAAACTCATCGTAGGGCAAATACGAACGCTCGATCGTCTGTTATCATTTTGGTATGTGTGGACAGGCCTTGTCAAGACATGCATACCAAAAATGCAGGTTGTAAATGAAAACTTTAAGAAGTTATGGTCAAGCCGGAGTTACGACAATAACTCGCGATTTCTTCGAAACCAGGACCGACGGGACAGTGAATGGGTTAAATCGGAACATATAATAGAACATGGATCAACAATCAATAAAATGAAACACATATCTGTAACAACACCCGTTGTTGTTTCGGGTACATGTCTATACTGTGCTGGTGTTACACCTGAAACAGAAAGCAAATTTCAAATACGGAGAAATTTTGGATTGATACTAATTACATGTTCAACGGAATAAGATTTATACATCTGACACGCTGCTACTCTATGATGCTGAACTTGCATTATAGACATTTCAAGTACGCCTGATTAGGTACTATTTTGAAACAAATAGGAATACATGGCAGTGATAGTTAGGAACCATTAACAGAGCTACATATAAAGATGCCTGTCCAAATACAATGTTACACCTTTCTTTAGAATGATTCCATAATTCAGCTTATTCTCGCAATCGCAAACAAAACCTACCCGATCAGACAACTTGGAAAATATTTGAAAAAAAAAGAACACGAAAATTGTTAAGAAATGTTACCAGTAATGCACTTTCTGTGTTGCCATCTAGACTTCTGCACTGCACAGCCCGGCTCCGTCCTTTGATGTTTAATGAGCAGTCTAAACAAGGATAGTCCGGCATGATGCTTTCTTGACTGTCAAGTCTTCATTTGCGCGTGACTTTTATTCGCGTGCATATCGCTGATTGAGTATTTTGGGTAAAGTGTCATATTGAGTTGCTACTGAGGCGTAACGACATTAACTGCAGCCAATAATTGGACAATTAATTCGCCGTTTTTAATCCAGTGTTTCAAACACGCGTGCATTGCGTAATGTGGGGTTGGGACCGAGGCGTTACGATAATGACTTCAGTCATTAATTGGATAATTAATTAACCGCTTTAAAAGTTTATTCAAACACTGACCAACGATATTGAGAATTTCTAAGCACACGCATACTTATTTAATTTATTTCAAGTATATTTGCAGTGAAAATATTTAAACCCTTCCCCTCATATATAAACGCTCTTATAGGGGCTATTTTGTCAGGGTCTGCTCTGTTTGCTAATGGAGTTTGATAGTTCTATTTCTAAATAATTTGGCCAAGAATATTCAGTAGGTATCGAACTTTGGAATTGGGAAAGAGTTAAATTATTGATTACTGTACAATCAAATCTCCGGATTTTCCATAACGCGTGCCACCTTCAATGCAGTGCATACCAGATCATTCGCAATACACACAGGTCATGATTCGTAAATAGAGTTGGATTGTTTAAATCTTGGGCTATTTAAAACTAATTCAGAACATAAGGTTCATCTCAGGTGTTATTTTTTATAAAGGATACTTGTGCATTTTATTATGACTGTGTTGGGGAAACTTGTAAATGGGTGATTTTCTGTATGTCGATGTCAACAAATCGGCATATATGAGGTTCTACACAGAATCTAAAATGTCGGCTTATGATGTCCAATACAGGTGACTTTTGTTAATGTTTATTTGTGCAGCTTACATGTATTATGACTGTGTTGGGGAAACTTGTAATCTGTAGATTTCCTGTATGGCGATGTCAAGAAATCGGCATATTGGGTTCTTACACAGAATCTAATAAGTCGGCATATGATGTCCAATACTTGTAATCTTGTAAAACACTGTATTATACATTTGTATAATACTTTAGTGTTATATTCAAATATAATTTATGTTTTTTATTATTGGTACGCTTCGTCCAGGAAATGGTACGCATAGTCCTGGTACGCTTCGGCAATGGTACGCTTCGTCCATTTTCCCACTTCTCTCACCTTCCAATTCTCTTATTCGATTACTTATCCTTTCTATTTGAAATTCATTATTATCTTCTTTAGCCTGTTCTAATTTTTCTTTTTCTCTTGCTATATGTTTATTTGTTTCATTCAGTTTTGCTAATTGATTTGCAATCTCTTCTTTTGCTGTTGTCATAGCTTTCGTAATACCATCCCATTCTCTAATAGTCATAGGCGTTTGTGTTTCTCGTTCTGAAACATATGGTCTTGCTGTTTCTATATCTCGACTTAAATTATTTAATGTTGTTTCCATTTCTCCTTCTAAAACATTTAATGTTGTTTGAAATTCATCAATAATTCTTCCGGAAGTATTAGCTAAGTCTTCCATCGGTATATTTTGTACATTAGGAAGGTTATGTTCCATATTTTGTAAAGCTGCAACAGCTTTGGTAGATAGTTTTAGTGTACTTTTATAATCTGGTAAATTTAATAAATCTCTAATTGCAGATGCACCACCTACACCAATATCTTTTGCAATACCACTCAAAGCAATAAAACCTCCTTTTTTGGATGTGATCCGAATTTCTTTATCTCCAAACTTTAAAAATAATGTTTTATGATCTGGGCCAAGTTCAAAGTTTGTGGGATCTTCACGAATCGGTTCTAATCCATATTTTTCTTTTATCATCTCGTAATATCTTTTAACTATTGATTGTTTCTGTTGCACTATTAATTGTGTTCTTGTATCTTCATCATTAATATCTTCGATATGAGCGGATTGGTTTTGTATGGTTCTGTTAAATTCATCATCTGCAATCATAACATTATCATCATTATAAACATCATCTTCAAAGTCTTCGTGATAATCTGGTTTACTATAATCAAATCCACCTTCAGCCATTTTTATTCGGAATAAATTGGTGGATTTTCATATCTATAATTATTAGTAACATAATTATTATTAATTGTATAAATTATGCTGTTTTTAAACTGTTTAACATATCTTCTTTTACCTTCTCGATCAATTTTTTTTTTTCATCCTCAGTTATTCCTGAACCTGATTTCCCTAGGTCTGATTTTTTTATTGATCTGATTTCTTCTTTAAGTTTAGAATATTTTTCCATTTCATTTAAAACTAATTTAAATTCTTCAGGGCTTATTTCTCCATCTTGAAGAGATTTAGAAATAATATCTCTAATACTATTTAATTTACTTTCTGCTATCATTTTAACATTACAATGTTTTTGTGCTTTTGTCATTAATTTTCTTCTTATTATTTTAACACATACTCCAATTCCTCCACATGCTACAGCCACTATTTGTAATGGTAACAGAATAGGAATAGCTACTCCGACTCCAGCTAAAATAATACTAGTTGATATTAATGTGGTATCAACCCCTTCAGTAATATTTATTCCTCGTTTATATTTTTTTCGTAATGATTTTCTTGTATCTCTTTCATTAATTAATATTCTTTCAATCTCTGATATTTTTTGTAATCTATAATTTTGTCCGTCCTCTACTGGTACTTCAGGATATAACGGTGCCGTTGGTTGCTTCATTTTTAAAGGATTTTTTTTTTTTTTTTTCTCTCGTGGTGGCGGAGGAAAATTTTTTTGTTGTGTCCTGAAGTAGTAACATATTATGTTTGCTTAAGTAATACTTAAGTAAAGCTTTAGTAATGCTTAAGTAAAGCTTTAGTAATGCTTAAGTAAAGCTTTAGTAATGCTTAAGTAATACTTAAGTAAAGCTTTAGTAATGCTTAAGTAAAGTGGGGGGAGGGGGGGGGGGGGTTGAAAGGTTTTAAAAAATCCTGATAGGGAGTAAAAAAAAATAAAAATTTCCACCATATGAAAAAGGTTCGCTGTACCTCCTTTTGTACCTCTTTCATTTTTTTTTATTTTCTTATAATGTTACTTGTAGGGGGTACTGGTGATATTTTTATTTTTTTATATTTTAGGAAATTTATATATATATAGCTAATGGGGAGCGGAGCGGGTACGGGATCACGAGCGGAGCGAGTGAGCTCGTACGCCCATTAGCTATATATATTACTTTTTTCTTTTATGAAATATGACAGTCAGGGGAATTGAAGAAAACAGCATCTGATCTCGCGCAGGTAAATCTTTGTTTTCAGTCTTCTTATATAATATAACGGACAGCTCATTAGAAAACTTGGCCACAGAATCTGACACTGTGAAGTCGTCTAGATCTAGTTTTATCATATTAAATTTGTCCAACGAGCAAATTTCGCTTTTCAGAAAAAAGATTAAAACATATTCAAACGAATAACATCATCTTGTAACATTCACACAATAATATAAATATTGATCATGTCTTAATCTTGAGTCACCTGTCACACAAAAACAATGCCTGTATCGTAACCATTTTCCTCGCATCATTACAATTAATGAATTGCCGTTCAGATTCATGTATTACCTTGAAGGAGAGGATTCTTGCATTTCATAGATGTTTGTTGGTTTTAAACACATGTAGAAAAAGACAAAAATAGCGCCAATCGTAACTACTTGTCATATTATTCCATCAGGGTTCGGAATAAATTTTATAAAATAGCCGAGGACAGGTGTTCGGAGTAAAGCCGGGGAAACTTGTCCGATTGCTTTTGGAACACTTCAGATATTCCGAACCCTGACGGATAAGATGAGTAGTTACGAATGATCCGATTGTTTACCCTTGAACGGGGCTAAGTTATAGACTTTATTAACAGATTATGTGGGACCAAAAAGTCGTAATTAATCGCAGGTATGAAAACAAATCATTTAATAACAATAGAAAGTGCAAATTTTATATCCCTTTGGCTTGTCTTTTTGTGTCTTTTTCATTTTTTATGTTTGGACTTAATAATTTTTTTTTTTTTTTTTTTTTTTTTTGGGGGGGGGGGTGTATACTCTGCCCACCCCTCCCCCTGTCTCAACATTGAGGGGTGGGGGTCTGGCCCCTGGCTCCTACGCCTATGATGCATGGCACAGTAAGCTTCAATGACGACATGTCTAAGCCTTTCAAGATCCTCAGTTAGTGTCAAGCAAGGATGTGTAATTGGCTCCCTCTCTCTTCGGTATCTTCTCTGTCCTCCTGTGATACTCCTCCACTGATGGTGTCAACATTCACACCGACATGATGGCAGATTGTACAACTTAGCCAGACTTCATGCCAAAACTCAAGTCCTGATCAGGGGGCGGCTTTTTTCAGATGATGCCGCCCTTGCCAGTCATACTCATGATGGTCTCCAACGCCTATTAGACCACTTTTCACAGGCATGCAAGGAGTTTGCGCTTACCATCAGGTCATGGCACAGGATGCTCCAGTCCTAATGTCAATACCTATTAGCGGGTCCTCACTTAGCTGTTGTTGATAACATCAAATACCTGGGCTCGAATATCTCCGAGAAACTATCACTGGATTCATTAATGACACAAAAACTGCTCCCGAAGTTTTCTCAGATAAGAAAACAAATAATCAGCATGGTGCGCATAGGGTATTAGCGGATTGTTATAGACAACACAGGTGGCGTACATCTTAAATGTCATGCACAACCAGCAGCTTCAAAGGCTGCTGCGGCGACCTGTATTTCACACATTACTGTGTAGTCTGATTAGGCAAGACAGTAAGTGTTATGTTGTGGTAACCGGATTAAAAATAAAGAGAAATGTGCACTCTGGACATAAAATTAACTTCGAGAAAACCTAAATTGCGAGTTTAAACTAACGAGGTAACGATACTGTGTTATATAGATATATATGATCTATATAAGGAATCTGTTGGGACCTATGAAGTAGGTTCGAGCTAACCAGCAATTCAACATAACCTAGTTTGATTATAAGGAAATAAAACACCAAATCTGTCGAATGAACAAGAAATTGCCCGTCAAAAGTATGTGAAGCCCCTTGGTGGGCGAGCTTGCAGGCAGGCAGCGTCCAGAACATGTCGACTTTCTAAGTTGAGCAGTTTCTATCTGATTGTCACCAGACTTGGGGAAAATGTTTGTGGTAATATCTCAGCCAAGTTCTATAACCAGCTAAATAGCACTGGCACATTTAATTAAGAGTTATGGCCCTTGAACTTTTCTCTAAGTTGAGCAGTTTCTATCTGATTGTCACCAGACTTGGTGAAAATGTTTGTGGTAATATTTCAGTCAAGTTCTTTAACCAGCTAAATGGCCCCAGGCACTTTAGCGTCATAGCCTTTGAATTTTAGAGTTAACGCCCTTGAATTAGTAAAAAAATGCTTATTTTAGCCTTGTCCATTCTCTAAGTTAAGCAGTTTCCACCTGATTGTCACCAGGCTTGATGAAAATGTTTGTGGTATTTGTGGATTTGCAACTAGCTAAATGACCTCAGGAGTTATTGCCCCTTGAACTAGCTAAAATTGTATATTTTATCCTTTTCCACTCTCTAATTTTACCAATTTCAATCCAGTCTTCACCAAACTATATGAAATTCTATCTGGCGATATTGTGTCGACCAACTATGATTACCAGTAAAATGGTCCCAGGCACCTTTATGTCCATTGAATAAGCTGAAATTGTTTACCGGGTATTTTGCCCTTGTCCGCTCTCAGTGTCAACCAGTTATAATTCAATCTTCACCAAACTTCATGAAATTGTGTGTGGCTATTACATCTTGGAAAATTCGATAACTAGCCAAATGGTCCCTTGTGGGCATATTTTGTGTCAGTTTGGCATCTCATCAGTATGAGCTGTTAACCCTTTCCTCCATAGGCTATATTTAGATGCATCTACCGAAAAGGAGCATTAACTAGAGAAAAGGATTTTTTTTAGAATTTTGTAATTTGAAACCATTGTGATAAATAGAGCATTTGCTCCTCTAGGAGCAAATGCTCTATTTATCACAATGGTTTCAACAGGTGACTTTTATAGAGGTGTAGAAAGGCGTATTTATGGAGGAAAGGGTTAAGATGGCAGGTTAGTTTTGTCATGGTTGCTGTATGGGTCCTGGGATATTGGCAAACTGAAAGTAGCTTGATATCACTATTTAATCATTTGGACTAGTCAACGGTTTTAATTATTGATTGCATGTAAATGTCACTCATATTAATGATTCTTTTTACCTTGTTATTTCAGATTGTTCAAAAAGTTTCTGCTGACAGCTGGACCAAGAATATTAATCCAAAATCACAAAAGCATGGCCACCAATATTCAAGCTACATTAGATGAACATTCAACAACGAAATATTTCATTGAATATAATGGATTCCTGTCCAACCATATATCCCATGGAATAATTGCCTTACATTGCCTTAATTCTCCAGAGGACAGACTGAATCGTTTCATTCAATGGTACAACACTAAATTAGAAAGTCCCTCCATCAGCGATGAATCTGTTACTGAAGACATCGACAAACTGATAGGAAAAAGAACCTCATATTACACCATTCTCAAGCACTATCAAAACTTGTTTGAGAACTATGGTAAAAGTAAAAATTTTCCTCCGCCACCACGAGAGAAAAAAAAAAAATCCTTTAAAAATGAAGCAACCAACGGCACCGTTATATCCTGAAGTACCAGTAGAGGACGGACAAAATTATAGATTACAAAAAATATCAGAGATTGAAAGAATATTAATTAATGAAAGAGATACAAGAAAATCATTACGAAAAAAATATAAACGAGGAATAAATATTACTGAAGGGGTTGATACCACATTAATATCAACTAGTATTATTTTAGCTGGAGTCGGAGTAGCTATTCCTATTCTGTTACCATTACAAATAGTGGCTGTAGCATGTGGAGGAATTGGAGTATGTGTTAAAATAATAAGAAGAAAATTAATGACAAAAGCACAAAAACATTGTAATGTTAAAATGATAGCAGAAAGTAAATTAAATAGTATTAGAGATATTATTTCTAAATCTCTTCAAGATGGAGAAATAAGCCCTGAAGAATTTAAATTAGTTTTAAATGAAATGGAAAAATATTCTAAACTTAAAGAAGAAATCAGATCAATAAAAAAATCAGACCTAGGGAAATCAGGTTCAGGAATAACTGAGGATGAAAAAAAAAAATTGATCGAGAAGGTAAAAGAAGATATGTTAAACAGTTTAAAAACAGCATAATTTATACAATTAATAATAATTATGTTACTAATAATTATAGATATGAAAATCCACCAATTTATTCCGAATAAAAATGGCTGAAGGTGGATTTGATTATAGTAAACCAGATTATCACGAAGACTTTGAAGATGATGTTTATAATGATGATAATGTTATGATTGCAGATGATGAATTTAACAGAACCATACAAAACCAATCCGCTCATATCGAAGATATTAATGATGAAGATACAAGAACACAATTAATAGTGCAACAGAAACAATCAATAGTTAAAAGATATTACGAGATGATAAAAGAAAAATATGGATTAGAACCGATTCGTGAAGATCCCACAAACTTTGAACTTGGCCCAGATCATAAAACATTATTTTTAAAGTTTGGAGATAAAGAAATTCGGATCACATCCAAAAAAGGAGGTTTTATTGCTTTGAGTGGTATTGCAAAAGATATTGGTGTAGGTGGTGCATCTGCAATTAGAGATTTATTAAATTTACCAGATTATAAAAGTACACTAAAACTATCTACCAAAGCTGTTGCAGCTTTACAAAATATGGAACATAACCTTCCTAATGTACAAAATATACCGATGGAAGACTTAGCTAATACTTCCGGAAGAATTATTGATGAATTTCAAACAACATTAAATGTTTTAGAAGGAGAAATGGAAACAACATTAAATAATTTAAGTCGAGATATAGAAACAGCAAGACCATATGTTTCAGAACGAGAAACACAAACGCCTATGACTATTAGAGAATGGGATGGTATTACGAAAGCTATGACAACAGCAAAAGAAGAGATTGCAAATCAATTAGCAAAACTGAATGAAACAAATAAACATATAGCAAGAGAAAAAGAAAAATTAGAACAGGCTAAAGAAGATAATAATGAATTTCAAATAGAAAGGATAAGTAATCGAATAAGAGAATTGGAAGGTGAGAGAAGTGGGAAAATGGACGAAGCGTACCATTGCCGAAGCGTACCAGGACTATGCGTACCATTTCCTGGACGAAGCGTACCAATAATAAAAAACATAAATTATATTTGAATATAACACTAAAGTATTATACAAATGTATAATACAGTGTTTTACAAGATTACAAGTATTGGACATCATATGCCGACTTATTAGATTCTGTGTAAGAACCCAATATGCCGATTTCTTGACATCGCCATACAGGAAATCTACAGATTACAAGTTTCCCCAACACAGTCATAATACATGTAAGCTGCACAAATAAACATTAACAAAAGTCACCTGTATTGGACATCATAAGCCGACATTTTAGATTCTGTGTAGAACCTCATATATGCCGATTTGTTGACATCGACATACAGAAAATCACCCATTTACAAGTTTCCCCAACACAGTCATAATAAAATGCACAAGTATCCTTTATAAAAAATAACACCTGAGATGAACCTTATGTTCTGAATTAGTTTTAAATAGCCCAAGATTTAAACAATCCAACTCTATTTACGAATCATGACCTGTGTGTATTGCGAATGATCTGGTATGCACTGCATTGAAGGTGGCACGCGTTATGGAAAATCCGGAGATTTGATTGTACAGTAATCAATAATTTAACTCTTTCCCAATTCCAAAGTTCGATACCTACTGAATATTCTTGGCCAAATTATTTAGAAATAGAACTATCAAACTCCATTAGCAAACAGAGCAGACCCTGACAAAATAGCCCCTATAAGAGCGTTTATATATGAGGGGAAGGGTTTAAATATTTTCACTGCAAATATACTTGAAATAAATTAAATAAGTATGCGTGTGCTTAGAAATTCTCAATATCGTTGGTCAGTGTTTGAATAAACTTTTAAAGCGGTTAATTAATTATCCAATTAATGACTGAAGTCATTATCGTAACGCCTCGGTCCCAACCCCACATTACGCAATGCACGCGTGTTTGAAACACTGGATTAAAAACGGCGAATTAATTGTCCAATTATTGGCTGCAGTTAATGTCGTTACGCCTCAGTAGCAACTCAATATGACACTTTACCCAAAATACTCAATCAGCGATATGCACGCGAATAAAAGTCACGCGCAAATGAAGACTTGACAGTCAAGAAAGCATCATGCCGGACTATCCTTGTTTAGACTGCTCATTAAACATCAAAGGACGGAGCCGGGCTGTGCAGTGCAGAAGTCTAGATGGCAACACAGAAAGTGCATTACTGGTAACATTTCTTAACAATTTTCGTGTTCTTTTTTTTTCAAATATTTTCCAAGTTGTCTGATCGGGTAGGTTTTGTTTGCGATTGCGAGAATAAGCTGAATTATGGAATCATTCTAAAGAAAGGTGTAACATTGTATTTGGACAGGCATCTTTATATGTAGCTCTGTTAATGGTTCCTAACTATCACTGCCATGTATTCCTATTTGTTTCAAAATAGTACCTAATCAGGCGTACTTGAAATGTCTATAATGCAAGTTCAGCATCATAGAGTAGCAGCGTGTCAGATGTATAAATCTTATTCCGTTGAACATGTAATTAGTATCAATCCAAAATTTCTCCGTATTTGAAATTTGCTTTCTGTTTCAGGTGTAACACCAGCACAGTATAGACATGTACCCGAAACAACAACGGGTGTTGTTACAGATATGTGTTTCATTTTATTGATTGTTGATCCATGTTCTATTATATGTTCCGATTTAACCCATTCACTGTCCCGTCGGTCCTGGTTTCGAAGAAATCGCGAGTTATTGTCGTAACTCCGGCTTGACCATAACTTCTTAAAGTTTTCATTTACAACCTGCATTTTTGGTATGCATGTCTTGACAAGGCCTGTCCACACATACCAAAATGATAACAGACGATCGAGCGTTCGTATTTGCCCTACGATGAGTTTACGGCGCCCATAGACCCGCCGTAAGGTGAAAACCGCTCGGTCTCCGTACGGAGGCATACGGTCGCCGTAGCCTCTATGATTTGTCATAAAAAAGGTTATAAATATTTTCTAAAATCGCAAGCCCGCAGCCCGTAAACACGTGGTTACAGGCATCGTGCGAACTTTGCACGGGCATCGTACGGAGGCCGCGCGAGGATCGTGCTGAAAAAGACCGATTTTCGGTGGACATGTAGCAAAAAAAATCGTACGGCGACCATACGGTCATCGCAAGATCACCACAAGGCTGCCGCTCGGTGTCCGTGCCATACCCGTGAAATCGAACGTACATCGCATCGGTGTATATTTTTTTTGACATTGCCTGCATTAATAGTTGTCTATCTATAGAAGATAGAACAATCCCACTGGTCTTCGTATGGAATCCACACAGGCTCCGTACGGGCTACGTACGATTGGCTTATCCAAGCGGAGACAGCACGGTCACCGCTCAGTCATCGTACGGATAAGCTCGATCAGTATACACAAATAATCGTACGATGATCGTAGACAAAAACATCGCATCCCGTAGACTTCTAAGATGCCAAACAAAATCGTAGGAAAATCGCAGAGAAAGAAATCGTACGGCCTCCGTGGCAAATGTAAACTTGCCATAAGCAAACAGAGCAGACCCTAATCAGAAAACTCATATAAGAGCCGTCTGCTCTGGGTCTACTGTGTTTGCAGAGACGAAGAAAAGCGTATTCATGCAGTAATGAGTTAATATACGTGAACGGGTACGAGTCTTTAGAAATGTGCTGCTGAGTGTATGTGCTATGACATCGGGAATATTAAATTTGCAATGGCACACCGTCATAGGAATTTTTGCATGACAGAAACTAGAGAATCTGATATAGTTTCGTAAGCAAACTGAGCAGATGATTCCTATACGAGCCGTCTGCCCAGGGTCTACTGTGTTTGCAAATGCATAAAAAGCGTATACTCATTATGTCCGTGTTCTGTTGTATGTCACTATAGTTAGTGTTTCTATTCATTTATATTAGGGTTTAGAACCACAACATGTTAATCGGGACTGAAATAAAACAATAAAAATAATGTGTTTATTTTTGCCAGCCCCTTCGTTTTAAAATTTAACGTAGAAACATATATCCGATTATAACGTTTACTCCATAAATATTCATGTAAGAAAAAAATACGATGAGTATTATTAACTGATTTCTGTAAAGACATGTAGGCTATATATAGATAACATTTTGTAATTTGTAAACTACATGTACATGATTGTATAGTTATATTTCATAACCAGACATGGCAGGCCCTGGTCAGACAGCCTCTAAAGGTGCCGTCTGATCTGGATCTACTCTGTTTGCAAACGTGTATTTATGGAATAAATGGGCTCAATATATCAGATTAGTGTAATCCAATTGGGTTTCTCTCGCATCGTATTATCAATACACATCGACATTCACACACTAGCGCGTGTGGCCCAATGTCACGTGATTATGGGCACGTGCCAAATACACACTGGCATATAACAGTGAAAACTGTAAAGGAATATCGGTTT
This sequence comes from Azorinus chamasolen, assembly GCA_963576725.1. Classification (NCBI taxonomy): domain Eukaryota; kingdom Metazoa; phylum Mollusca; class Bivalvia; order Cardiida; family Solecurtidae; genus Azorinus; species Azorinus chamasolen. The sequence goes on along the minus strand of OY755239.1, from coordinate 30,147,162 downwards.
TGGAACGAAGCTAAGTTCAAGTGTTAAAATTGTCACAAAAACGATTTATCATCCTTTTTTTTCATTCTGGTTGTTTTATTTTGGGTCTGACCTGCTTGCAAATACTTTTTGTGTATGCATACGATCTTTGTTAGCTTAAACTCTACGTGGCAATTACCACACAGTGAAACCCTTAGTTGAAAGTTTACACGTTTCCGATATTCGCTGTACATAAAAAAGTGATTTGGCAGAAGCCAACACCTGGATGGATGAATGCTATTCTCAAATTCAAAGTACGTATTTTGAAAGAAACTTTGGACACCGTATTTAGGATCTTCCTCTTGTCTAGGAAAGTCGGTGCATGGGTCATAACTTGGATAAGGGTAACCGTATGTCATGACAATACTATGCTCAATTAAAACACACTAAGATAAAATATACATTAATTACATTTTTCATGTTTTCATATAACAATAATAAAAAATATTTATACCAGTTTCATATATTTGGTAAATGGTACGCTTAGACCGAAAATGGTACGATTTGGTAATGGTACGCTACGGTAATGGTACGCTTAGTCCATAAACCACATTTTTTACAATCCCCTTTTAGTATAAAATTTTCATTAATACTTATTTTTTCATCTGATCCACATTTATCACAACCAGGGGTTGAACCAATTGTTCCTTCTGCTAGGTTTGCTAAAGATGTTGGTAAGAATTGAAAACTATCTAAAAATTTAAATTGTCCAATAGAAAAAGAAATATATTTTTCTGTATTATTTGCTATACAAGAAATATTTCCTTGTAATTGATCTATTTTTTGCATTATTAAATGAGAATCATAACCTTTTAAGTTATGAAATATTACTGGTATTTTTGTTGAATATGGTTTAAGTTTTAATTTTAAATTACATTTTTGGTGTGCTGCCCCTCTATAATCACCTGTTACATGGCAATGATCTCTTACCTTATCACCTAATAATTCTTCTTCACATATCCAACAATATCTAGCACTTTCAAAATCTTTTATATTTTGTTTTGTCATAATCATTGTTTTTGGATATTTTAATATTTCATTAATCTTTTCTTTTTCTTCTTCTATACATGTAAGAAATTTTTCTACTGCATTTTCTCCTCTATATATTACTGGTTCTTTTGTTTTTCCATCATATCTAACAACTACATAACCAAATCCACATGGTTCATGTTCACTAGTTATTTCTGTTTTTTCTCCTTTTTTTATTAATTTAGGTTTTATTATACATTCTAAATCAGCATATATTGTAAATGGTGCAGGCATTTGATTTTTATAATTTTCAAATTTAATTGTAGAACCTTTTGGTGGCATATTAATTTTCAAAGGTGCTTTATTTATTCCTTCACAATCTTCTTTATGATTAGTTAATAAGTTTTCTCTTGAAAAACCATGTAAACAACGGTCACAGTAGTATGTTTGTCCGTGATGTTTGTTTTGATTGAAGAGTAATCTATTGAGATTCTTAATCCAGCAGTAGTGATATTCTTCATCTCCAGGTTCAATATCTTCACCTTCATTTGAAATTAACATTAAGTTTATTCTTTTAATTTCTTTTGGTTGATTAGATACAAAATAAGGAAATATAGTATATTTTTTTTGTACTCCTTCAGATATAAGTTGCTTAAGTACAGGAAGAAATTTAATTGCCAAAGTTTTAATATCCCCTTGTATTTTACCATCTTCTATACGTTTTTCAACTTCTTCAGCTTTACGAGAAAAAGAAATTTTATTACTTTTTAATATTACTTTATCAATCATCTTTTCTATAATATCTTTTAATATTTTCTCTTTGTAACCATAAACATTTATTGCAAGATTATTTTGTTTTTCAAACTTTTTTATTTGGTTTATTGGTGTAGGTGTTTCAATATCTTTTATATTAAGAATTTTTTTATAATCGGGGTATGATGAAGGTCTATCAGAATTTTTAGATGCGGGATAAAGAGCTGAAATTATTGACCAAAATAAACAAGCATCATCATATTTATTTTTTACATTTATTATTGCTTGCTTTTTTTTAAAATAGTTAGGTAGATCAATATATGATGAACCTTTTAATGGTTCATATTTTGCAATGTTTAAATATAAAATTTTACAATGATCTATTTCTAAACCTGAAGCTGTATTTGTAAATTTCTCAATCCATGTTTGTAAATAAGAAGTTTGACTATTATAATATTCTTCAATATTTTCATTAATTAATACAGCAATTTGTTGCCCATGATTTGTGGCATTAACATATTTTATATTACCGTTTTGTTCATCCTTTTTAAATGGAAGAGATAGACCTACTGAAAACTTAAGACCATTATATTCTTTTAAATCTTTTATAACTTGTTCAACTATAATATTTCTTTTATCTGTAAATAATATAAAAGGATCTTTATAATTACTAACATCAATTTCATATACTTTAAAATAATTACATTTTGGATTATCAACTAATTTTAATTCTTCAGTTTTGTTTGATCCCATTTTGTAAGATTTAAATTTCAATCATAATTTTTTTGTTTTTTTATTTTTATAATATTCATTAAAATAATTTTTATTTCTTTCAATGAAGGATTCATAAGCTTCTTTATATTTTTCTTTATTTTCCATATAATGCTGTTTTTTTTTTACTTTTTGGCATTCTTTACATGCAGATTTAACGTCCATCTTTCTACCTTTTGCTTTGTGATATTCATTTAATAACTTATTTTCATTACATTTTGTACAAACTTTTCTAAATTCTTCCATTTTTTTAATATAAAAAATAAATTTATAAATATTCTCAACATTTTCTCTCTATTTTACTCTATTTTGTCCTATTTTAAACAATTTTAATCATTTTTGGTGATTTTCATGGATTTTAGTTAATTTTAACATGTTTTTAACGATTTGGCAACGAAGTCAATTTGGAGAAAAAAGGTTCATTGTTTTCTCTTTTTATTTTTTTTCCACCATATGAAAAAGGTTCGCTGTACCTCCTTTTGTACCTCTTTCATTTTTTTATTTTTTAGAAATTTATATATATATAGCTAATGGGGAGTGGAGCGGGTACGGGATCACGAGCGGAGCGAGTGAGCTCGTACGCCCATTAGCTATATATATAAGTATTTTATATCAACCACTGAAAGTTTTAAGCTACACGAGCAGATATTCCACTTCTTTTTTTCCCCGCGTGAACCCCCCCCCCCCCTTTCCATTACATCCCCTGTAGACTAAGTTCCTATATATTGAGGAGCTTGGGAGGACAGTCGTTCTTCTCAAGGATTTTGAGTAATCCATTTCGACTTACAAGGTCAAATGCCTTATTTAGATTGACAAAGGCGAGGTATGCAAAATGGTTGACGCTCTGCTGCTCTCTGCATTTGTCTTGCAGTTGCCGCAAAGAGAAAATCATGCCAATGGTTGATCTTCCAGATACTTCGTACTAAATTTAAATCTACATATGCATTAACCGCACGTACTCCGGTAATACACATGTATTTCAACTAGCATTTATAAATGCATGGATACAGATACGAATTTCGGTTACGTCGAACTAATTATCTGGGTCCCTTGAACTTCGAGGTAACGTTAATCGATTGTAGATTAATCTTACGACCAACTTATTATGTAGTTAATAGAATGTTAATATTACATGCATCACCTATGAGTATCTGTATCTGTATATATACGTCGTAGAATCCTCGGTCCTGAGTTTATGTTGCAGTGACTGTGTCAATCACAGGGGGCCATTTCGTGGGTCTACATGGTCTAAAAAGTCCCAAAAAATGATTGGGTGGCAGGGTTTTCCCTTGTCCCCTTCAAAAAGTCCAATTTGAGGGTCCTCTTGACCCCCTCACTATAAAGTAAAGAACAGACCCTTTTGAATTTTGAGGGTCATTTGTAAAATGTAAGGGACATTTCAATAGAAAAAGGGGGTCAGGGAAAACCCTGGGGTGGATCAAAGATCTATCTTTTAATAGATCTTTGGGTGGATTTAGTGTTATATTATAGTATAACACTAAATCGAAAATGTAGACCCACGAAATGGCCCCCTGTGGTGTCAATATGTGACCAGAAGAAAATGGGGTTAAAATACAGTACAGCAAATCAATGAGGTCACTGTAACATTCTAATTAATTAACACAAGTTATCCTGTTATCGCGTTGTGTACAAGTCTCTGGTAACGAGCAAGAGCCACTCGACCTACCTGATCCGCATAAGAGGTAAGCAGTGTAGACAACGGCAGAATCAGTCACAATCACTTATCGACATAAACATCCTTTTATTCTGAACAAACCGAAAGTAGGCCTAGTTTGTTGGGTATAATAATTTGACCACAATGTTTTGCGGACTTTGGTCATGTCTAAAACAACAGAGTCTCTGTGTCGATGCGAGTGATATTAGATCCCGCTGTAAATTTTCTAGATGAAACATTTTGGATTAAGAAGTTACGCCAGGTAACTCAGTGTCTGAATTGTCTTAGAAAAAAAATAGAAAACGATCGTGTCTACTTCGAAACCTGAATAAAACATTTATAAACGACTTAAGAGATAGTGAGGCGGACGAATAGGCCTATTGTTCGACAGGCAGAATAACAAAACACTTCACAGCGAGGACCGAGTGCAATGATATACACTCATAAATACATCAGAATGAACCGCACTTTATAAATACATGGTAATTAGCAAATAACCTACAGAAACAGTTTGGGTCTAGATGAGACACCGAGTAAATGGACATCTCATCAGGATCCAAATTGTTTGAAACCAGGATGTATTTCTAAGAGAACTGAAGAAAACTTTTTTTTTTGGAATTGTAACATACGACAGTTTTTTAGCAGACGATAATTACTTAGCATGCATAGAGTTAAATGTTTGAAGAAACCCCTAACCAGTCATTGCGAAGAATACAATACAATACAATACAATACAAACGGATCAGCAGCAAAACAATGTAACATAATTATCTAACTAGGGAGATATAAAGAAAGGAATGTAAGAAATACAGCTTCAACTAGATCGACGTGTAGTAACTTTCAACACTTTTTAAATTCTCAAAGTATTTTTCATTATCAAATTCTGTGTTCGAGTGCGACGTCGGATCACACCGCATTTCGTCTAGATTTATATTTTTTTCAAATATCATCAAACTGATCTGATATGTATTCTGATGTTGTCTAATATGCCACCTTACCTTGTTAGAGCTATAATTATGCCGCGTGTATATACAGCCACCCACAACAGTACTAAATGTTTACAATAAATGGGAGAATGACAAAATAATTAGCATATTGACCAACTTTCAACCTTATCCTGCTATGAACACTGTCGTCCGCGGTTTCATACATAATCAGGATCACTGCAGGGAGACTGTTGTCGCATAAGAAGGGTTTAGATTCTAATCAGATATGCAGGGTATTCAAGTAACTCAGCATCTGGTCTGGATCCAAGCCGTTTCATGTGTTTGCAAATATCAGCAAAGTCGCAGGCAAGGTAAATGTAATAAAGCAGTTATTCATGATAAATCTTTAGCATGCTACTAACTGGCGAATTTGTGATTACCCTTGCAAACACTGTAGATCCAGATGACAGATGAGACATCAAGTAACACGAACACCTTGACAAAGTACTGTGAGCATATTTTTGAAGAAAAAAAACATGTAAAATAGTCTGCTTCCAAACTGGATAAGAAACAATTAACTACATGTATCGACAAATACTTTGCCCCCAGCATCCTAAAGGTTAACCCTCCTTCTGCAGTAACAAATCTTCATGTTTGCAATGTTAGGTCACAATTAGTAGGCTAAATATTAAGATTGAACCACAAACACCATTAAACTTGACCTTGTTCTGATTTTGAAATGAGGAGATAACGATGGCCTACATACCAACGGAGGTTTATACTTGTGTGAGAAGTCTATACACACACAGGTAGAGAGAGAGAGAGAGAGAGAGAGGAGAGACAGACAGACAGACAGAGAGACAGACAGACAGACAGAGACAGAGAGGAGGCGGGAGACAGGGACAGATTACAGAGAGGGGGAGGAGACAGAGAAGAGGCAGAGAGACAGAGAGACGCTCAGAGAAATAGACAGAGAGGGGAGTGAGAGACAGGGACATACATACAGAGAGGGAGAGGAGAGAGAGTGTTCCGTGCACGGAACAAATTACAGGTCAGCTAGGTGTAACATATATAAATGTAGGATAGTGTGAGATATAAATGTAGGATATGTGTAACTGATATAAATATAGGGCAAGTGTGATTAATGCAAATGTAAGATGGGTGCAACAGATGTGAATGTAGGATAGTTGTAATATGGATTTAATTGTAGGACAGGTGCAGTTGTTATAAATGTTGGATAGGTGTAACAGATATGAATGTAGGATAGTTGTAATGGATATAATTGTTGGACAGGTGCAGTTGTTATAAATGTTGGATAGGTGTAACAGATATGAATGTAGGATAGTTGTAATGGATATAATTGTAGGACAGGTGCAGTTGTTATAAATGTTGGATAGGTGTAACAGATATAAATGTAGGATAGTTGTAATGGATATAATTGTAGGACAGGTGCAGTTGTTATAAATGTTGGATAGGTGTAACATATATGAATGTAGAATAGTTGTAATGGATATAATTGTAGGACAGGTGCAGTTGTTATAAATGTTGGATAGGTGTAACAGATGTGAATGTAGGATAGTTGTAATGGATATAATTGTTGGACAGGTGCAGTTGTTATACATGTTGGATATGTGTAACAGATATAAATGCCGAATAAGTATAACAGATACTTATAAATGTAGGATATGTGTGATAGACAAAAATGTAGGATAGATGCAACATTTATCAATGTTAGGTAGGTGAGACGGATATAAATGTAGGATGAGACGGGTATAAATGTAGGATAGGTGTGACCGATATAAACTGACACCAGTAAATTGGCAGTTACATTGTGAGTTATAAATTATCGTGAAAATGTTTACCCTTTTCCCGATAATCCCACTTTTAAACACCTCTTAAAGTTCAGTTTGTTTATTTCTCTTAAAAAATGCAGTCTGGTGTCAAACAGTTTGGAACCTGATGAGACATTGAGTTACTGTGTTTCATCTGAATCCAAACTGTTTACATTGGTCATCACAAATTTGCCACTAATATTAGCATGGTCCTATAGTTATAAGCATGGTCCTAGGGTTATAAAACGTTTTGCTTTGAGTCTGAAAATATTCTCAAGCATCTGATTGGTCAGATTCTGAGCTTGCTCTGAGCAATCAGATACTTGAATGATGGCAGACTCGGATGTTATATAACATTGAGCCCTGGTCTATCAGCATTGTATCTTCCATAGCATACTCATGTGATGGTATTTCTAGGACGCAAGAATTTCACTATAAGACTGTGACTTTTTTCCATTTCTATTTCAGTAAGAAAATAATATTAAGAATACATACCATAGTATAACATAAATTGTGTATCATTCACATTTACACAGCAATAAATAGTGCTAACAAACATTCACGAACTATAATCATGATAATGGAACATATGAGAATGTTTCATGAAAAGTGTGTTATCCAATACAGTAAAACCCCTCTAAACCGGAATCCTAGTAGAGAAGAATTTCAATATTTTTAGGCAGGCCGGTAGCTGCTCAATGCAGGGTGAAAGTCATGTCTTGCAGACCCATAATTAGACCGTTTTATGACTGCTTAAGACCAGTTCTACTGTACTGATAAATAATACCCGTACTAGGAGTATGAATACATGTATTTACTGACATTTTGATGCAGTAGTGGTGAATTTGGAACAACCTCTAAGAAAATATATTTACTCTGTGATTAATCAAGGAAAACAGTTGCCTTTCCAATACTGTACAGTAAAGCCTTGCTAAGTAAAAATATGTGTCTTTGAAAGCAAATGGCTGCTTAACCCTTTCCCTCGTATTGATAACTTTGTAAAAATGCTCTGTTTAACACAATGGTTTAAAAACTACTAAGTTCTAAAAATTTCCTTTTTCCAAGTAAATGCTCCTTATCAGTAGATTTATTCAAAGAGGTTGGGTCTAAATATAGCCTATGAGGGAATGGGTTAATGCAGGACAAAAGTTTCCATAACTTTACTAAACTACCATTTTCCTCACAGACCCATACTTCTTTTGAGCAATCGTGTTAGGGAGGTTTCACTGTAACTTAGAAGTGGACTTGTAAGTTTTTGTGTAAACATACATTCTGTACGAAAATATATTTTTAGAGGATTTTAAACTGTGCTCTGTGATCTGGGTCTACACTGTTTGTGCATGCTGAAACTAAAATTCAAATGGTCAAACCAAATCACTCTATTCCAAAACTTTGTATACATGTACATGTATACCCTTTATTAGGAAGAAATTATATATGCATCCACTTGTCACATGTATACTTCTCAATTATATCCTTCATAGTACATAATTATCCTTTTCCCTGCTGAATATTCATGTAAGAAATAATGATATCATAAATATTTATTAGCTGACTTTTTATAATAGGATACCTATGTACACAGGATACTTCGGTACTGGAGACTGTATTGTTTGATCTATTTACCCATTCCTCCATAGGCTAATTTTAGACCCAACCACTTTGAATAAATCTACCGAAAAGGAGCATTAACTAGAGAAAAGGATTTTTTTTTAGAATTTTGTAGTTTGAAACCATTGTGATAAATAGAGCATTTGCTCCTATAGGAGAAAATGCTCTATTTATCACAATGGTTTCAATAGGTGATTTTTACAGAGGTGTAGAAAGGCGTATTTATGAAGGAAAGGGTTAATTTATAATTTCATTAGTAAACAGATCATACCCTGATCAGAGGGCCCCTGAAGGACATCAGGCGATCACAAAAGCTCACCCTGAGCACTTTGTGCTCTTGTGAACTAACAAGAGTGTTCGAAGGAACACATGTGTCACCTGCTCGCAACTGACACAAAAACAGTTAAGTAAGTGAGTTGGGTTTTACGGCACTGCGACACAGAATAGGTCATATAGCGCCAATGAATGATGAGATGATATGCTGGAGTGTGAAAATCAGAACAAAGGGGAATAACTCAAAAAGTATTGCATGCAGAGTGATGGACCTTAGTTACATCAATGGTCCTCAATGTGAGGAAGACACATGTGAAATTTGAAAGCTTTATACTGATTAGTTTAGAAATGGCAGCCAAAAAAAAGAAGTGTGATGAAAATCAGAACAAAGGAGAACAACTCAAAAAGTATTGCATGCAGAGTGATGGACCTTAGTTGGTCCTCAATAAGAGGAAGACACATGTGAAATATGAAAGCTCTATGATTAGTTTGGAAATGACAGGCAAAAAAAGAAAGTGTGACGGACAGACAGACAGACAGAGACGACGAAAAAGTGATCCCTAAGCGACACACTGCTTCTCGGCAGGCGACACAAAAATGATGACATCATGAATACTAATTTGCTTAGATCTGGCTTTTCTCTGTTTGCAAAGGCATTAAAAGGTGTATTCATGGAGTTAAGAATAAACGTTTATGATATCATTACTTCTTAGAAGAATATTCATAAGGTAAAAGGATAACCCTTCACTCCATAAATGCACTTTTATACACCTTTGCAAACAGAGTAGATCCAGATTAGATAGCTCCTATTGGTGCCATCTGGTCAGGGTCTGCCCCGTTTGCTTATGGAATTATATATATCTGCTTCTTTAGTTTCTGCCATGGTCAAAGTTACCATATGCCTGTATAAACAAGAGTGCCAGTGGGCACAATATATGCCCGTCGAGGTCTTGTTCAACATAAACTGGGGTTAACGTATTTGCTAAACTCAAATTCTAAGTCCAATTTTGCGACAAAGTTTCAAGGTTGTAAATAGGCGTACTTTAACATAAAACCTTAACCAAAAATTCTCAATTAACAAGAGGGCCAGAATGGCCCTGAAGCGCTCACCAGACAATCAGAGGAGAATATTTTCAAAGTTTTCACTATATGTTTCTATTGAAAGCTGGCTACTCCTGGGGCAGGGCCAATTTTGACCACAGGGGCATAATTTATATAACATTTGTAGAGGACCTGAACATGAAGCTATGTGCCAAATATGAAAGTTATGAACCTTCCAGTTTCAGAGAAGATTTTCAATGTTTTTACTATATATTTCTATTGAAAACTGACCACCCCTCGGGTGGGGCCAATTTAACCCCAGGGGCATAATTTAAACAACGCCATACAAAGTTCTGACTAAAGGCGATCAACTGTTCTTCTGAACGGGTATGTGTACCCTAGCATTCCAAACTGATTTTTTGCATTTGAATATTATTATAAATTATTACATAATAATTTCATATTCATAAGTTTAACTTAATAGTTTCAAGTAATACAATTTCATGTTAAAATATTTCATAATTTATTTAAAATCTTTAATTTGGCATTCTGGAGTCTTTACATGATTTACCCTTCTTCTGAACTGCAGGGCAGGTTGTAATAATGTCATAATGCCAATCACTATTATTAATTAACCCTTCCTTCATATAAACGTGTTTTCACACATTTGAAAACAGAGTAGACCCAGATCAGATGCCTCCTATAGGAGCCATCTGATCAGGGCCTGCTCTGTTTGTTAATGGAATTTGATACATCTGTTCCTTAAGTTTCTAAAATGGCTACAATGTTCCACCTACTATATTTCATTATAACTATTTTGTAGATGAATATTCAGTAGGTTGTGAAATTTGGAAAAAATGGCTACAATGTTCCACCTTCCATACTTCATTTTAACTATTTTGTTCATGAATATGCAGTAGGCATTCAAATTAATAATAAACATAGAACAGGCAAAGGGTTAAGACAGAACTGACTAACACTGGCTCCAGCACCAGATACAGGTGCACTAAAAATAGCCACTGGTCATCTCTCTCTACTGCTTGACTGGATGACCTATTTATGAGTAAAGAGAAAATGCTTAAAAACGCAGTCAGCTATAAGTTTGCTAGAAAACTGTCCACCCTGGGGTGTAGCCAATTTTGACCACAGGAGCATAATTTATATAACTTTTGTAGAGGACCTGAACATGATGCTATGTGCCAAATATGAAAGCTGAGAACCTTCCAGTTTCATCAGAGATGATATTCAAAGTTTTCACTATATGTTTCTATAGAAAACAATGCACCCCTGGGGCGGGGCCAATTTTGACCCCAGGGACGTAATTTATATAACTTTTGTAGAGGACCTACAGATGATGCTATGTGCCAAAGATGAAAGCTGAGACCCCTGTAGATTCAGAGGAGAAGAATTTTAAAGGTTCAAATTGTTGACGGACGACAGGCGATCACAAAAGCTCACCCTGAGCACTTTGTGCTCTGGTGAGCTAAAAAAGGGCCATAATTGTGTCTAAATGCTTGACACTGTATTTACTCTTGCCTACAGATGAAGCTTCTGATGGTGAACAAATGTTTCAAGTTTAAAAGCTTTATCTGAAAGGGTTATGTAAATAAGTGGACTTAAAACCAAAACCTTAACCAAAATTCCAAGTTAAAAAGGGTCATAATTATGTCAAAATGTTGGACAGAGTTATGTACTCTTGCCTACAGGTGAAGGTTGTGCGGTGAACAAGTGTTCCAAGTTTCAAAACTTTATCACAAAGTGTTATGTAAATAAGTGGACTAAACGCAAATTCTAAGTCCAATTGTGCGACCTTGACCTTGGATAAACGAACCGGGACTTGGCAGGCTACTGTAGCATGTCTAGATAAACATTGTGGTTAAATTTGAGAAGGATCCAACAAGCGGAACTTGAGTTAGAGATGTTACAGACGGACAGACAGACGGACGGACGGACACACAGACAGCGCCATTCCATAATACGTCCCGTTTTTTGAAACGGGCGTATAAAAATGATATAATTGACATTGTTACATCATACTTCATATTCATGGTGTTAATACATCTTTTTTCTTACATGAATATTCATCAGGCGAAGGGCTAATCATGTTTTGTTACAGATATCAGTTAAATTCCATTTAACATTGAAAACTATCTCAAAACATAATATTTATTAAAGTAAGTGTTAATGAATAAATGAAGAAACAAATCATATAATATGCATAAATCATTTAATAAATATAGGAGTTGGTGACATCATTTGAAACTATCATGAAACACACTTTAAAAAATCGCTGGACGGAATGATTCTGATATGTACAATTTGAACAACATTTCTCATCAGAACATAATGTAAATTGTATAAACAGGAGATTCAAGAGAGAAATTAAAATTGCATACATGAGACAAGATCAGAGTCAACTTGGATGGTGACATGGTAGAAAAGTATGTACCCCTAAAGTTCAGTGCATTACATAAACAATGGTCATATGTGAGTTAAAACATGAATGTATTAAACTTGCATTCAAATATTTTGAATGAATATATTTCCTGCATTGGGGGATCTTAGGGACCCATCCAATGAAGAGGTAATACTAAGGAAATTATCTTAAATATCACTACTACATGGATAGTACAAAATATATTGTTGTTAAGTTGTAATATACCATGTATGATATTTTGCAACTTGAATTTGCAATCAATATATGATAAGTCAACTGTACACCTTTTGTAAAATGGGTCCCATGTCATTACAGGGAAAGTCCTCGTAATTTTTACAAAACAAAATAAGAAACCATAACCCTTTCCATGAACATTTATTAGAAATAAGATCTGTATCATGTCAAAAGCAAACAGCAGACCCTGATCAGATGGTTGCTGTAGGAGCTGTCAGATCTGTGTCTACTCTGTTTGAAAATGTGTGAAAAGGCGTTTATATGTGAGAAAGGGTTAATAATACTCTTCTGGGAGAATTTTCATTTACACTTGAGGATAAATTAATTATTTTTGATTAACCCTTTACTCCATATATACACCTTTGCAAACAGAGAAGGAGCCATCTGTTCAAGGTGTGCTGTGTGAAATAATACAGATATAATTCTACAGTTTCTGTCATTGCCACATATTTCTGTGTTCATGTGCCATTATGCAAATTATTGTAATAAATATTCATGATATACATGTGATTATTTTTTACATGAATATTCATGGAGTAAAGGGTTAAGATTTCAGCAGCTCCAAGCTTGTCCCTCTGGGCATTGTAAACAAAAATTAAGAAATAAGTACATGTATACATTATATGCAATAAATTTTAAATTTTATCCAAAGGACGCAGATGATACCACTGTAGCCTGTATTATACATGTATTATCAAATAGGAATGTAAGAACATGTACAGAAATGAAGATCATTTGAGTTGTCTATCATAGGCATACTAAAAACCTACTAAATCTATAATTGGTTTTGTTTCCTTTCATAACTCTTTTGAACTGTAGAAAAAAAATCCCTTCATATAAATGCTTTTTCATGCATTTGCAAACAGGGTAGACCCAGTTCTGACAGATCCATCTGATCAGTGTCTGCTTAGAAGATGACATATCTTAGAAGATGACATAGATATGATTCTACAGTTTTTGTCAGAGCAAAATATTTCCTTGAAAAGTTTACATTATAAAACTTTAGCCAATAAATATTCATGATGTGATTTTTTTCTAACATAAATATTGAACAGGTAGAGGGTTGTATAATTTGTGTCCACAGATTTAGCTGTCTTGGTATTTGTGTCCATGGTTGTTTGAACTGGGATGAACACTTTAGTTGTCCATGTTATTATGTGTCATCATTTCAGTTGTCTAACTTGTGTCGGCAGAATGGACAGTGTGCCTTTTGTAAGTACTGCAGCTCATAATCATCTGTATGGAACAACTGTAAATACAAAATATGAGTCACTATTAGGCCAAGATGAGATGCGTAAATTTAAACATTTTCAACAATAACTCCTTTATTTCTCCACCAAACCCCATACTGTGACCACTCTTTAGAACCGTCTCGTAGAGACCATTCTAAAGAGTGGTCACTGTATAGGGTTTGGTGGAGAAATGACAATTTTAGTATTAGGGTAAGCACTTTTATCTGTATCACTGGTCACTATCTGAGATAAATGTTTCTTATTACAGTGTAGACTCGGATAAGACATCGCATATATGATGAGGTATCTGAATAAGTTTAACACTGTACGGTCAGCTCTGTTTGCTTATGACATGATAAATCTGTACATTTTTTGTCAAAACAAAAAAAAATCCCTTAAAATTTTACATTAGAAAATGAAGCTTATAAATATTCATGATGTCATTATTTCTTACATGAACACTGAACAAGGAATAGGTTTAAGTTTGTCAGAAGGAAGAGTATGCAGTAATAGCAGATATTTCTTTACAAAACTCTACCTTCTGACAGCTCGGACACATAGTAATTGTCACATCTGGTAGGAGAGAGCGGAAATACTGGTAGCGTAATGGTTTGGGCCATTTTCTAATGTAGACTTCTGAACGGGAAAGAGTTTTCAGCACATTTCTGTTCACCACAACAGGCTTGAAGTCCTGACTTCCTTGCTGTTGCCATGAAAAGATAAAAGGACAAAGTTTCAAACCAAGTCTTTACCCCTTTAAATCTAAAATAAGTAATTTATACAGTAAAAGTCAAAGGTCCATAATTTGTATTAACCTTTGAATGTGGGAAACCGTCCATGTTTTACTCTATAGTAGAACATGGACAGTTCATTCCTCTTCGAATATTTACCAGTTAAAGGGTTAAATATCACCTGATTATCATTTTAGTCACTGTAATTAAAGACAAAATACAGTAAATACTCAAATTACTGAGTTTCCTTCATTTTACCCACATCCGAAAGTTTCCCAGAGCTGAAAGAAGAACTTACATCAAAGGTCATGAGTTTAGCTGAGAACGGATCCTCATCTTCCTCCTCCTCTGGTTCATCTCCCAACCTCAGGGACTGCATGTCTACACATGGTTAAGGAAATCTCCAAAGAGTAGCTATATTAATAGCTTACAGTAAAACCTCTCTAATCCAGAATTGCAAATAAGTAACAAGGCTGGTCTTTATAATTAGCAAACAGAGCAGATCCTGAACAGACGGCTCCAATAAGAGTTGTCTGATCACTCTGCTCTATTTGCTGATGCTTGAAAATGCGTTTATATAAAGGAAAGGGTTAAACATCCAGTTTTTAAAGGGTTTTTATTGCATTTATTCTCAATAGGAAGTGTTTGCCAAAATGTACATGAAATTCAAACTAGGGCAAACACCCTCTGATTTTCATCAGTGTTTGAAAATGCCTGTCGTCCAGGTCCCCATTCAGCAAGTCCATAAAAAGGATACTGCCCATGCGAGATTCTTGCCAGTTCTTCTCTTTTTTCTGTTTAGGAATGGACAAGTCAAGTATCTGCACTGCTTCTTCGTCTGTTATACCACCTTCCAAAACAAACTCTACCAATGGCAGCACCTCTAAAAATTGAATGAGAGAAACAGCTTTTACCTTTCACCTGATGAATATTCATGGCAGATACCATATACATGTATTATGAATAATAACTAATAACTATCACAAATAATTATTTCACAAACTAATTTCTTACACTGTTGTGTAAACAAGTGAATACATGGCTATGACAAATAGTATAGAATCAGATCTAAGATATTTTATAAGTTAGGGGCTGTCTGATCTGGGTCTACTCTATTTGCAAATGCATAATCAAATCTGATTCTACAGTTTATTGTATGAGCAAAAGTTTCGATGATCATAATTATGCCGTTGCAATTAGCGTTAATCAGCTATTAAGGAATATTCCTATAGTACCTATTTCTTACATAAATATTTATTTAGTAAAGTAATAAGCCTTGCCCCAATTTTCAGAGAAATTCTTCTGAAATTCTGCTAATTATTACTATAAGCAATTATTATGCTTTTAACCCTTTACTTCATAGATACATCTTTTAATATCCCTGTAGACTCAGATCAGATGGTTCCTGTAGAAGCAGTCTGATCAGGATCTGCTCTGTTTGCTTGATATGGAATGATGTAGATCCGATTCTACGGTTGCTTCCATGGTCAAAAACTTGTGTGTTCATGTGTCATTATATAAATTCAGCTAATAAATATTTATGATGTCATTTTTTCTTAACCAGTTCCCTCATAGGTTATTTTTAGACCCAACTTCATTGAATAAATCTACTGAAAAGGAGCATTTACTAGAGAAAAGAAAAATGTTAGAATTGTGCAGTTTTGAAACCATTGTGATAAATAGAGCATTTGCTTCTATGGAGCAAATGCTCTATTTATCACAATGGTTTCAAGAAGTGACTTTTACAGAAGCGTAGAAAGGCGTATTTATGGAGGAAAGGGTTAAATCAATATTCATGAGGTAAAGCATTAATACTGATAGCTGTTGAATGTTGATACTCAACTCTGGTCTGGCTGATTTTTATATTTTCTACAACACATAGTTGTTCATTTTAAACTATTTAAAATGCAAGTAGCAAACAATCAGATCCTGTCAAGGTGTTGATTTACTACCCTGACCAAGTTACAAAGTAACTACATTCTACCACTGGCCATTATGAAGGCAACACCAGTGCTATAAAAAACAAAGTGAATGACTTAGGAAAGGGTAGCTTGCTGTACACTAAATTGGTACAAAAACTAATGAAAACCTACATGTACAACTTACCAAATGATACAAACGAGTGAACAAATGGCTGGTTACAATTAATACATTGACTGCCTCCGTTGTTGAGAAGGGGGTTAGTGGTTGAACATCGATAGCACATCGGCAACAGGTCCTGTAACATAAAGAGTTGCCAGTTTATCAAGACAAATCACTTCTTACCTCTGCACTTTTTAACCCTTTACCCAATGAATATTCGTATTAATTAATTAAGTTTTACAATGGCACATGAGCACAGGAAATTTTGGCCATGGCAGAAACTGCAAAATCAGTTCTAAGTTATATTATAAGCAAACAGAGCAAACCCTGAGGAGCCATCTGATCTGGGTCTACTCTATTTGCAAAGGAGCAGAAAGGCATGTCTATGGTGTAAAGGGTTAAACCATTTTCATTGCAAAGAATATGGATGCTGATCATCTTAACCCTTTCTGTGTTCTATATTTTCCCCAAATTTCAGTACCTAAAGAATATTCATGGACAAAATACTTATAATGAAATATGGAAGGTGGAAAATTGTAGCCATTTTAACTATCACAAAAATCTTTCAAATTCCATCAGCAAACAGAGCAGACCCTGATTAAACAACTCTTATAGGAGCCGTCTGTTCTGGGTCTACTCTGTTTGCAAATGCATGAAAACATGTTTATATGAGGGAAAGGGTTCATTCCTCAAAACAATTATATTGTGAACTGTATTTCAACATGTACGAGGGGTGTTCCAAAAATAATGTCATCTGTGCTTTATTTCGCAGAAATCGTGCAATTCATGCACAAAACCACCTCGTGTCGATTGAGTGATCACTGGCTCGTGACACAGGTAAATATCTCGTCCACACGTTCACTTGCCTCGGTACAGTGTACATCGTTTCATAGCCTATTCGTTAGACTATACACAAAATGACAGGAAAACGAGCTGAAAATGTTCTTGAAATTAGGGCCTATATAAAAGGTAGGTCATTACTCGGCATAAAGGCTGTAGATATTCACCGCGAGGTGTGTGACATTTATGGGGAGGGCCAAATGTCCCACAGGACTGTTTGTAGGTGGGTAGCTAAATTTAGTGCTGGGCAGCAGCAACTGAAAGATGCTGCTCGCCCAGGTCGTCCTGCAACAACTACGACCAAAGGTAACATAGAAAAAATCCGAAATATCCTCAAAACTGATGCTCGATTCACCGTAAGACAATTGGCTCGAATGACAAACTTGTCGTTAGCAAGAGTTCATGCCATTTTGAAGAAACACCTAAAAGTTAGAAAGATAAATGCAAGATGGATACCCCATTTGTTAACGGATGAGCAAAAGAAGACGCATGTAACAATGGCAAAAAAACTTCTCAAAATGTACCCAAAATATAGTAAAAAGGCTTTTGATAATATAGTCACTGGTGATGAGACCTGGGTGTATTATTTTGAACCAAAGCGGAAGGTTTCCAACCGAATATGGGCCACTAAAAATGCCAGACGCCCAAGTATGGCCAAACGAATACCAACGGTAAAGAAGGTTTTGTATGCTATTTTTTTCACTAATAAGGGTCCAGCTATTCAAATCCCGGTGCCAAAAGGCAGAACGGTCACAGGCAAGTTCTATAAAAATGTTGTTCTGAGAAAATTGAAGAACTACTACAAAAGTAGCCGCCCCAAAACAGGACTTAAGTATGTCCGACTTTTGCATGATAATGCACCCGCTCACAAGGCACGTATTGTGACTGACTTTTTGGAGTCGGAGAAGGTTACCGTCCTTCCGCACCCTCCGTATTCGCCAGACTTGGCCCCCTGCGACTATTTTCTCTTTCCAAAACTTAAATATCATTTATCTGGAAGGAGATACAATTCGAGAAATGCCCTTGGATCTGCTGTTTATCAGTGTCTGATGGGTGTCCCCATTGAAGAGTATGAAAAATGCTTCCAAAAATGGATTGACCAGCTAAAAAGGTGTATTCTGGCTGGCGGAGAGTATTTTGAAGGGCAGAGCAAATTAAAATGAACAAAAGCACTTCCGCTATATGAGCACCGATGCAAGTGACATTATTTTTGGAACACCCCTCGTACATGTATTAACAACCATAACAAAATAACGGTCTGTTTCAGGTTTCAATGTAGCTTTCAATCTCGGTGCCAAACAGAATGGACCCTGAAGACACACTAATTTACTCTGTGTCTGATCTGGATCCATACATGGTTTCTCTGTGTCTGATCTTGATCCAGACTGTTTATAAAAATTATATGGGATTCTCCTGTAGCAGTGGAAGAGTTAAAGCCACTTTAAGATTTGGAAAGATCTTCCTTAGATATTGCATTTAGAAATGTTTTAGGCCCTAAGTGACTAACTTTAATACAAATCTAACCCTTTTTATTCAGATTATCTTCTGCTCAAATTGTTGTCTGCTTAATTTTTAAACATTTCCTTCATATAAACACGTTTTCACGCATTTGCAAACAGAGTAGACCCAGATCAGACTGCTCCTATAGGAGCCGTCTGATCAGAGTCTGCTCTGTTTGCTAATGGAATTTGATAGGCTTGTTTCTTAAGTTTCTAAAATGGCTACAATGGTCTACCTTCCATATTTCATTATAACTATTTTGTCCATGAATATTCGATAGTTAATGGTTATTGAAAGTTGGAATAAACATTTAAATATAGAACAGGGAATGCGTTAAACATTTGAACATTGTATCATTTATGAAATCTTTTGCATATTTTGGGTTGAGTAAACTGGATCCTGGTTAGATGCACAGCTGAGCATTCGATTTTGATCAAT
Source organism: Azorinus chamasolen (assembly GCA_963576725.1). Lineage (NCBI taxonomy): Eukaryota > Metazoa > Mollusca > Bivalvia > Cardiida > Solecurtidae > Azorinus > Azorinus chamasolen. The sequence goes on along the minus strand of OY755239.1, from coordinate 30,127,799 downwards.
GTTGTTTGTAAGTGTCATCCATTTTATGATAAAGCAGAAGAAGGATCAAATCAAGTTCACTTAACTCTCAGCACATTAAGTAATTGTTATATGTTTAAATTGTCGTCTACTATAATTTTCAAAATTAATACTAATGTCAGAGTGTCAAAATGTTTGGATCTGATATGCCAAGTTAAGGTCTACTCTAATTGCAAAAGAGAGCAAATCTGAAGAATTCTAACACAATTACACCTGAAGCAGAGTTTAAGGTAAGCACATCCAACACTAAAAATATACGATCAAACTGGCTATTGCCCTCAACACTATATTTACCTCACTGTCAAGGAATGCCTTTGAGCGTATAGTGATGCTTCCAAGATCCACTGCCTCCTGAAATCGTGAAGGCACTCGTGTGGTCTGCAGTTTCTCATATGCATATCTTGCCAACTTGAAAGCACCAAGATTCTTACTTTGTTTAGCAAGGGCATACAGGGTCCCACTAATTGTGTGTTAAGGACATTACTATTTAAACTGATCTATTTAAACATGTTGACTACCATATACACCCCCTCAACATCACTTGGGATTGTATCATTAACAAACCTGTTTACTTGCTTCTTAGTGTTATTGATACATTTAAAATGAAATATCAGTATATTAACACATTATCCTCTAGTGATGCATTTTTGGGCATCTATAAAAGTCACTTTATGAAACCATTGTGATAAACAGAGCAAATGCTCTATTTATCACAATGGTTTCAAACTACAAAATTCTAAAGGTTTCCTTTCCTCTAGTTAATGCTCCTTTTTGGTAGATACATTCAAAGATGTTGGGTCTAAAATAGCCTAGGAGAGAATGAGTTAAGCAGAATCAGAAGCTATCTGATTATTATAATAAAACAAGAGGGCCAGAATGGCCCTGACATCGCTCACCAGACAATCAGATATGTTTCTATTGAAAACTGACCATCCCTGGGGCGGTGACAATTTTGACCCCAGGGACACAATATAAAACTTTTGTAGATGACCTAAATATGAAGCTATGTGCCAAATATGAAATCTGAGAACATTCCAGTTTCAAAGGAGAAGATTTTCAAAGTTTGCACTATAAAATTGTTTCTATTGAAAACTGACCAACCCTGGGGTGGGGCCTATTTTGACAACAGGGGCATAATTTATATAACTTTTGTAGAGGATCGGAAAATGGTGCTATGAGCCATATATGAAAGCTGAGAACCCTGTATATTCAGAAAAGAAGATTTTCAAAGTTTTCACTATACGTTTCTATAGACAAGAGGGCCATTGAAAGTGTTAATTTTTCAGACAAACAAATTACAGATGACAGAAACCCTATCACTGCTGAGCATAATTTGACTGAAATTAGCACACAGTTTGGGTTCTGATCTGACACATATGTAACTTCATATGTGGTTTGTACAAGAGAGTTAATTGTAAGATTGATATGTATTAAACGGGGGATTTTAATTATGCAAGGCCATACAAAGTTCTGACTAAAGAAAATCAACTGACCTCTCAAATAATCAACTGTTCCTCTGAAAAGGTATGTGTACCCTAGCATTCCAAACTGATTTTTTGCATTTGAATATTATTATAAATTATTACATAATAATTTCATATTCATAAGTTGAACTTAATATTTTCAAGTAATACAATTTCATGTTAAAAATTATTTCATAATTTATTTAAAATCTTTAATTTGGCATTCTGGAGCCTTTACATGATTTACCCTTCTTCTGAACTGCAGGGCAGGTTATAATAATGTCATAATGCCAATCACTATCATTAATTAACCCTTCTCTCATATAAACGTGTTTTCACACATTTGAAAATCAGTAGACCAGATCAGATGCCTCCTATAGGAGCCATCTGATCAGGGTCTGCTCCGTTTGTTAATGGAATTTGACAGATCTGTTCCTTTAATTTCTAAAATGGCTACAATGTTCTACCTACAATATTCCATTATAACTATTTTGTCTATGAATATTCAGTAGGTTGTGAAATTTGGAAAAAAAAATGCTACAATGTTTCACCTTCCATACTTCACTTTAACTATTTTGTTCATGAATATGCAATAGGCATTCAAATTAATAATAAACACATAACAGGCAAAGGGTTAAGATCTCTGTCTACTACAGCTACCACCAGCAGTACAGGTGCACTAAAAATAGCCACTGGTCATCCCCCTCTCTGATGCTTGACCTGATGACCTGTTTATGAGACTGAGTAAAGATAAGATGCTTAAAAGTGCAGTCAGCTTCAAGTTTGCTAGAAAACTTGCCACCGTGGTGTGTAGCCAATTTTGACCACAGGAGCATAATTTTTATAACTTTTGTAGAAGTCCTGAAGTTGAAGCTATATGTCAAATATGAAAGCTGAGAACCTTCTAGTTTTAGAGGAGATGATGTTCAAAGTTTTCACTATATGTTTCTATTGAAAACTGAAAACCCCTGGGGCAGGGCCAATTTTGACCCTAGGGGTATAATTTATATAACTTTTGTAAAGGACCTACAGATGATGCTATGTGCCAAAGATGGAAGCTGAGACCACTGTAGATTCAGAGGAGAAGATTTTTAAAGGCTGAAATTGTTGACGCCCGACGACGCACGACGCACGACGGACGACGACGGACGACGGACATCAGGCGATCACAAAAGCTCACCCTGAGCACAAAAGTGCTCTGGTGAGCTAAAAATCTTCCAGAAAGCAAAATCTAAAAGATTAAAGAAATATGGTCCTACATGTATTTCCTAGAAAAATTATTTGCCTTATACAGTTTGCTTAAGATAACAACAAGGGGGAAGCATAAACCTTTTATTCCATAGATATACTTTTGAAGTAAAACATTAAATGACCATCATCATTATTTGCATTGTCAAAATTATTCTTTAACATGTTCTAGAAATGATTCTGTAGCCTGTCTCACTTATTTCTCTGGAGGATGTCATTAACCTTAACCCTTTTACAATGGCATATGTCAGATAAATCACAATTTCATAAGCAAATAGAGCATACCCTGATCAGATGGCTCCAATAGGAACAATCTACTCTGGGTCAACTCTGTTTGCAAATGTGTGAAAAAGTGTTTTTATGAGGGAAAGGGTTAAACATATGAACATCCAGTCTCCCCTCTCCACTGGTTTGTAAAGTTAATTAAATCAAGTTGACTTTCAATTAGACCGATACAGCAGCAACTGCTAATGCCCAAGTCTGTCTGTATATTTTTGGAAATTTATATTTCATGTGTTCCTTTAAATTATATTGCTGATTTGTGAAAGGATACGCTTTTGAGATACCATGTGGTATGTCAGAATGCATCTTGTGAAGCAGGTACTTGGAGATGTTAAACAAGGCCTCTGGAAGATGAGAAGTAAATGGTTCATCCTGAAAAAAATGTATAGAAGACTTTAGCAAATTAACTCTTTCAGTGCTGAAAGTCCAGTAGCTAATCAATGTTTAAAGATAGAGTCCAGTCAGTATGAAAGCCTTAAATCTGCAACCTTTTGTACAATAAAGATACATATTGACATTAATTAACTATAAGTACTGAGCCTTAAAGTCAGAAACTATAAAACACACAACTGTTTGTATGCCAGCAGCAAACTGTGACGTCTATGCAAACAGTTTGGATCCAGATGAGATGATTAGTAACTCCTGTGTCTTACATTCAAAGAGTTAATACCCCATTCTACCATAGATGGGCATTAACCCTTGCATATTAATTACATTATTTTTTATAATGGCTCATTAACATGCCATGGGAATATTGGCCCTGGCAGAATACTATAGAATCATATCTATTTTATTTCATAAGCAAACAGAGCAGACCTTCAGCTTCTGATTCTGATGAAGTAAAGGGTTAAAGGGCACTTGGCACAAATGGGTTTAAATGTTCCTCCTTGATAATTCAGAAGTTGCTAATTCAGTATACCGTGTATCTCTGTATAGAGTGATAGGCATAGTACATGTCTGCCTTTCTCTGGAAGTCATGGAACTTAGGTAACATCTCATCCATCTTGTCTTCCTCATCTACAAATAGAAACAATCAAGCATATTTCATCTAAAACTTTTGCTGTTATTGGGGGTCTTTACAGTGTCCGACAAATTTATTTTTTTGCTGGTAGCCCACTGGGCTACCAGATTTTTTTTGTACTAGCCCAGTGACTACCGGGACAAGGCAGTCCAAAGGACAGCTATATCCCCCACCGCCGCCACCTAATTTAAGACATTGACCTTAAGGTGATACCTTCCAGTTGTTAAGAAAATAGTATGCGGAAACAAATATAATGGAAACTGAAGGTCAGAACACAACTTTCAAATGTGACCTTGACCTTGAGCCGACATGACTGCCACATGTGTTCTGCACATCATCTCAATTCGGTTAATATTTGACTCAAGTTTTATGAAAATCCTTCAAATGGTTTAGAAGATATGGAGCGGTCACGAAATGTAATGGAAATTGAAGATTAAATCACTTGGCCTTCAAATGTGACCTTGACCTTGAGCCGACATGACTGCCACATATGTTCTGCACATTGTCTCAACGTGGTTAACATTTGAGGCAAGTTTCTTGAAAATCCTTCAAGGGGTATAGGAGATAACGAAACTATAATTGAAATTGAAGGTAAGAACACTTGATCTTCAAATGTGACCTTGACCTTGAGCCGACATGACTGGCACATGTGTTCTGCACATCGTCTCAATTTAGCTAACATTAAACTAAACTTTTATGAAAATCCTTCAAAGGCTTTAGAAGATATGGAGCGGACACGAAAATGTAACCGAAATTAAAGGTTAGAACACTTGACCTTCAAACGTGACCTTGACCTTGAGTCAACATGACTGCCGCATGGGTTCTGCACATCGTCTCAATTCATTTAATATTTGACTCAAGTTTTATGAAAATCCTTCAAAGGGTTTAGAAGATATGGAGCGGACACGAAACTGTAATGGCAACTGAAGGTTTAAACACTTGACCTTCAAATGTGACCTTGAACTTGAGCCGACATGACTGCCACATGTGTTCTGCACATCGTCTTAATTTGGTTAACATTTGACTCAAGTTTCATGAAAATCCTTCAAAGGGTTGAGAAGATATGGAGCGGACACAAAAATGCAATGGAAATTGAAGGTTAAAACCCTTGACCTTCAAATGTGACCTTGACCTTGAGTCGACATATCTGCCACATATGTTCTGCACATCGTCTCAACTTGGTTAACATTTGAGGCAAGTTTCTTGAAAATCCTTCAAGGGGTAAAGGAGATATGGAGCGGACACGAAATTGTTACGGACGGACGGACGGACAGACGGACAGTCACACAACTACCCTTTCGTGAGTGCGGACAGACGGACGGACGGACGGAGGCCATTCCTATAACCCCCCTCCGCTATGCGGTGGGGGATAAAAAAATCTAGTAGCCCAGAGATTTTTTTATTCACTTTCCAGATGGTAAGATCTTACATCCGTGTTTGGTGTGTGTACTCATTCATACCTAATATCCCTTAAAAATAATGACAACATAATCATGAAACTAGATCTATATTACATTTTTCTTTAATTTTATTTAATGATTTTATCTTAAATTGCCATTCTTCCGCTTGTTTTAACTGCTAGGGGTGCTAGCTATGACAGATTTTGAAGCGACCCTGACAAAATGTGTTCCATCAGATGATGAATTTGCACTGTCAGACTGTGAATATTTGTTATACTAACATTCCACTAGATGTTGAAATAAGTAAATACACACAAATTTAATTTTAAATGGCAATTTATTACTATTTTGTCTAATACTCTACTGTCATTACCTTTATCATTAATTCAATAAAATTAACAGGTCTGATCATATACTGACAGGTCTGATCATATCATGTGTTAAATGGCTTGAAATAGAAAATCTACTTTCATCATTCTAAGTAATGCAGAATTAAATAATTGAATTCAAAACATTGATTTGCACTTGTTTTAACCTTACAGTGTGTGTCAGATGTTAATAAGACATTTTCAAATACAAATGTAGTGTAGCCCTTTTATCTGCGTACCGGTATGCACTGTAAGTCATACAAGAAGATATTGTTGAAGTCATCCTTTTTATATAGATCTAGTCATAGAAAATCGGGTCTAAATAGATCGAGGTTTCATTCTTGTTTTACCCCATATAACACAATCATGTAACGTTAGTTAACAGAGCCAAACATCGTCAATCTTGAAGAAATAATGACAATTTGAAAAAAAATCAAGTTTTTCAAATTGAACAGCGAGAGAAAATTTGTAGATTTTCGCCGAGATTCGATCCGCGAAAACCCATTATATTTTGGTTTTGTTAATGATATGAGCGACCGGAAGTTAATTACATAAGCGAGTTTGGTTCCAAATCTCGCACCACGGTAATTTATCCAATTTATTAGTCAACTGAAACTGTCACACCACGATGGGCGGGGTTTAAATCTAGATTCACTGGTGCATGTGTTATTGGTTGAGATTACTTATGGAATATTCTTGCTCTGCGGGATTCGGAGATTAAACATTTCGACGAACAAGTGTCAGTCATTGATCGCCGCATGAGCGGCGATCACTAATGGAATGTTCAAAAGTATTTACCCATGTAGGAGGGGTAGCGACAAGTTTTACAAAGTCTATTCCGCGAATATCGGTGAGAAGAACCAAATGAATTGGCACATGAGAGCGTGGCAGAGAATAGTTTCTATCTGCATTATTGATGTAGTGAAATATGTGATGTAAAAACCTTCATACGATGTTTAAAAAGAAATTTATCAAACAAATGTACAATAATAACAATAATTATGATACTTTTTTCGTCGAAGTATCGACATTAAATGCCAAAAACAGTTTTGTAAACATAAATGAAGCCGGGTCAAAGTCGCAGAATTGAAGCCGGGTCAAAACTGTAGTCGTGCACCTGTTTGCGGTGCTCTCGTTCTAAATTATGCCCTTCAGAGATTTTGACATATTACAGTTTTGTTTAATGACCATTGTTTATTGTCCAAAAATGTCGACAAAAGTAATACATACATCATGTTAATTCAAACAGACATGGTTATTATTCTACCGGAGGCTCTACATGGTCAAAATCGAATTCTGTCGTCTCGGTTTCTATTTTTAGATAGGGCTAACGTCACTCGTTAATGGAACTGAACAGGCTATATTTAGGTCTATGACCATCACCGCCCTTGTAAGAGTTTATTGATTAAATTATCATGAGAGTGATAAATGTTTTAATGGAGTTTTATTGTTTTATTTATTTTTATTTAAAAAAGTCGTTTTATTTTTTTTATTTATAAAAGTCGTCAATATAGTAGCATGATAACTTTATATACATCTTCAATTTCCCTTGAAGTATGTCTGCCCTGATAGCGTAGTGGTTACCACGGTCGCCTATCGTGCAGTCAGCCCTGGTTCGATTCTCACCGCTGACGAATTTTTTTTTTCTCTCTTTTTCCTTTCTATTTTTGTTTAATGACGGTTTGGGTTTTGGGTGTGCCTAAAAACAGTAACGTATACGTAACGTATACGTAAAGATGTTATATCTTTTTTCCTAGAGCATGCATCGTGTAAATATTTCGTGGGATTGATTTTATGGTACTATTTCACATGTTGGTAAAAAAAATTGGAGTTTACAGCTTATGTTTTATTTATTTTTTTATTGGTAAATCGACCCGGACATTCGCCCCACCTCCATCTGAACGTAAAGATGCTGTATTTTTTTCCCCAGAGCATGTCTCTTGTAAATATTTCTTGGGAATGGTTCTGTGGTACTATTTCATCCGTTGGTAAAACAAATTAGCAGTTTATTGCTTTTATTTTTTATTGTTTTTGACTGGTAAATCGGCCCTCGGTATATAGAGCCCCCAAATCCGAACGTAAAGATGCTGTAAAAAAAATTCTAGGTCTTTAATTATAATATTTTTTACGTGGATCGATTCTATAAATATTTTTTAAGATATCTACGACCAAAAAACCTATCCTGTTGCGTGTATTTTAATGTTATCGTTGTTGACAATGGGTCGGTAAGCCGTATTTATAAAGAACGGCTTTGCCGGCTATCGCCACGCACATTCTTGTGGACTATCGAAGCGGCTAGCAGTTAGATCGCGTTTGCAGAGTGTGGAATTTCCATTGTACAGATACGACAATTCTTTTATGTTTGACAGACAATCCTGTGTGATTAAAGGCGCATTTTCTGCTTAATCTTTCCTGGCAATACTGAAGGATAACATTTATATTGCTTTTAGATACTGTTTCTGGATATATATATATACAATGTATATAATATTATACAACCTCTGAATATATTATATATGTATAATTAAAAAAAACCTGCTTAGTACACACCCTGTCGCCTTTGTGGTAAACTCTGAATTCAACTCCACTTAGCACTGGTATTAATTAATTTAATCCTTGATAAATTGGCGAAAAACAGTTTAAAGTAGTCCATTGAAACTATCTGCGACAAACAACCAATAAATCCGAAAAAAGGTGATAAATGAAAACGGGCCAGTGGACTTTGACTTGACGGACGACCTGACATACATACAGAAGAGACAGACAGACAGACAGACAGAAAGACCTACCTTGGTCTGAGATACTAGGATTGTTTCATCATAGTACAGTAGAACCTGTTATAAGCCATCATCAAAAAGAGCAGGTAGTAGCTTAATGCAGTTCAAACTCAAAATTAATGCAGAAACTCCTACAGGAGCTTTATGTGTTACATCTTCCCTGCATTAAGCAACCACTTGTTTTTTAAGATTTCTATGTCCAGTCCATATAAGGTCTTTTCAGGCAAGTTTTACTGTATGTCTATGTGAGTTTAAGTTTATGTCTCTTAGTTTTCGTACCTGTTTGTCCCCGTAATTAACGGAACCCCCCCTCTCTCTCTCTCTCTCTCTCTCTCTCTCTCTCTCTCTCTCTCTCTCTCTCTCTCTCTCTCTCTCTCTCTCCACCCCCTCTCTCCCCCCTCTTTCTCTGTATGTCCCTGTCTGTATGTCTCTGTCTATAAGTGTGTACGTCTCTGTCTTTCTAACCATCGTTTTCATTCCCTCTGTCTTTCACGTCACGATCTTTCCTCTCCCCCTCTCGCTTTCCTCTACCTCTTTCTCAATCTCTCACTATCATCAATCTACTAACCCTCATTACATCCATCGATCCATCAGCCGATCTATCTTTCTCTCTGATCCTCACTATCTGTTTCTTTCTCTTTTTCTCTCTTCCCCGTCAATCCCTTTCTCCCACGGTCCCCTTTCTCTTTCTTTCTCTCCGCCCTCCCCTCTAGCTATGTCCTCTTCCATTTTCTCTCCTCTCCCTTCTCTCTGTCTCTCTCTCTGGCCAAAATATTCACCAGTCCATTCACCCTATCTATCTTTCTGTATGTCTCTCCCTTTCCTATCTCTCGCTCTCCCTTCCCCTCCATCTCTCTTCTTCTTCTCTCTCCACCCATCTCTCTCTTCCCCTCTCCCCTCCCACTTTCTCTCTCAAAATGATATTTAAATTCCATTAAAAAGCATCCTCGTCATACAGCTGTTGACCAGTGCATCGACTGTTTTATGTTTTGGAAATATACTGAATTACAATGTATATCGATCGTCTCTGAGAGAAGGTATACTGATTGTGTTTTCATATACATTACTAGAGACACATATTTACGCATTTTCGAACAGAGTAGAACCTGATCTGATAGCTCCTGTTTGAACTTATGATAAGGATCTACTGTGTTTGTTTAGGGAATAGTATAGATCTGATACTATGTGTCTGTCAGGGACCAAATACCGTTGCTTTTAAAATTATAAACGTTAGCTAATATAAGACATCGGGGGAGTCAGAGGGCTTTTGATCTAGGGACTTTTGATATACATGTACACTCGGTTCAAAATCGTCGTCAGCCTTATTTGAAGTATCCAAAATGGTGGTCCTGCAAGTCCTCTCTTAAGTCAGTAAACTGGACGTATGAAATTAGAGTTAATGCTGTTCCTTAGACAAGCGGGGTCCTCTTTAAAATGGACGTATGAAATTAAGAGTCAATGCTATTCCTTAGACAAGTGGCAGTTTAATATAGGAGAGTCATACAGAAAGTTCCACAGGTGCTTTCTGTGTGATTTTCACTCTGCTATAAGCAGCCGCTTGCCTAAACGGATCTAAATTATTGTTTCTTTAAATTCCAGTTTAGATTGGCTTTAATGTAATTTTCTTCTCCTGAAACCGTCTGCTTCGAACTTCAAACTGGAAGGATCGTCAATGTCTTTACAGAACTATATTCAGGTTGCCAACGAGTTTGACTCCTGATGAGACGCCGAGTTACTCGGTTAGAGTTAGACTGTTTGAAAAAAAATAGCATACGACGGTGAAAGAGTTAACCAGATTTTTTTCACACACAAAGCATATAAATTCAAGTAATTACTGCCTGAATATTCAATGAATTAAATTTTCACATTGACCAGGAATATTCGGACTCAGATCTATATTATCCAATGTGCAAACAGAGCAGACTCTGATCAGACAGTTCCTATCGGCTTTAGGAACCATCTTATCTGGGTACTCTTTGTTTACAATGGGTGGCTTTTTGGAACTTTGCAAACAGAGTAGACTCGGATCACCCAACTCTGATTGCTTAAGAAATAAGATAAATGTGATCTACAGCATGTGCCATGATAAAAAATCTTGGTTTCTTATATGGATATTCATGGAGATATGATTAAAGACAAGTCTGTCAAATTGTTATGCATACCAGGCGTATAATTTGAACGCTGCCTCTCCCAGTTTAAGCGAAATTGCTGTAGGTGTAAACCCATCACCTCATGAATATGCATATAAGAAATACTTTCACTATGGATACCTGCTAGCCGGCTTATTATAATGGCATATGAACACATGGGATGTTGGTATTGGTAGAAACTGCAGTAAGATCTAAATTATTTCATAAGCAAATAGAACAGATCTTGGTTGGGCGACTAGCTTGGACAGGAGGCATCTGATCTTGGTTGTCTCGGTTTGCAAATGCGTCAAAATCCTTCTTAGAGATTAAGGGAAAATGGAGTATATTAGGATACAAAACACCGATATACTTTTGACAGAGACGTCTAAACGAAACAAATATTCATTGTATTACTACGACATGCAAACTGATATAATTATTTCAAAACGTTGCACTTTGATATAATAATTGTAGTTTGGTATAATGTAGATCTGATTCTAGAGTTTTGTCTAGGCAAAAAAACCCACACTCTCTTGAAAAGTTTGCACTATAAAAATGAGCTGATAGATGTCACTTTCTCTTAACCCATTTGCTCCAACGATCCTATATATGGGACATATGCAAACAGTGTAGACCCTGATCAGACGCCGCATAATGCGGCGTCTGATCAGAGTCTACACGGTCTGCTGATAGGACTTTTAATATAAAACAAAACGAAATTGAAATTTTAGGCCAGACACATCTTAGATAAAAAAAATGGACTAATCCAATATATAAACATGGAAGAATCCACTGGGAGCAAATGGGTTAACATGTATACTAAATAGAACTGGAAACAGGTTAAATATATATTATTTGTTACATCTTCAAAATCTGTGGATTTATATGCCTGAAACATGACAAGCAGTTTTTATTTTAAGCTGTCTTTTAAGGGCATTAACTCGTGGCCACAGACAAAATATTAGTAAGGCAGATGACTGACCGTTCAACAATTTGATAAATTACATATTGACATTTATTGCAAATTACTTATATTTAACCCTGTGTGACAGTTAAATCTGTTTAAAAAATTGTCTAAGAACAGAGAAGAAAGTGTATTCTATTGACTTTCTTTCTCGTGAATGAAGACGTGCCTCTGTCTTCAAACTTGTTCATTCACAATTTCACAAATGACCATAAGTTGGGCCACACCCCTTAACCCTTTCCATCATACTAACGTGATTTCACGTGATCAGGGTCTGTTCTGTTTGCATGTGGAATTTGAAATATCTGTTTCTTTACTTTCTAAAATGGCTACATGGTTCAACCTTTCATATTTCATTATAACTATCGCTATTTTGTCCATGAATATTTAGTAGGTATTGAAATTGGAATAAATGTAGAACAGGGAAAGGGTTACATGTAACTCTTTCCCTGTTCTGTATTTAGGCCAAATTTCAATACCTACTGAATATTCATTAACAAAATATAGGTATACATGTAAAGAAATATGGAAGATGGAACTTTTGTAGATATTTCAGAAAGTAAAGAAACATATCAATCAAATTCTTTTAGAAAACAGAGCAGACCCTGATCAGATTACTCCTGTGAGTCGTCTGGGTCTACTCTGTTTGCAATTGTGTGAAAACACGTTTATATGAGGGAAATGATTAAAGGTTTAACTGGACAGTTAGTCAGTCAATGGAGTGTTACTGACCATGTCCAAACAATGCCATATTTCACGACGGTAGTTCCTGGTTAGAAAACTGCAGGTCATCGATATCAATCTCAGCAGGAAACATTTTTAACAAATGTGTATTAACCCTTATCTTGCTAAGCGCGACCTGGCACGAGTTTGCAAAATAGCTTGGATTTAGATGAGCCAACTCGGTATCTCATCAAGTTTCTCAGCTTTTCGACACTCGGTCAAAAGTGTCAAACGCTTGTACGATTGAAAAGTAAGATAAAATGCAACATATCAGAGATTAGGCTGTGTGCTTCAGCACGATAAGTGTTAAGATATGCATAGTTACCTGAAACAAATTTCTCTGTTCTATGTCTATTCCAAATTTTAGTACCTCCTTAATATTCATGAAAAAATAGTGAAAATAAAATATTGAACTTGGAACATTAAGAAACTTAAGAAACACCCATCAAGTTCCATAAGCAAACTGAGCAGACCCTGATCAGACGGAGAGCCGCTCTGTCTCTCCATCGCGCTCTCTCTTTCTCCCCGCCATTCTCTCTCCCCTCTTCTCTACATACAACATGTGTGCGTGCGTGTATTTAAACGGACACTATATCATGGTGCTACTACTACTACTACTGATGCTGCTACTGCTGCTGCTACTGCTGCTGCTACTGCTACTACTGCTACTACTACTACTGCTACTACTACTACTGCTGATGCTGTTACTGCTGCGGCTGCGGCTACTGCTACTGTTACTGCTACTACTAACTACTCCTACTACTACTCCTGCTAATGTTACTACTACTGCTTCTGCTGCTACTACTACTTCTGCTACTGCTACTGCTACTGCTACTGCTGTTGCTACTACTACTACTGCTGCTGCTGCTACTGCTAAGTCTACTACTACTTCTACTACTACAATAATATAACTAGAACTACCACCCATGGTGATGGGATACCCCCGTTCAGCTGCCGTGATCGCAAATCAAACGAGATGTTTGCCAGGTTGTTTCACTGACAGACAGACAGACAGACAGACCAACTGACCGCGACCAACACACTCGCTCTCCCATATACCCCTCTCAAACTTGGTTCGCGGGGATATGATGATGATGATGAAGATGATGATGATGATGATGATGATGATTATGATGATAATGATAATAATAAATAATAATAATAATATATAAACTAGTCTCAAGTATAAGCAGCATTATGGTAATCAGTTGATCAGAGGCACACCGGTAATTAAACGTTATCTTATCGTACCGAATACACACAGAACTATAAAACTGCAGGTTGTCCGAGATTCTTACTATAAGCCCATAAGGCACAACACTTCAGGAATATCTTTCAAATATGGTTAAATTCATAATCACAACCAACTGACATTGAATTATTGTTTTTAATTTCTTTATAAAGAATTTACTGTCGTTTCTTCTTTATATCGTTTTTTTCATTGGATAACTGTAATTACGGTTGTCTCTATCTGTCTCTCTCTCTCTCTCTCTCTCTCTCTCTCTCTCTCTCTCTGTGTCTGTCTGTCTGTCTCTGTCTGTCTCTGTAGGTGTTACTGTGTGTGCATGTGTGTCTGTGTGTGCGTGTGTGTCTCTCTTACTTTCTCACACAACCACATGCACACGCACGCAAGCACTTATATGTGTATAATTATAGGAAATACATGGATTCTTTCTGATAGTTCATTTCTTTTTCCTGATATGTTCTTTAGTAGACTATCGTGTATTAATGGAGCGGATATTTATTTTAGTACATGTATTTAATAGCCTGATTTAAGTCACTATTTATTTATATCTCTCTAGCTCCCGTCTCTCACTCTATCTCCCTAGTTCCTGTTCACTCTTTTTCCCCTTTCTCTCTCACTCTTTCTTTTTCCTCTCTCTATCTCTCTCCACTCTCCTTTTATCTCTCTTACTATCCTCGACCCATTTACCACCATTCTGTTCATCTAACTTTAAAAAGTCTGCCCTCCCTTTGAGAGAAAAGAAAGAGAGAGGGAGAGAGAGAAGGGAGAGAGAGAAGGGAGAGAGACAGACATGCAGAGACAGAGGGGAGAGGAAGGGGGGGACAGAGAGAGCAAAGAGGGAGAAGAGAGAGGTGAAGAGGAAGAGAGAGAGAGAGAGCAAGAGAGGAAAGGTAGATACAGAAAAATAGGGTGAGTGGACTGATGGGTAAGTGGGTCAGGGATAGACAGAGAGACACATAGAGTCAAAACAGAGAGGGTTAGAGGGGGAGATTGTGAGAGAGGATATAGCTATATAGAGGCGGTCGGGGAGAGAAAAAATAGAGGGAGTGAGAGACAGCGAGAGACACAGGGACATACAGACAGACAAACAGAGGGAAAAGAAAGAACAGACGGTGAGAGAGGGTGGAGTGAGATACACGGAGAGAGGTCCACACACAGGGACAGATAGACAGACAGTCACATAGACATGGAGACACAGAGAGGAAAGAGGAAAATTGAGAGATAGTGAGAGAGGAGAAAGTGAGAGAGGGATAAGAAATAGAAAGTAAGAGAGAGATAAGACGGAAAGTGTGAGGGGAAAGAAAAAGAGAGAAGTCGAAAGTGAGAGACGAGAAATATAGACGATAGTTTGATGGATTGGTAGGTAGATGGATCGAGGATTGAAAGAGTGGATTTGGGATGGAGGGAATAGAGGGAGGGGAGATTTAGACTGATGGACAGATGGAGGGAATGGTAAGAGGGAGAGGAAAGAGAGAGGGGGAGAGGTAGAAAATGCGTGACAGGAAAGAGAGAGGGAGAGAGAGGGTGCGGGCGGTTAGACAGACGGAGACTTACACACATTCTTTAATCCATTCATTACTATATTCACAAACCCACCCACCCTCCTCCCTTCCTTCCTTCAGGCATCCACTCACTCGCTCGTACGTCCGTCTATTCACCGATCCATAAATTACGTTAATCCATTAAGCCATCCATTCATTCGTTCATTAATTAATTCATTCATTCAATGTTACATTTATTCATTCATTTATTCATTCATTCATTCATTCACGCATCCACTCACTCGCTCGATACCTGTTCACCCATCCATCCATCCATCCACCCATTCATAGATTCATTCATTCATTTGTTCGTTCATTCGAGCTTTCATTCGGTCATTCATTCATTCTTTCATTCATTCATTCACCTGCTATGATCAGAAAGTAACTCTAACTTTGTCTTATATAATGCTTCTATTCATCGGCTGTAATTAATTAGCTGTATATGTATGGATAAATAGTGATAAAAACAACAACTGACAGTTATAATATTGTTAAATTGCATTCGCCGTTAAGAAACATAACCAATATATTGGTATTGTCCCATAGACCACCATTATTGATTTCATCACGATTTCTTTGCTAAATCTTTCCCGAATAAGGACGGCTCAAAAGTCCCATCGAAGGGTTATAGAAACAACATTATATATCTAATATCTGCCTGTTCGTAGTGTTTGAAGTGCTGAATAAACTGGGTAGTATATGTCGAATGTATGGAATTATAGTAAATGAATATATGAAACGGATTTAACCCATTCCCTCATATAAACCCCTTTCATGCATTTGCAAACAGAGTAGCCCTTTCCTCCATGAATACCCATGCAAGATATACAATGTACTGACATCTTGAAAACAAATTACAATATATTTGTAATGGCACATGGACACAGAATGTTTAGTACACGGCACCAGGCAAAAACTTTAGAATTTCATAAGCGAAGAGAGCAGTCCCTGATCAGACGGCTCCTATAGGACCCTGACCTGGGTCTACACTGTTTGCAAAAGCGTAGAAAGGCATGGTTGTGGAATAAAGGTGTCCTACAGGAGCCGTCTGATCAGGGTCTACTCTGTTTGCTCTGGGTAAGATATAGATCTGATTCTACAAATTTGATCAAGGCAAAATAAATCCCCTGAAAAGTTTACAGTATAAAAAATGAGCTAGTGAATATTCATGCTCTTACATGAATACTGAAAAGAGTAAGGGTTAAGATATTATATTTATTACATTTTCGAGTTCTGTGGATTTATACGCCTTAAACATTACAAGCAGTTTTCACTCTAAGCTATGTTTTAAAGGCATTAACTCGTAGTCACAGACAATGGTTTAATATTTAGCCTGCTGAACAAATTATTTGTACAGGATTTTCACCTACTACATTTTCAAAATTCTAGCTATAATCAATTAGTCTACCAAAATGCTATCAGGGCGTCAAACAGTTTGGATCCTGATGAGACAACGAGTTACACGGTGTCTCATCTGGATCCAAGCCGTTTGCACCTGTAGGTATTCACTCATCCGCCCACAGCAGGCTAAAGGTTAATTGGTCAGTTTAGTCCATCAGTCAATACCATATTTCACGACGATAAGTCCCCAGATAAGAAAACTGCGGGCCATCGCTATTTATATCTACGGGAAGCCATTTAACGAATGTGTATTAACCCTTATCGTGCTAAGCGCGATCAGACTCGTATTTGCAAATAGCTTGGATTAAGATGAAACACGGAGTTAATTCGGCATCTCATATTGATCCTCAGCTGTTTGACACTCAATCAACAGTGTCAAACACTTGTACGAATCCAAGTTTGGGCAGTATTTTTCAGCACGATAAGGGTTACGATATGCATAGTTACCTGAAACAAATTCGCATGAAACCCAGCCCTATCTCTCTATTTCTCTGCCTGTATGTCTCTGTTTCTGTCTGTCTGTCAGCCTGTATGTCTGTCTGTCAGCCTGTCTGTGTCTGCCAGCCTGCCTGTATGTACGTACGTACGTACGTGTGTATGTACGTACGTATGTACGTACGTATGTATGTCTGAAACAAATTCGCATGACACCCAACCCTATCTCTCTGCATGTCTGTCTCTGTTTTGGCCTGCATGCCTGTCTGTCTGTCTGCCTGTCTCTGTCTGTCTGGCTGTCCCTCCCTCCTTCTCCCTCTCTCTCTCATTCTCTCATTCTGTCTGTCTGTCTGTCTCTCTAACTAACTAACAAACAAACAAACACGGATAGATAGAGATATAGAGGGAGATATACAGAGACATTAATACACATAGACATAACAGATAGCCACAGACAGGGAGACACAGAGAGAAAAAAAAGGAAGATGGTTAGGAGAAAGAGAGAGGGGAGAGGAAATGATGGACAATGAGAGAGGAGAAAGATAGACGATAATTTTATGGATTGGTGGGTAGGTTGTTCGAGGATAGAGGGAGGTTGGATCTGTATTGCAGTGTTTTAACTGCCATATACTCGGAACAAAAAAAATAAAATTTACATACTTGTCGATAGCGACAGAGTCTTATATCTTGACTCCGATTTCGTTCAACGTAACTATGTAAAGAGGGTTTCGTATTCCTTAACCCTTTACCTAATGAATGTTCATGTAAAGAAATAATGACCTAGTGAATAGTTATTAGCTAACGTTTATACTGAAATTAAGCTCCGATATTTGGTCCCTGATAGTCACATAGTATCATATATATAATATTCCTTAACTCATTGTCTCCTAGGCTATTTTTAGACCCAACCTCTTTGAATATATCTACCGAAAAGGAGCATTAACTAGAGGAAAGGAAAACTTTACAATTTTGTAGTTTGAAACCATTGTGATAAATAGAGCATTTGCTTCTGTAGGAGCAAATGCTCTATTTATCAGAATGATTTCATAAAGTGACTTCTATAGATGCGCAAAAATGCGTCACTATGGGGATAATGTGTTAAACAAACACAATACATGCAGATCCTTATGAAACAGATCACACAGGAGCTATCAGAATTTTGAAAATGCGTAAAAATGTGTATCTGGTATTGTACATGAAACCACAATTAGCATGACTTCTCTCGCAGACGATCGGTGTTATTCAGAATATTTACAGAAGTAAAGTCTATACACTGCATGGTTTAAGGCTGTATGATGAGTATGCCTTTTAATGGACTTCAAATGTCAGTTTGAGTTTGAGTTAGAGAGAGAGCAAAAGATAGGAAAGGGAGCGACAGACAGACATATAGATAGATAGGATGAATGGACTGGTGCGTAAGTGGGTCAGGGATAGACATACAGAGAGATATTGAGTCATAGGAGAGAGAGAGACATAGAGAGAGACAAGAGATGATGATGGAAGAGGATAGAGCTAGAGAGAAGATCGGAGAGAGAGAGAGAGAGAGGGGGGTGACGGGGAAGAGAGATAGAAAGAGATAGGGAGGATCAGAGAGAGAAAGATAGATATGCTGATGTATAGATGGATGGGATTATGGTAAGCAGGTTGATGATAGTGAGCGAGAGACAGAGGGGGGAGAGGAAAGAGAGAGGAAGAGAGGAAAAAGAGCGTTATAGAAGAGAGAGAGAAAGAATGAGAGAGAGAGAGGACAGGCGGGCGGTTAGACAGACAGAAACTTGTACACACACTTACAGAGAGAGACAGACACGGGTAGAGGCACAGAGACTCACAATGACATGCAGTAAAACTTGTCTTAAGCGACCGGACAAAGGAATCTTAAAAATTAGGTGGTTGCTTAATGCAGGGCAAATGTAATGCAGAAAGCTCATAAAGGAGCTTTCTGCATTAATTTTGAGTTTTGACCTGCATTAAGCTGCCACCTGCCTTTCAAACCATTAATATTAGCTCTTTTTACTTTTTCTTACTCTACTAGCATCTCAGACCAAGGTAGGTATGTCTATCTTTCTGTCTGTCTCTCTGTATATCTGGTCGTCCGTCCGCTGGCCCACTTTCATTTGTCACCTTTTTCGGGCTAATTAGTTGTTTGTCGCAGCTAGTTTCAATTGGGTACTTTAAACTGTTTGTCTAAAAGTTAGCCTCCAACATATTGCAAGGAAAGGGTAAGCAAAAAAGACGTTTTATTAACCCAGGAATGTATGTAAAAGCATTAATGAATTATCGCATCTTAATGGAAATCACTATTCCTTTCTATGCAATGCGATCTAAACAGGTGCTAGCCGCTTCGATAGTCCACAAGATTGTGCGTGGGGATAGCCGGTAAAGCCGTTCTTAATAAACACGACTTACCCACCCATTATCAACAACGATAACATTAAAATACACGCGACTGGATATATTTTTTTGTCACAGAGATATTAAGAAATATCTATAGAATTGATCCACGTAAAAATTATTATAAATAAAGACCTAGAAAAAAAATTACAACATCTTTACGTTCGGATGGATGGGCTTCGATCGTCGGAGGTCTGATTGACCAAACAAAAACAATAAAATAAAAGCAATAAACTCCAAGTTCTTTATACCAACAGGTGAAATAGTACAATAGAATAAATCCTACGAATTATTTACAGGAGACATACTCTGGGGAAAAAAATACAGCATCTTTACTTTCAGATGGAGGTGGGGCTAATGTCCGGGGCCGATTTACCAATTAAAAACACCAAAAACAATAAAACATAAGCTATAAACTCCAATTTTCTTTTCACCAACATGCGAAATAGTACCAAAACATCAGTCCCGCTAAATATTAACTAGATACATGCCCTAGGAAAAAAGATATAGCATCTTTACGTATACGTTACGTATACGTTACTGTCTTTAGGTACTCCGTTGGGTTTTTACTGGGATAGTTAATGATAATTATCCATATTAAGTGTTTTTTCTTTCAACTTATACGTTATTTTTGGTAAAACAAATTTGTAGAAAAATTAAAAATAGTTCCTGTTGTAAGAAGAAATTCCTACACCTACTATACAAATAAACCTCTACTGTACATATAAACTTAGGTTTATTACGCTACCCCTTTATTACGTCACTAGCGGCTGTAGTGACGGGATAAAATATTTATCCTCTTACGTTTTGGTATCGTCAATATGCCTCTGAACCAATCAATGACCGCCCTAGATATTTGTGTCAAGTTTCATGTGATACTTCCAACAATGCATATGTCATAATAGTTTTACCAGGTATTAACTTATTACAGTTTGCAACAGAGTTCTTTATCAGCATGCCATAGTATATTTTCTTGTTTACATAGTTATTTGTTTCATAATAAATGACTATATTTGCAATTTATAGCCTTGTCTCTTTATTATCACCTTTTTAGAGAAGGATATTCATTTGTGCTCATGCTGAGCTTTTAGGATCGTTGGATGTCCCTCGTCTGTTGTCCGTTGAGATACCACATTTTGCACTTGATCTCTAAGTAAATTGGTTTGTGTTTTGCCCTGCATGAAATTTAGGTCAATCTCGAATATGGGTCACCTGGGCTCAAAAACAAGGTCACTAGGTCAAATCTTAGAAAAATCTTGTTAATGCTCTAGAAGCTACAAATCTTATTGGATCTTACTGAAATTTTATCAGAATGTGTCTCCATGAAATCTACGCCAAGTTAGAATATTGGTCATGTCGGGTCAAAAACTAGGTCACTAGGTCAAATCTTACAAAATCCTAAACACTCTGGAGGCCACATTTTGCACTTGATCTTTAAGTAAATTGGTTTGTGTATTGACCCTGATGAAATCTAGGTCAAGTTCGAATATGAATCGCCTGCAGTCATAAACTAGGCCACTAGGTCAAATCATAGAAACATCTTGTTCACACTCAAGTGGCTACAAATGTTATCAGATCTTACTGAAATTTTATCAGAATGTTTGTCCACATGCAATCTTGGTCAAGTTCAAATATGGATCATGTCGGGTTCGAAACTAGGTCACTACGTCATTACACTCTAGAGGCTACATATCTCGTTAAGTTTTTAATGAAATGTTGTATTTCAATTGTCTTAACAAAACAGTTCCTTATTAAAAAACCTTCCTTGTACACAAATTTCGCGGCGATCCAATGCCTTGCATCAGTATTCGTCTTGTGCATCACTTGGGCGAAGATTTAAATGACTTGATAGCCAATACATAGCCAGCTTCAGTGGTTGACACGCTCTATGGGTTAACAACAGGACACGCGTCAGAAAACACACTCGAGATTAATTGTATGTATACAGACCCTAACTCTGGGAAATTAACACGCCATCATTAATTGCCATACATTCTAGATTATCTGTTATAGCCGGGCTATTGATCATTGCTTTTACTCTTAGCCCGGCGGGCTTGTTTTGAAATTCTTTGATAGCCCAACAATATTTTCTGGTAGCCCGCAGGCTCCGGGCAATGGATTTGTCGGACACTGGACTCTTTATGAAAAAAAATTGTATGACTGAAATCATTGTACCAATGTCTACCAATACCAAAATATCCAGTTATTATGAAAAATAGCTATTAAATATTCATTCTTTCTTACATAAATATTCAATAGGAAAAGGGTTAATGAGACAAGTCAGTTTCACATTATACCTAAGTTTTGTCAGAAAGATTCAAACAACCGTACCTCTAGCTATATCAAGGCACTGTATAGACAGTTTCCAGTAGTAGTAGCCAGCATCATCAAAGCGACTTTCTATCACTGCATTGTGAGTCAGCTGTTCCAGGACTTTGACTGCCTCTGCCTGCAACCCAGCCTTGTGGAAAGCTAGAAAACAAAGCCAACACATGACCAATGCTATGAGAAAGGTTTTTATTTTCAGGGTTTTGAAATGTGTAAGAAGTTTAACCCTTTACCTGACAGATACACATTTTCAAGCCTTTGCAAACAGAGTAGATTTTAACCCACTCCTCCATAGGCTATTTTTAGACCCAACCTTTTTTAATAAATCTACCGAAAAGGAGCATTTACTAGAGAAAAGGAACATTTTAGAATTGTCTAGTTTAGAAACCATTGTGATAAATAGAGCATTTGCTCCATAGGAGCAAATGCTCTATTTATCACAATAGTTTCATAAAGTGACTTTTACAGAGGCGTACTTATGGAGGAAAGGGTTAAACCTTGCCAGGGTTTGCAGTGTATTCAATACACTGTAATTCATAACTATACCTTGATCTGGGAAAAATCAGCCTAGCTAAAGCTATTTTTAAACAGTGTTACTGTGTAGGCCCAGATAGCCTTTCAATTAAAGGGAGCAACAAAATCTATTTAAAGAGATCTACATGTAGCTGGTTATAGAACTTGTGTGAAATCCATTAGTTCTATTTCCAAGTCAGATGAAGACTGATCAAAATCTAAATTACTTAACTCCAATATTAGTGAAGCAAGAGTTATGGACCTTTGGCATGACACTTCTCCTTATCATGACCTTTCCATGTATGAAGTTTCAATCCAATGGCATGAGCAATATAGGAGTTATCGTCCGGACAAAAATGTGAAACATTTTACAAGGGGAAATAACTTCAATATTAGTGAAGTCAGAGTTATGAACCTTGTGCAGGACACTTCCTCTCATCATGATCTTTCCATGTATGAAGTTTCAATCCAATGGCATGAGCCATATAGGTGTTATCGCCCAGACAAAAAAGTGTGATTTTTTACAAGGGGCACTAACTCCAATATTAGTGATGCCAAAGTTATAGACCTTGTGCATGACACTTCCTCTCATTATGCTCTTTCCATACATGAAGTTTCAACCAACTGGCATCAGGCATATTGAAGTTATCGTCCACACAAAAAAAGTGTGACAGACAGATGGACAGACAGACAGACAGACAACTCTCACGAAAACAATACGTCCCCTCCCCATATAAATATGGGGGGAGACATAATAACACATTTAATCTTTGAAGATGATAACTAAGCTATACAGTGACTAATACATCAGTATAGTTGCTTGAACACAAAAATAAACGCACATGCTAGATGTATTTACCTTGTTGTGCCTCCTCAAATCTGTCATTCTCTGCCAGCCACTGGGCATATGGTACATACACATCTTCCTTGTACTCTGTATGCTTCTCAACCAGGGTGAAAGCCTGTAAATACAAATAGTCTATACAATATTTGACCCTTGAACTGCTGAAGTTTCACAGTGGATTTGTCCATCATTGTATAATATATAGGTCCATCATGATCAAGCACAAAAGAATCAAATTTGATAGAAAATGACAGTGCAGACTCTGACCAGTCCTCTAATCTTGTTTTCAGAGGTCCAGATTAGATGTGAAAATTAAAACATTTTCAAGAATAACTCCTTTATTTCTTCACCAAACACTATGTTGTGACCAGATAAAAATAAAAGACAAGAAAACAGAAGAAACAAGTACAAGCATTTGGGAAAATATTTCCCTGGTCAACTCAACCTTGTTGGTACTCAATAGAATCATCTCTTCAAGGTGAATGACTAATACCACCAAAAAACCGGTTGAGAAATGGAAGATTTAGAACAAAATGCCTATTTAACCCTTTCCATCATATAAATGCTTTTTCAAGAATTTGTAACAGAGTAGACCCAGATCAGATGGCTCCTATAGGTCTTAAACATTCCCTTCATATAAATGTGTATTAATGCATTTGCAAACAGAGTAGACCTAGATCAGACGGCTCCTATTGGAGCCATCTGATCAGGGTCTGCTCCGTTTGCTAATGCAATCTGAAAGATGTTTCTTTACTTTCTATAATGGCTACAAAGTGCCACCTTCCATATTTCGATGAAATATGTTTTCCATGAATATTCAGTAGGTATTGGAATTTGGAATAAACGTAGAACAGGGAAAGTGTTAATCGGCTTATCTATGAAGCAATGGTTTAACCCTCCATCCATAAATACACCTTTCTATGCCTCTGTAATAGTCACTTCTTGAAACCATTGTGATAAATAGAGCATTTGCTCCTATAGGAGCAAAATGTAATGCTTTATTTATCACAATGGTTTCAAACTGCAATTTTCTGAAATTTTCCTTTTCTCTAGTTAATGCTCCTTTTCGGTAGATTTATTCAAAGAGGTTGGGTCTAAAAATAGCCTATGGAGTAATGGGTTAATAAGTTAATAGTCCCATAAAACAAACCTTTGCAGACAGAGCAGAGCTAGGTCAGACTGATCAGGGTCTACTCTGTCCGTTTATGAAATTATATAGGTCTGATTTTTGCAATTTCTGCCAATACTATAACTTTCTGTGTTCAAATGCTATTATAAACAAGATGTGTTTGTGAAACACTATGCCCCTGATTTGACTTTTGACCTTGACCTTAATAAGTCACTCTAAAAAGAATCGCCTCCATAAGTTGCACATGCATGCCAAGTTTCAAGTATGTATGTGCAATGGCTACAAAGTTATTGCCAATGTTAAAGTTATCCACATACTAATAGACATGGCAAAAACAATATCCCCCCCCCCCCCCTCTTTATTTATTTATTCTATTTATTTATTTTTTTTATTTATTTTTATTTTTTTTTTTGGGGGGGGGGGGGGCCATTAAAATCAGTTAATATGTCATTGCTTCTTACATGAATAAAGGGTTAACCCATTTACCCAATAAATACACCTTTCTACGCCTTTGCAAGCAGAGTAGACCCAGATCAGATGGCTCCTGCAGGAGCTGTGTGATCAGGGTCTGTACTGTTTGATTATGATATAATATAGATATGATTATAATTTCTGTCATGGCTAAAATTCCTGTCCATGTGCTATTATAGCAAATAATCTAATCAATATTGATGATGTCATTATTTCTTACATGAATATTCATAGAGTTACGGGTTAAAGATATGGTAAAAGTCACAACAATTAATCTAATTAATATTCAAGTTATCATTATTTCTTACTTGAATTTTCATTAGGTAAAAGGTTAAAATGGGTCAATGGGATTTTCTATGACTACTTACGTCTTCCCAGTGTTTTGCTTCAACATGTAACATGATGAGAGACTTATGGTCGCCCATTTTGCTGAAAACCTCTGCTGCATAGCCATACTGTTCCATTTTAGCCAGGTGGTGGGCACACCTAGACAGTGACTCCCTGTCAGCCTTGTCCAGTTTACGTGCCAAGTCTATCAACCTATAATATAGATTAAAAAACAAAACTTAACAGTTTCATTAAACCTTCCTTTGTGACACAAAGTTAAGTCTGCTCAAAGTGATGTCTGTTTCAAATTTAAAACTTTATCTAATTTATGAACACAAACTGGTAATTTTGTTTTAGGTGAGAGTCCAGCTTCTATCCAGTCAAGACAATGAGTATCAAGGCAAACAAAAGGTATTTGGACAATTTAATTGTCAATCCAGATCAGAGACTGTTAAAAACTAGCACACATCATAATCAACATTTTGTTTTTCTGCTGCCACTGCAAAAAAGTGCAGACTCTTATCTGATGATTAACAATTGTGGCTGGTTTCAGGCTGTTCAGTTTTGAGAGTGTCCTTTTATTCTCATGATATATCTCATACAATTCCACACAGAAAAGGCAACAATAGGAGAAATATTATGATGATATAAGAGTTGTCTAATTACAATTCATGATGTCATAATTTCTCTCATGAATATTCATCTTGTAAAGGGTTAAACTGTTTTCATTTGTCTTTAGCCAAAGTTTTTGCTTCATACTGAGGTGCAGCACAGAGAGTGAGAAAACTTTACGAGGATATCCAATATCTACATAACAGTTCTTAAGCCTTTCCCTGTTCTAAGTTTATTACAATGTTCAATACCTACTGAATATTCATTGACAAAATAGTTATAATGAAATATGGAAGGTGGAACACTGTAGCCATTTTAGAAAGTATAGAAACGGTTCTATCAAATTCCACTAGCAAACAGAGCAGACCCTGATCAGATGGCTCCCATAGGAGCCATCTGATCTGGGTCTACTCTGTTTGCAAATGCGTGAAAACACGTTTATATGAGGGAAAGGGTTAAGCTTCTGAATGCTGCTAATGAATACACTAACATTTGAAAACACTGTAGACTTAGATCAGAAGGATCCTATAGAAGCCCTCTGATCTGTTTATACACCATTTTCAGCATCTGAAATATGTGTCATTCAAAATCCTCTAGCAAATTTCATATTGAAATGGACACTACTCCATAGTAAAAGCATTCAGCAAGGAAAGGGTTGATCTTTAGTATACTTTAGGGTAAGATAATTGGTTCCCAGGGTCCTAATTAATGTTTTGGAAAGAAGATAAAACTACAGTAAGAGGCACATAATGGCACTTGGCATTTGTTTAGAGTGCGCAGGGTCATACCACTTGACCATTTGATGGCCAATTAATCTTCAGCAGGTGTTCAATAACTTTTGAAAACAGTTTTGATCCAGAAGAAATGCTGAGAAGAGTGACTGAGAATCTCATCAGACCTAATGTTTTGAAGAAAAAGGAAGAGGTATCATAAAAATGAAAAGAAATGCAAGGTAAACCAATTTAAAAAAAAGGAGATAACATTTTCTGACCAAAAATTGTTCAGCTGGCTGAAGGTTAATGAAACCAATGCATTCACTCTTAACCCTTTCCTTCATATAAATGCCTTTTTACCCATTTGCAAACACAGTAGACCCAGATCAGACAGCTCCTATAGGAGCCATCTGATCAGGATCTGCTTTGTTTGCCAGTGGTGTAATATAGATCTGATTCTAAAGTTTCTGTCTGAGCTAAAACATTCTGTGAACATATGCCATAATAAAAAAATCAGGAAATAAATATTCATGATGTCATTATTTCTTACATGTATATTGAATAGGGAAAGGGTTAATAAGACAAGGGAAGAGAGTAAACATATGTGAGTCTTGTCAAGAGAAAAAGGCATCTTTGTGATTTTCCAACAATGTAGATCCAGACTGGCCACCATAATTTTAATGTGATGGCTGATTTGAATCTACATTGCTTGTCAACCATTCAAGGCATGTATTTTCTCATGGCACAGATTATTTTGCTTTTCTTATAAATTCATAGGAGATGTATTCAGCCTCAGCTGTGTTGTGTGTAGTGTTCTACTATGTTGCTGTGGAAGCAGGAATAGAATCTGAACCCCAGTGCTTGTCAAGATTTGACTATGAATACAAATTGGCTAAGAAAATGGCTCAGATGGAAGTGGAGATGGAGAAATTACACAGCATGATCACTGAATTGAAAGAGGCCAAATCAGGTAAAGTTGATAATATCTTCTCCATTCTATTTCCAATTGACCATTTCCCTGATGAATATTCATGTCTGAAATAATTATATAATGAATATCTATAATCTGGGTTTTTTATAATAGCATCTGAAACTAGGATGCTTTGGCTATGACATTAACTGTAGAATCAGATCAATATAATTTCATAAGCAACAGAGTTTCCTTTAGGAAATATCTGATCTGATCTGGGTCTATTCTGTTGGCAAAGGCATCTTTATCAGGTAAAGGGTTAAACGTTATAATACTTTGCACCATTTTGAACACTTAGAAATAAGACAAGAGGGCCAAGATGGCCCTTAATCGCTCACCTGATTACCATAGATATAAGATTTTTGCTAGGTAGCCCATGGGTAGGGCCAATATTGAACTTAGGGACAATATTTGAACAATGTTGATAGTGCATGAGCAGTAGTTCTGCAGAACAAGATTTTCAAAGATTTAGTAGATTGATTTTATCAAGACAATGATTCTGACCAATGAAGATTGGGCTAAAAATGAGCCCTCTAGATCAATTTTTCTAAGATTTGACCTAGTGACCTACTTTTTATTCCAGCCCAACCCATGATCACACTCACAATTGATATCACCAAGACAAACACTCTGAGCAAGTTTGAGGAAGACTGGGCTAAAAATGTGGCCACCGGAGTGTAAACTAAATTTTTCTAAGATATGACCCAGTGTCCTACTTTTTGACCTCATATAACCCACTTTCAAACTTGTCCAAGATTTTATTAGGACAATCATTCTGGCCAATTTTCATGAAGATTTGGCTATATCTGTGACCTCTAGAGTGTTCACAAGGTTTTCCTATTTGACCTAGTGACCTAGTTTTTAACCCCACATAACCCACTTTCAAACTCGTTTGAGATTTTATCAAGACAATCATTATGACTAAGTCATTATGACACAAGGTTTTTCTACTGTTTGACCTAGTGACCTAGTTTTTTACCCAATGTAACCCACTTTTCAAATTCCTCAGAGATTTTATCAAGACAATCATTCTGACCAAGTTTCATGAACATTGGGCTAAAATGTGACCTCTAGAGGGTTCACAAGGTTTTCCTATTTGACCTAGTGACCTAGTTTTTAACCCAACTTGACCCACTTTGAACTCGTCCGAGATTTTATCAAGATATTCATTCTGACCAAGTTTCATGAAGATTGGACTACAATTGTGACCACTAGAGTGGCAAAAGCAAATTGTTGACGACAGACGATGCACATACGCACAACACACGACGGACGCCAGACATTCAAGTCTCCCAAAAGCTCACCCTGAGCTTTGCTCAGGTGAGCTAATAAAAAGCACAGAAAACCAATTATTTGGATCAACCCTGTTATGGGATATGATTGAAGATTGTGTCTCTCACTGATAATGTGCAAATTGGCTCCTTTTTTTCAGATAATATTGTGGCATTTAGTGCAACGATGACCAAAACCACAGAAAATCTCCCACGTGGCACAACTGTCATCTTTGACCATGTTAGTCTGAACATAGGGTCTAGATATGATCCTCATCACGGTGTATTCACTGCACAACACCATGGAATTTACTCTTTCACTATAACCCTGGCAGCAACAAATGCAGCACAATTCTGGCTTGTGAAGAACGGTGATGGCTATGAATACACATTTGTATCTAACTCCAAGTGGGACACCGGATCAGCTACTATTACAATGGAGCTCACATCTGGAGATCGAGTCTGGGTACAAGGTCTTGGCACTATTCCTGGATTTGAGGCTTATTCATGTAAACCTAATCCATGCTACCACAACAGCTTCACAGGATTTCTGATTAGCATCCTATAGCTGAGTGTATCTTTAAATTATGTAACCCTAATCAACCTAACCTTTCACTTCATGAATATTCATATAACAATGAGATAACCCTTTCCCTGTTCTATGTTTATTCCAAATTTCAAAACCTACTGAACATTCATGGACAAAATAGTTACAATGAAATATGGAAGGTGTAACAATGTAGCCATTTTAGAAACTAAAGAAACAAACCTATCAAAATCCATCAGCAAACAAAGCAGACCCTGATCAGACAGCTCCTACAGGAGTTAATGAGTAATAACTGTGCTTATAATGGCCAATGAAAAGGGATTGTCTGGCCAATTCAGAAGGAGCAAAATCAGATCTTAATTATTCCATGAGAGAGTAGACCCTGACCAGACAGCTCTTACAGGAGTTGTCTGATTAACGCCTACTCTGTTTTCATACTTTACGATAAAAAAGGTTAGAAAGGAGCAGTTTGATCTAGGTCTATACTGTTTCCTACTCCATTAGTTTTATTTAAAGTTATCTAAACAGTGCAAAATTAACTTGTTAAGCTTTACAAACTGTAGGAGAGAGGTGTTCAAATATTTATATTAATTACAATACAAGTTATTCTCGAACCTGGTGGGAATATATATTTTAGCATAGATATTGTTTTTAGCGTCACATATGGTTATTTCACTGTGATAAAAAAATCACAATTTATTTTCAAAATTGCAAGCGTATTCCTGCATCCAATCAGGAGAAACGTTTTCTTTGCTTTGTAGGTGCTTCACTTACAGGTTTCACTGACGAGTAATCATTTGCTGCATATTTTGCTGACCAATCTGATGCTTAAGAATGATCTCAAATTCAAGTAAAAAGGTTTACAAACCTTTTTACAAGAGTCCTCGGGCCTAGACTGTATTTTTCAAGAGGAATGTATGACGGTCCTACTTTCAGATTTGTAGCAGACAACAAGGTTTCACACACAGCTTATTGTTGAGAAAAGCAAACTTTAACTTACATGTCTGACCATCCATGGTCCCCCAGGATTTCTATGGCCTTTACATATTCGCCAGCACTTATGTACATCTCTGCTGCAGCTTTAGGTTCATTACTGCTCTTCGCCCAGTCAGCCTGCTTTGTTATCAGCATCTTCTTATCCATGGGATACCCTGAACCAATAAACTCCTAAAACAGAGATACAGAAAAGGTCTTTATACTATAGTCTAGGGCATTAAGCTACCACCTGCCTTACAAACCCATAATTAGACGTCTTTCTGATGGCCTCTTAAGACAGGTTCTACTGTAGTTATGGAATCGTTCCTCCTTGAACAAACTTGCAATGATGATGTCTCTATAAAATGCTGATACTTAAGTCTTTGCAAGCTAAGTAATTTTTTGTCTATAGCAATTGTTGTCTGCCTCAATTACACCTATTTTTGATGGCCGCTTAACCCTTTCTCTCATATAAATGCATTTTCACATATAGAAGCCATCTGATCTGGTCTGCTCTGTTTGCTAATGAAGTGTGATAGATCTTTTTCTTTAGTTTCTAAAATGGCTGCAATATTTCACCTTCCGTATTTCATCATAACTGTTTTGTCCATGAATATTCAGTAGGTATTGAAAATTTGGTTAAATAAAGAACAGGGAAAGGGTTAAGACAGGTTCTACTGTGTTCTCAAACACTGTCAGGGGTAACTGTCTGTAATCAAACAGCACAGACAATAAAACAATAAAATGCAACAAACAAACAATATACACTGATATTTCAGGTTGCCTTTTTGTATACCTTTGCATAATCAAACATTCGTAGGTCTGTGTACATGTTAAGTGACTTGTGCTCCTGTCCTGACTTCTTATACAGCTTGGCAGACTCATGGAACTTTCCTTGGTAAGAGTACACATCTCCCAGAAACACCATGTTGTCATTTTCCCCTCTCTTCTTTCTCTCCTGAAACCAAGGAATATATTTCTTAACTCTCTGAAGTTTTTGTTACTTACTAAATATAACTGTCTACTGGTGTAGATCCTGATCTGACAATGCATTTAAGCAGTTGCTGATCAGTGTCCATGGATTTTGGTTTACACTCAGTAGGACTTGTTTCTTATTTAGTATTGCCCTGAGGATACTAAGTGAAAGATAAATCAAGCATGACTATATAAGGTTAGATACTCTTAAGAACTCTTCAGTTACTTGTTTAATTACAATTCCAACAAGTGGTTTTTCTCCCATTTTTTATACAAAAATACAATAAAATAATTTGGATTCTGACAGGACAACATGTAATTGTAATGACATATATGAATATTAACCTTGCATGTCAAACTTGCATGTATTCAGAATAATAAAAATCTAGGAAATACTTCTCTGTCTTACCTCGATATTGTGAATCAGCTCAAGATATCTAAGATCACGGATTCGAATGAAAGCCTTCTTAGCTGTATCAAAGTCCAACCCTTCAAGAGCTTCATGAGAAAGAGCTTCCCAGTCCCCATCCGTAACCCCAAGACAGGCTACCTTGTAAGCATCCCTAAAACAAAAAATCTTTATCTTGATTCCCCTGGCTTTGAACAAGACAAACCTTTCCTACATATAAATGCTTCTTTATGACTTTAAAAACAGAGTAGACCCAGATTAGATGGATACTGCATGGGGTAGTCTGATCAGGGTCTGCTCTGTTTGCTTATGACATGATACAGTTCTGTTTATAAAGTTTTTGTCAAAGCAAGATTCCCTTGAAAATTTTACATTAAAAAATAAATTCAGCTTATAAATCCTCATGATGTCTTTAACCAAACAGGTAAAGGGTTAAAAGAAACTGCACTTACGAGACAACTCAAAAGACTGCAGATATTTACAATATGTATAAGATTAACCCTTTACCTCATAGAGAAGCCTTTTGACACCTTGGCAAACAGACTAGACCCAGATCATACAGCTCCGATCAGGGTTAATAGAGGGTTAAAAGCTTAGCCATTGAAACTTTTCAACACTATGGATCTATTCATGATAACCTTTGTAAACAGTTTGGATCCTAATGAGACACCTCATCAGGATCCAACATATTTGACACTCTGACACTGCTTTATGAAATATAGCTAAACCTCTCTTAACTGGACGTTAAATTTAGTATAAATATCGGTCTTTGAGACAGGTAGCAGCTTAATTCAAGGTGAAAGTCATGCAGAAAGCTCCTCTTGGAGCTTTCTGCATGACTTTCACCCTGCATTAAGCAGCCACCTGCCTAAAAAGTTTCTAAATTTTTCTATATTAGAATTCCAGTTTTAATAGAGTGTTTTTACTGTAGATGTAAAATGTTCTTTGAAAATTGAAGCAGACAAGTTTTACAGATGAAAGTTACTTAGTGTTTAAAGGGTAAATTAACCCTTTACCTTATGAATACTCACATAAGAAATAATAAAACCATGAACTTAATCATTAATTAAATTATTTTTTAGAATGGCATGTGTACAAAGGAAACATTTGCTATGACAGAAACTTCAGAATCAGATCTTTATTATTCAATAAGCAAACAGAGCAGACATTGATCAAACAGCTCCTATAGGAGCCATCTGATCTCAGTCTACTCTGTTTACAAAGGTGTTAAAAGGATTATTTATAGAGTAAAAGGTAAAATCAACATATTTGATGCAAATTTGTAATTATCTATGTAAACCATTTGGATCAAGATGAAAAGTCACATAACTCTGCATCTCATTAGGATCCAAACTGTTTGCAACTATAATCATAGTTCTTGATCAACAATGGAGAAAACCCACATCATGAATTTGAAGTAGGTGACATGTACAGTAAAACCTGTCTAAATAGGAATTCTATTAGAGAAGAATTTAGATACTTTTAGGCAGGTGGCTGCTTAATGCAGGGTGAAAGTCATGCAGAAAGCTCCTAGAGGAGCTTTCTGCATGACTTTCACCCGGCATTAAGCTGCCACCTGTCTCCAACACCAATATTTATACTAGATTGGAAGTCCAGTTTAGAGGGGTTTTACTGTACTTAGCACACAAAGAATTACTGTTATCTTACTTGAACAGTTTTTTCTCCAGGTACTGATACATTGGTGCAGACTGAGGAACATCCACTGATGACATGGAATAAATGTGGAGACAAAATATCTTTGATCCACTGAATCCAACCACAAATCCCTAAAATAACATATAAAACATTGATTTCAATTTGATTCAGTGGCCAATAAATGAATAATAAATTAACACAATAAATTCAGCCATTTTCAATGTCAAAATAACATAACAATTACAGAAGAGATAATTGTCAGTGAACATTCATGCCTTTGAAGTTATAAACAAGGAATTAATTATTTAAATAAATACAATTTCTAGTTGAAAGAGCTTGCATTAGATATGCTTTGAAGATTTCAAATTCTAAAGAAGCTTCTTACACTAAAACACTGGGTTACCACAAAGATATTCATGACTTCAAAAATCTTAGAAGTATGTAATGGATTGCTCAGGATAAAACTGTTTTTCTTGAAGAAAATATCAACATTGAAAAAGCAGTCTAACCCCGTGCCTGCTGAATAAGAAATTTGTAATGATATCATGAATATATATTGCATTAATTTGATAATGGCTTTTGAACATAGAATGTTTTGGCCATGACAGAAACTTTAGAATTATATTTATATAATATAATATCATATTCCTACAGAACCCACCTGATCTAGGTCTACAATGTTTGCAAAAGCGTGAAAAGGCATCTCTATCAGGAAAAATAAAATCTGAACAAATTTTTCCTTACTATGGGAGAATTCTTGATATTTTTACCCAGGGTTCCATGTTATAAGATGGCTAGATAAGGTGCTATTAAGGAACTGAATGATGTACTGGCCTAAAATTTATTAAACTTCTGTGTTTGAGTCCGAGTTCATTCTCAAGTATCTGATTGAGCATGCTAAATATCTGGCGAATCAGATGATTGAGAATGAACTTGGACTCTAGCAAAAAATGTATAACCTCAGGGCCTGATTGTGTTTTTGAGAAATGAAAAAGAAAAACAAGTGCTGTCTAGGGAAATTACTCTAGACTATTTATAGTACATGTACATGTACTGTC
The DNA here is from genome assembly GCA_963576725.1 of Azorinus chamasolen. NCBI lineage: Eukaryota > Metazoa > Mollusca > Bivalvia > Cardiida > Solecurtidae > Azorinus > Azorinus chamasolen. Next base: position 30,093,594 of record OY755239.1, on the reverse strand, counting down.
AAAAGGTGAAGGGCACTAAAATGGTGAAGTCCATATGAATATCAATTGTAAATGATGGTAAAACTTTGATCTGATCTTTTAAACTCTAACAAAGTCAACATATTTGTTTAGTTCATCCAATTCGTGAGTATTGAGGATAATAAATAGAGACCTGTAATTTAGATACAATTTAATACATAGTTATAGACTATTCTTCCATTTCATCTATTAATTGTGGTAAAAACCAATTAACAATTATCATTTATAAGACAGAGTTGCTTGATCATAAAAAAAATACATGTGTTAAGTTTCATTGCAATATCTTCTATAATTTCCGAGATATGATTTTTCCTCAATGCTAAATCATATACAGTAGAACCTCTCTATAACGGCCACTAAATTGCGTAAATTAGTTGGTATTAAGGGCAGGTGCCTGCTTAAAGCAAAGTGAAAGTAAAACAGAACACTCCTATAGGAGCGTTCTGTTTTACTTACACCTTCATTTAAGCAGCCACCTGCCTTTAACACAAAATACTTGATGTATTTAGTGGTCGTTATAGAGAGGTTTTACTGTATGGGCATACATCTGTCAAAATTCATTCTAGAGATTCTGAACATTATATCTGATACAGACACATTTTATGCTTCTTCAAACAATATCCGCCATGACCAAAAATCCCTATGTTTATTATCCTTGCCATTTTTAAAATTCATCTACAGTATATTGGCGATATTTCGAGCACCGTCGGGAATCAGCAAAAACCTCGGATTATCGCAATGCTCGAAATAACCGATCTCTAGCATTTTGTGTCATTTCCAAGAGCATTGTTTGACGACAAGAGGAAGCATATTTCTTCACAGTAAACTTTTTAACATTATCATAAACTTCAATGCGTATATAATTCATCGATTTTTTCCTTATATAAGTGATAACAGAAAACACCATTTATATCGGCGACCGAATACAGTATTATACAGTATAATTTGTATGGGTCCGTTCAACGGACCCTTCACAATAAACTCAAAACTTGTTTCAAACCATTTAGACATATCCCCTGAACAGTCGTGGCATATATCGTTATGTCGTTTATTTTGCATATTTTCCATTTGTCGACATTAGTTTAATTGTTGGTGCTGAGTTTGGTGCACATACAAACATTTTCGTTTCGTTCCCGTGCTGTTTCGTAATAAGGAAAATCAGGGCGAGTGACCAAATTAATTAATAACCGGAACACTCGGCTTTATTCGTCTGACATAGTTTTTCTCGTTCATCTCTCGCAGCAAGAGTCTGCATGAACGAGACTGTCTAAAAGTAACAAAAATATTGCGAATTTCAAAGCACTACACAAAAAGCACTGCACTATTTCTAAATTTAAAGCAGAAAGACGTTATATGGCACCCTTTCAGCGGTACCGAAAAAGCATAACACGTTTGCGAACGTATGCAAATTATGAGTGTGCCTCTTTGTTTATTAAAACTTCAGTCTACTAAATTCTCATCATTATTTACACCAAAGTAAGATCTGCATTCAATGAATGTGTTATTCACACATTTGGAAGATCTAATGTCCCATACACGGATCTTTCAAAAGGTCACGACAACGTATCGAGAAGGTGTGAATAATTACCTCGGAGGTGGGAAAACACCGTGCTCGAAATAAACAATCAATAAAGGGAACCAGAATGATCCGCGGGACCAGCACACATGCTCGAATTTTCGGATTATCGCTATTCGGATTAATGCAGGTATTTTCAATTAGATTTGATAGAATTTGAGCCGGGACCTCAACATTCCCTCGGAATAAGCGGGTATCTCGGAAAAACGAGAGTCGAAATAACGCCGTTATACTGTAATTAATATTCATGATGTCATTATTTCTTACATGAATATTCATCAGTTAAAGTGGTCAAACCATCATACCTGCAATTTCTGTTGGTGCACTGGGAAATTACTGGCTTTGATGTTCAACAGACCGTTCCCAGAGAAGCACAGCATATCCTCGTAGTGAGTGTTCCATGCAACACTGTTAGCATTTGGTTCCTGCAGTAGAATATACATGTACAGTAAAATCTAGATTATTCGAACACATAAATATGTATTATTAACAATCTTTAAGACAGGTGGCACCTTAATGCATGGTGAAAGTCAAGCAGAAAGCTCCTTTCACCATGCACTAAGCAGCCACCAGCCTAAAAGGGTCTAAATTCTTCCAATCAGAAAGTTCTAATAATTGAGATTTAACTGTATATACAATATGAATCACATCAAAGGTTTGTAAACTAAAAAGATTTAATCACCGGCAAAGTCACAGACAGTACATTTAATCCTTACCTTCAATTAAACGCTTCAAACAGAGTAGACCCAGATCAGACTGCTCCTATAGGAGCTATCTGATTTGGGTCTGCTCTTTTTGCTAATGAAAATATTAAAGATCCGAGTCTACAGTTTATACCAACAGCAAAACATTCCTGTGTACATAGACCATTATAAAATCTCAGCTAGTACTGTAAATATTCATGATGTCATTATTTGTTACATGAATATGCAACAGAGAAAGGGTTCCTCAAGGTCTACAGTTTGCAAACAGAGTAATAGATAAAGGGGGTGTATTAAAATGGTAGAACTGTCATTTCTCCATGAAACTGTTATAAACAACTCTAACGTGTGCCAGGTTGGATATTGAAATCTTACATAGGTAGACCTCTTGTATGATAGCTTACATGCAGCCTTTGAAAAAGCTGTGTTTTCAAATTTAGTAAAACTTCTCTAAAGTGACCATAAAAAAATCAAACTTAATTCTGAGTCTTAAGGGCAGCTAACTATGCTACCCTTTCCCTATGTGTATTCCAAATTTCAATACCTACTAAATATTCATGGACGAAATATGGAAGGTGGAATATTGTAGCCATTTCAGAAAGTAAAACTCTATAAAATTTCATTAGCTAACAGAGAAGACCCAGCTCAGACGGCTCCTATAGGAGCCGTCTGATCTTGGTCTACTCTGTTTGCATGTGTGTGAAAACACGTTTATATGAAGGAAAGGGTTAATGGAGGATGCAGAGAGCTCCAATATGATCTTTTTGCATTGCTTTCATCCTGTATCAGCATCACCTGTTTTTAGAAACTTCCATGATTATTTTAGTGTATACAGAATCATTACCTGAAACAGTAGCTCCTTTGTGTTTGTATCATATACAAGACATGTATTATGTTCGTCCACCACGGCCAGTTTAGTTCTGCTAGAACTCATGTCAAGGCACCGTACAGATGTGTTCTGTTTCAGCAGTACTATGGGGAAGGCATTGTCCACAAACAACTTCAAAATCTGCAGAGTAAGTATCACACAGTTAAACCTTTCTACAATGACCACTCAACCCTTTCCCTGTTCCATATGTATTCCAAAGTTCAATACCTACTGAACATTCATGGAATAAAAGTTATAATAAAATATGGATGGTGTAACATTGTATCCATTTTGGAAAGTAAAGAAACATATCTTTCAAATTACATTAGCAAAAAGAGCAGACCCTGATCAGAAGGCTCCTACAGGAGCCATCTGATCTGGGTCTACTCTGTTTGCAGGTGCATTAAAATGCATTCATATGAAGGAAAGGGTTCAGGAATGGGGATAAGAGACAATACAGCATATCAGGGTATGAGCAGACAACTTTTTTTTCGGCAATATAAGGATTGAAAAAATAAGTGGATACTTGAATAAGGGCATAATTAATACAAAGAGCTATGGAAATTTCTGCACTACTGTTGTAACCAATACGATGATGACAGGTCATTCAGTCCTGGTACTTAACAAGCCTAAAATGGCGAGGTGTGTAACTAGCAAAGATACGTTTATGGTAGAAACACGAATTTTGGAATAATGGGACGATGTTTTTATAGAATTATGAGCTGCATTAGTATTTTCATTGCATTGCAAAGGTAACACAAACAGTGAGTTTTGTTATAGAAGTTTGTTTATTCATTTTCTACATGAAAAAATTCTCAAAATCACGTTCGAACAATTTCTGTATCATTTGCTACTGAACAAATATGAGACTCGGATCTTTCGAACCACCCTTTATTCGAACCAAAATCTATGGTCCCCAAGGTGTTTGAGAGATCGGGATTTTACTGTATATGCAATTCAATGCCAATAGCTATAGTGGTTAATGAGATATAAGACAATGAAAACAACTGACAACCAACTGCACGTAAAAGCATGACACAGATGGACGGAAAGATGGGAAAACAGACAGACAGCTGTAAAACATAATACCCCCTGACTATTGTCAACAGGGGCATAAAAACACTGTGCTCATATGCCATTATAAAAATCTAGCTACTGAATATTCATGATATTATTTTTTGTATAAATATTCATGAAGTAAAGGGTTAATCTCACATTCTGCAGCAGGTATCTGAGCTTTAGATCAGATATACTGATCTATCTAATATTCTTATATCTCAGCAAAACCCTATCCTACTTGTACTCATTAACCCTTTCTGTGTTGAATATTCATGTATGAAATAACAACACCATAAATATTTATCAGCTGAATTTTTATAATGGAATATGTATACAGGATTCTTTGGTATTGGCAGAAACTATAGTCAGATCTACAGGGTGTCCCAGAAAAAACAGAACCCTGGATCAAATGTGTATTTTAACCAATGTAACCCGACACATTAAAATATAAATATTAACCGTTGTAGATAAGTCATTTGTGCATATGTCTGCTATATTTCTCATAAAAATATGCATTGGTTTAAAAGATATGAGTGTTTCAATGAATGCACCTAAAATCTGTCTTAACACGATATTCGTACATTGCATAGTCCATGCCTTTATCATGTTTAAAACAGAGTTTTATGTGCTTTTATCTAAATGCTGATATTTTAAAAACCAATGAATATGTTTAGACAAAATTTAGACAACATATGGCAAAATAATGTCTCTACTAAGCTACATGTGTATATTTTTAAGTTAAGTTAGCAATATTGACAGAAATGGGATATCTTGCAGGTCTTAATCCCGGGTTCAGTTTTTTTATGGGACACCCTGTATTATAATTTCAGATGTAAACAAAGCATACCCTGATCTGACGGCTCCTAAAGGAGCCGTCTAATTTGGGTCTACTCTGTTTGCAAAGGCATGAAAAGGTGTTTATATAAGGGAAAAGGTAAATTACATAAAAGCAGCAATTCTAATCTGGTTTCACAGAGAAATACAGAAAATATTCTCTAGTAGAATTCCTTAATAATCTCCTTTTAATATCTACATCACTGTATTATAATGAATACTAGCCTGTCCATTTTTCTGTCCAACAAGCAGTCCTTCCCTTCCTGGAGGTCCTCCAATAACCTTGATGTATCTTATCAAAGACTCCATTATCCACTCCTTCTCCTTTACACCTTGGAATGAATAGGACTGCAACCTCTTGTCCTGTGTAAAAGAAAAACAAAACAGGTATTAAACTTTTAGCACTCTTCACAATTTATTCACTTAACCCTTTCCCTCATATAAACGTGTTTTCACGCATTTGCAAACAGAGTAGACCCAGATCAGACGGCTCCTAGAGGAGCCGTCTGATCAGGGTCTGCTCTGTTTGCTAATAGAATTTGATAAGATCTGTTTCTTTGCTTTCTAATATGGCTACAATGTTCTGATCTTGGTCTTCTCAGTTAGCTAATGAAATTTTATAAATTTTTACTTTCTGAAATGGCTACAATATTCCACCTTCCATATTTCGTTATAACTATTTTGTCCATGAACATTCAGTAGGTATTGAAATTTGTAATAAACATAGAACAGGGAAAGGGTTAAATTGTTGTCAATAGCAAAAGTCAGGGTAAACTTTTTTCCCACACTTTTATAAGGAAACATAATCAGGGTGTCAAACAGTTTGGATCCTGAACAGATGCCAAGTTATCTGACATTTAATCTGGATCTCAACTGTTTACATAGGTAATCACAAATTGCTTCTACAAGAGTTATCAGAATTACTGTAGACAGCATTTTCTGCCACAGCATTTGGTCTGCTACCTAAGGATTGAAAAAGAAGTCAATCATGGGAGAAGATATATACAGTTCAATCTAACAACCAAGGTTGGGCGCCCATAAACCGGTTTAAACCCCCGGTGACTTTTGTCACTGACCGTTCCAAGGCGGTACTTCCATCTTCCTCCTATTGTATGTTTGTTTTGTCTTTGTGCGTCTCTTGTTGTTTTTTCTACCCATGTACATTTGCTGTTTCCTTGTGGTGCTGTTCGGGCGAGTGTTTGTTCTGTATGTGGTATTTCCTGCATGACTCATTTTTGTACTTTTACATGTATTGATACAAATGAATCTCACAGAACTCTTGACTTAGTGTCAGAAAAAACTGTAGATAAGAGAAGCATTTATGAAATCTTATACAAATATTTTTTTTCTCCATCATACCCTGTCTCGCTGGTACTGATCCAAGTCTTAATGTGTACCAGCAAAACAGAGTTTGGCTGGGAAATACGTTTTTCAGATTGATCAGTATGTCTCTCATCTACAAACCTGGAATCAATCAACTAACCTTTTCCCTGTGGAATATTCATGAAAGAAATAATGACATAATAAATATTTACTAGCTGATTTATTTACTAGCGGATTTTTTATAATGGCATAATATTATGTACACAGGAAGTTTTGGTATTGGTAGAAACTGTGGTCAGATCTTTTATAATTTCAGAAGTAAACAGAACAGACCCTAATCAGATGGCTCCTACAATAGTTGTCTGATCTGGGTCTTCTCTGTTTGCAAAGGCATGAAAAGGCATTTTATATGAAGGAAAGGGTTAAAAATTGTCAGTAGTACACACCTGGCAAAGAATGATGTTCTGTGAGCAGACCACCAGTAGATTACACTCAAACTTCTTGTTGATTTTGTCCTTGACCCTGTAATGCATGTCAGCAGCGTCATCTGAGTACAACTCATACACTACAATCTTGTCTGGTAGCTGAACCTAGGAAAAGAAATCACCAAGACTACATCTCTAGGAATATAAAATTTACACGAGAAAAAATACAAAATATTTAACAAAATTTGACAAAAGTATACTTTGAATGCTAAATAATTTCATTTTTATTGATATACTCAACAAAATAATTTAAGGGTCACTGGTCAGTTTCCCATAAGGCTCAATGTATTCTCTACACAACTTTGGTACTTCGTATCTTTCACAAATGTCGCTTAATCCCAACGAAATTTGCAGGAATTATTGTCAGAGTTTCAATTAACGAGTACAGATGAAAATTATACCTGCCTGAGTCTTATGCACCTCCGTGAAGAAAAAAATGTAAAACAATATTTTTCACAAACAAGAGGGCCAGAATGACCCTGAAGCGCTCACCAGACAATCAGAGGAGAAGATTTTCAAAGTTTTAACTATATGTTTCTAAAGCAAACTAGCCTGCCCCTGGGGCTGGACTAATTTTGACCCAAGAGGCACAATTAATATAACTTTTGTAGAGGAGCTGGACATGGTGCTATGTGCCAAATATGAAAGCTACAAGCCTTCCAGTTTCAGAGAAAAAGATTTTCAAAGTTTTCACTATATGTTTCTGTTGAAAACTGGCTACCCCTGGGGCGGGGCCAATTTTGACCCCAGGGCCATAATTTATATAACTTTTATAGAGGACCTGTACATGATGCTATGTGCAAAGTATGAAAGCTAAGAACCTCCTAGTTTCAGAGAAGAAGATATTCAAAGATTTCACTATTTGTTTCTATTGAAAACTGCCCACCCCTGGGGCAGGGCCAATTTTGACCCAGGGGCCATAATTTATATAACTTTCGTAGAGGACCAAAACATGATGCTCTGTGCCAAATATGAAAGCTGAGAGCCTTCCAGTTTCAGACAAGAAGATTTTCAAAGATTTCACTATTTGTTTCTAATTGAAAACTGCCCACCCCTGGGGCGGGCCAATTTTGACCCAAGAGCCATACATTATGTAACTTTTGTAGAGGACCTGTACATGATTTTATATCCCAAATATGAAAGCTGAGAGCCTTCCAGTTTCAGAGAAGAAGATTTTCAAAGATTTCACTATTTGTTTCTATTGAAAACTGCCTACCCCTGGGGCGGGGCCAATTTTGACCCCCAATTTTGACCCCGGGGGCATAATTTATATGACTTTTGTAGAGGACCTGAAACTGATGCTATGTGCCAAATATGAAAGCTGAGAGCCTTCCAGTTTCAGACAAGAAGATTTTCAAAGATTTCACTATTTGTTTCTATTGAAAACATGGCACCCCTGGGGCGGGGCCAATTTTGACCCCAGGGCCATAATTTATATAACTTTTGTAGAGGACCTGAACATGATGCTATGTGCCAAATATGAAAGCTGAGAGCCTTCCAATTTCAGAGAAGAAGATTTTCAAAGATTTCACTATTTGTTTCTATTGAAGACTGTCCACCCCTGGGGCGGGGCCAATTTTGACCCCGGGGCCATAATTTATTTAACTTTTGTAGAGGACCTGAACATGATGCTCTGTGCCAAATATGAAAGCTGAGAGCCTTCCAGTTTCAGAGGAGAAGATTTTCAAAGATTTCACTATTTGTTTCTATTGAAAACTGCCCACCCCTGGGGCGGGGCCAATTTTGACCCCGGGGCCATAATTTATATAACTTTTGTGGAGGACCTGAACATGATGCTATGTGCCAAATATGAAAGCTGAGAGCCTTCCAGTTTCAGACAAGAAGATTTTCAAAGATTTCACTCTTTGTTTCTATTGAAAACATGGCACCCCTGGGGCGGGGCCAATTTTGACCCCAGGGCCATAATTTATATAACTTTTGAAGAGGACCTGAACATGATGCTCTGTGCCAAATATGAAAGCTACAAGCCTTCCAGTTTCAGAGGAGAAGATTTTCAAATATTTCACTATTTGTTTCTATTGAAAACTGCCCACCCCTGGGGCGGGGCCAATTTTGACCCCAGGGCCATAATTTATATAACTTTTGTAGAGGACCTGAACATGATGCTATGTGCCAAATATGAAAGCTGAGAGCCTTCCAGTTTCAGACAAGAAGATTTTCAAAGATTTCACTATTTGTTTCTATTGAAAACATGGAACCCCTGGGGCGGGGGAAATTTTGACCCCCAGGGCCATAATTTATATAACTTTTGTAGAGGACCTGTACATGATGCTATGTGCCAAATATGAAAGCTGAGAGCCTTCCAGTTTCAGACAAGAAGATTTTCAAAGATTTCACTATTTGTTTCTATTGAAAACTGCCCACCCCTGGGGCGGGGCCAATTTTGACCCCAGGGTCATAATTTATATAACTTTTGTAGAGGACCTGAACATGATGCTATGTGCCAAATATGAAAGCTGAGAACCTTCTGGTTTCAGAGGAGAAGATTTTCAAAGTTTTACTATATGTTTCTATTGAAAACAAGGCACCCCTGGGGCGGGGCCAATTTTGACCCCAGGGCCATAATTTATATAACTTTTGTAGAGGACCTAAAGATGATACTATGTGCCAAAGATAAAAGCTGAGAACCCTGTAGATTCAGAGGAGAAGATTTTTAAAGGTTCAAATTGTTGACGACTGACGACGCACGACGGACGACGCACGCCGACGGACGACGGACATCAGGCAATCACAAAAGCTCACCCTGAGCACTTTGTGCTCTGGTGAGCTAAAAAATGCATAATTTTCAAAAGGAGTTTTCCTTGCTCTGGAAATCAAAAATCAAATCAAAATTGGAAATAATGGAACATGAAAATGTTTACCAAAATGTCTGACATACCAAAGACATGTTTATTGGTATTCAAGAAAAGAGTAAAATGAAATTGATTTTTTAGAAAATTTCAGAAATTCCCAATTTTCGTTTTTTCATTCCATGGATGCCTATAGGACCTTGGCATAACTCAATCTCACTGGAATCTGTAGTTGGACATTTTGACAATACTTCCTGTAAATTTTGTAGAAATTCATTTATGTATATGGAAAATACAGGATGCCAAAGTTGTAGGGTCATTGCATAAATCCTATGGGAAAAGTACCACTGACCCTTAAATATTTTTGTTGAGTACCGGTATACATGTATATTGATTATTGTTTAGAGGCATGAAGTAAAACCATTTATGCCTGGTGTTCCTGAAAAGGGAAATAGGCAAATAGTGTAACTCAGATCAGAGGCTCCCCTAAAGAGTCCTCTAATTAGGGTCTGTTTTGTTTGCTTTACAAGTATTATTCAAAGGTCATATCAGCAACAGAAAACCCTTCAAACCAAAGTTAGACTGGTTCATAATACATAGGTGGGTGAGTGCAGTTAGAAAATGAGGATTAAATGTGTTAAATAAATAAGCAGACTTCATAATTGCTTTTAGAGTTCTACTTACTGCAAGTCTGTGTCTGTAAATAGCAATTTATTTTCTTCACCAAGTCTCTGCACTTGATCCGTACTGTAAAACATGAGAGAACAAAGTGGTTGTTGTCTGCAATAATATTGTCTAAATGTTACTTTGTTCTCAACTTCTCTTCAAAAATGCAGTCAGGGTGTCATTTAGTTTGGATTATAATGAGATGCCAAGTTACTGCACATCTCATCTGGATCCAAACTGATTGCATAGGTAATCACAAGTTTGACACTACATGTAGCATGAAAACAGTTATTCGTTTCACTTGTATTTAATAACACAGTAACATCTCACTAATCTTAACTTTTGGTAAAGAAGAATATTGAGGTAGGTGATTGTTTAACCCATTCTCTCATAGGCTAATTCTAGACCCAACCTCTTGCAAAAATCTACTGAAAAGGAACATTTTCTACAAAAAAGGAAAATTTTACAATGTGTAGTTTTGAAACCATTGAGATATGAATTTAAATAGAGCATTTGCTCCACTGGAGCAAATGCTCTATTTGTCACGATGGTTTCAAAAAATGATTTTTACAGAGGCGTCAAAAAGTATCAGTATGGGAGAATGGGTTAATGCAAGCTGAAAGTCATGCAGAAAGCTCCCAGAGGAGCTTTCTGCATGACTTTCACCCTGCATTAAGATACCACCTGGTTAAAAGACCGATGAAAGTTTAGATTAGTGATGGTATCACAGTAGTGGTGGTGAAGATCAGACATTTGCACGTACCATCTGATCAATGCCTGTACTGTTGTACATTTCGGCAATGTTCACTCTTTCAGAACTGTCGACAGTAATGGCGTATAATGTTCATGACAGACTTGAAATTTATCACTTTATCAAACTTTATTCAGCTAAATATTCAATACTGAACACTTATTTTAATGTTATCTTTACTTGACATGGAAAAAATCTATTAAACTGTCAACAATTCAAATTCCCAACTTTTCCAACATCCTTTTTACAGGTTGTTAAGCATCAAAAACGAGAAAAACGAGAAACATTTCAACTAAAACAAAAGCAGGAAAATCAGATAAAATGAACAATAATCGACATATCATCAATATCAAATATTTATTATTAAACATTTTAACTAACAAACAGGTTTTTTACTTGGATCTTTGAATACAAAAAAAGAGCTCAACATCACGATGGCAGGCAGTTTTAACCAATTACCTGATTATATTCATGAAAGAATGAAGATATTATGAATATTAATTTATAGATAATTTTTTCTATACTCGTATATGAACACAGGAATTTTGGCCATGGCAAATACTGTACAATCTGGGTCCCTGCTTATAAAGCTTTTTAGTTGAGTTCGTTCTCAAGCTTTTGATTGGTCAGATTTGAGTTTTCAAGCTTTTGATTGGTCAGATTTGAGCCAAAGGCTCAAATCTGACCAATCAAAAACTTTAGAACGAACTCAGACTCAACTAAAAGTTTTATATCTATATAATTCCATATGCAAAACAGCAGACCCTAACCAGACAGCTCCTACAGGAGTCATTTGATCTGGGTCTATCGGTATTCTGCTTGCAAAGGGGTGATAAGACATTTCCATCAGGTAAAGCCAGATTAGGGTTTTTTTCTACAGAAACTCTCCTATGAGGAGCTTTGCTGTTTGTGTTATCAATAATGTCTATTACAACCACTACTTAGACATAACTGAGGCATGACCACACATCATAATTTGCAGGCTTGACACAAAACTATCCTAACTATAAATACTTCTTTCAACGCCTTTGCAAACAAAGTAGACCCAGATCAGATGATTCCAACAGGAGCCTCTGATCTGGGTCCACTCTGCAAAAGCGTCAAAAGGTGTCCGTATCGGGTAAAAGTTTAATCTTTATAATATATAACAGTCATGGACAAAAGGGTGTAATTCATCATATCTCTACCAAACCATATATTGTGACCACCCTTTAGACAGTCTTGAAGACAAAAGACAATTGTAAAGAATGTGCACAAAATGTTGTTTGATGTAGAAATAAACATGCTATTCTTGATAACACCATTTACCTTTTCTATGTTGAATATTCATGTAAGAAATAATGACATCATAAATATTTATTAACTGAATGTTTATAATGGAAAATGTACATAAATTTTTTTGATTCAGGTAGAAACTGTAGAGTCAGATCTACCATAATTTCCTATTAAAGCAAACAGAACAGACCTTGATGAGACGGCTCTTACAGAGACTGTCTAATCTGGGTCTACTCTGTTAGCAAAGGCATGAAATAGAGTTTGTATATAGGATAGTGTTAATTTATGCATCTTGTCTGTGCTTCCACTATGAGCAATACAAAACTGTCTTCTCTTTCAATCTTCACAAAATTCAAACAGTCTAATTATTTGGTGCCCCATGTGAATTCAAATTGTTAAGCCCTCAAATTATATTCTGAAAAATATTTTTTGAAATGTTTAACCCTTTACTCCATGAAATAATGATATCATAGATATCTATTAGCTGATTTTTTTATAATTGCATATGTACACAAGATGTTTTGCTACCGGTAGAAACTGAACAGTTAAGATATATTATAATCTCATAAGCAAACAGAGCAGACCCTGATCAGATGGCCCATACAGTAGCCATCTGAACTAGGTATTCTCTGTTTGCAAAGACATGAAAAAGGATTTGTATGAAGGAAAGGGTTAATATCATGAACTTCAAATCTCTAAAAGTTTGAAAACTGTCAACTGCAACAGGTAATTTACAAGGCTTTGTGTTGAAAAGGTTTGGTTTGGGTGGATCTGAAATTCTAAGACTCCTATTCAACTCCTCAGCTGCCTTGACACAAGTCCATTCATCATCATCTGGGACATTAGCTGGGTAGGACAGTCAAACATTTAACAGCAAAATTGGTTAACCCTTTCCCTGTTCTATATTTAGTCCAAATTTCAATACCTACTGAATATTCATGGACAAAATAGTTATAATGAAACATGGAAGGCGGAACATTGTAGCCATTTAAGAAAGAAAAGAAACAGATCTTTCAAATTCCACTAGCAAACAGAGTAGACCCAGATCAGACGGCTCCTCTCGGAGCCATCTGATCTGGGTCTAATCTGTTTGCAAATGTGTGAAAACACGTTTATATGAGGGAAAGGGTTAAGCATCTAGTATCTCAACTCATAGCACTTATCCCTTTACTGAATGAATATTCCAGCAAGACACAGCCCATTATGAATATGACTTAAAACAAACATTAAAAATATAGAATGAGGAAATTTATTGCCATGGCAAATAACAGAATCAGATTTGTCACATATAAGCAAACAGAGCAGACTCTTTATCAGACAGCTCCAACAGAGTTATCTGATATTGGTCTACTCTGTTTACAAATGCTTAAAAAGGCAGAAATGTCAGGTATAGGGTTAAGTTATTAATACAATCCTCTATAATCTTCCATTAATTTATAAATTCTATAAAAACTTTATGAAACAAGAGGGCCAGAATGGCCCTGACATCGCTCACCAGACAATCAGAGGAGAAGATTTTCAAAGTTTTCACATATGTTTCTATTGAAAACTTAACACCCCAGGGGCGGTGCAAATTTTGACCCCAGGGACACAATTTATATAACTTTTGTAGAGGACCTGAACATGATGCTGAAAGAATGTATAGTGAAAGAATGGATAGAGCATAGACCACTGGAACTTGTATTAATTCTTTGGATGCTAGAGGCGGATTCTCCCACCACTAATGACCTATGCAAACAGTTTGGATCCAGATCAGGGTCCACATAATGTGGGGCCTGATCTGATATCCAAATTGTTTGTAAATGAGACTGAACTTCTGAAAAACTTAGAAAGAAAGTGTGTAGTGGGATTCTCCCACCACTAATGACCTATGCAAACAGTTTGGATCCAGATCAGGGCCAATATAATGTGGGGCCTGATCTGATATCCAAACTGTTTGTCAATGAGACTGAACTTCTGAAAATTGTGTAGTACGGATAACTTATGAATATGCTGCAGACAACCATTTAGCAGATGACAAAATTACCCAGCATGCAAAGAGTTAAGCTGAAATTCACAACAGATATGCTCTATATTGATATCTGGTAGCTTAATGCAGGTCATAGGTATGAAAAAAAGCTTTAAGAGTGTTCTGCATATTAAGAAATATCCACAGTTTTCTCAATCTTAAATGAGTGTGTGTTATTTGTCTAAACACAATTTCTATTCTACTGATCAGGCTAAGGGTGATTATATAAGAACTCACACTGACTGGTCTCAGCTCTGCAAGCTGATATATTAAGGAGAAACCTTTAGACTGTCGTTTCTGTCTGTACACACAGGGCAGGGCCAATTTTAACCCAAGAACTATGATACTTATAAAACCCATAAAGTTATGCTAAGTAAATCTATACACCAAATATCTCAGCTCTGGGACATGTAGTTTCTGACAAGAATACTTTTAAAGTTTTTCCTATGCATAACTATAGTGATCCTATGGGCTGTTTAAGTAGTCAGCTTCAAAAAACTGGCAATCCCTGCATAATTTATATAACTTTTGTAGAAGCCCTGAAGTTGAAGCTATGTGCCAAATATGAAAGCTGAGGACCTTCTAGTTTTAGAGGAGATGATGTTCAAAGTTTTCACTATATGTTTCTATTGAAAACTGAAAACCCCTGGGGCAGGGCCAATTTTAACCCCAGGGGTATAATTTATATAACTTTTGTAGAGGACCAACAGATGATGCTATGTGCCAAAGACGAAAGCTGAGAACCCTGTAGATTCAGAGGAGAAGATTTTAAAAGGTTCAAATTGTTGACGACTGATGACGCACGCCGCACGATGGACGACGGACGACGCACGCCGACGGACGACGGACATCAGGCAATCACAAAAGCTCACCCTGAGCACTTTGTGCTCTGGTGAGCTAAAAAAAACCCACTAAAATTTTCAAATTTCAAGAGTAGCTGGCTGTAGAGAAAAAAAAATGTAAGATGCAAACCTCAACAATCATTTCTAACAAGACAACTATCATTAACATTTCAACATCTTAAGTGGGATTCATGTACATTTATGCAAAACAAGATTAAAAATTCAGCATTCACTGAATAAGTTAAATGTCACTTGCAAACAGTATAGACCAGATCAGGATATGCACTGTTTGTCATTAAAAATCCTCTTGCAACATAATTCATTCATACTTAACCCTTTACTCCATAAATATGCCTTTGCAAAGAAAGTAGATCCAGATCAGATGACTCCTATAGGAGCCATCTGATCAGGGTCTCTGCTCTGTTTGCTTATCATACATTCCTGGCAGGTGTGCAAAGAGTTGAACACTAAACCTACCTTTCTGGTCAGTGATGAGGTGCTGTATGATGACATCAGTCATGTTGTCCCTGTACGCATACCTATCCTTGTACAGACCATGTACAGTACTGAAGATGAGCTGGTAGTAAGCAATGGTGCCATCCTGACAACCAACAGCCTGGCAAGATACAGACAGGGAGGTTAGGTCTAAGTAAATTGTTGTTGGTAGTAAACAGAGCTACAGATAAAGGTGCATACTCATATACTAAAATTGTCATTTCTCCACCAAAGAGAAGATTCTAAAGAATGGTCACAACATAGGATTTAGTGGAGAAATAAAGAAGTTATTCTTGAAAATGTTTTAATTTACACATTTTTTCTCGCTTCTCAATCGTGCTAGATAAGCTGAATTACTAAAAATAGCCGTACTAGAAATCCTTATCTGGAACACCCCGTGACTAGTGTATTCATGCGCGTGATTGGGTTAAATCAATACAAGGGAAGGAACTCTTACAGAATTATACCAACATTTCTATAGGCAACAACCTTATGAATTGAAATTAATAAGTAATTAGCACGAATATTAAATTCTATCTATCATACTCGTATAAACACTTTAAAAGCCTATTTAATTAACCGAAGACAGGGTTTTCCCTTGACCCCTTAAAAAAGGCCAATTTGAGGGTCTTCTTGACCCCCTCTCTATTAAGTAAAGAACAGACCCTTTTAATTTTGAGGGTCATTTGTAAAATTTAAGGGACATTTCAATAGGAAAAGGGGGCCAGGGAAAACCCTGCGAAGACGATGTTTTGTAGTCACTCAGTCATTTATATTTTACGCCAAACGTATCGTTTGTGGTTGTCATAACAAATGACGTCATTTTGGTGTCACGCCTAAAGTTATGCAGTTTGTTGCTATTAGATATGGAAGTCGTATTACGCCATGTAAAGTAGTACTTCAGAAAATTCGTTAATTTACTTGGTTTTAGGGCGTATTCCAGCGAGAAAAATAATCAAGCATGGGTTTTGTTAAAGCCGGGGATTCTATACCCTTGGTTGGTCTGTTCCTATCGGAAACTCGCTAAAGCTCGTTTCCGACTGGAACAGACCAACCTCGGGTATAGAAACCCCCGTCTTTAACAAAACCCATGCTTGATTCTATTAATCTGGACCTCTGTAGCAAACCAAGTCTACATTACAGTAAAACCTCTCTACATTGTCCATCGAAACATAGTCTAATTAACCCATTCCCTCATATTGACGCTTTTTGGTGCCTCTGTAAAAGTTACTTTTTGAGACAGTAAAAATAGGAGCAAATGCTCTTTTTATCACAATGGTTTCAGAACTACACAATTCTAAATTTTTCCCTTTTTCTAGGAAATGCTCCTTTTCAGTAGATTTGTTCAAAGAGGTTGGGTCTGAAAATAGCCTTTGAGGAAATGGGTTAATGCAGAATGAAAGTTTTGCAGAAAACTGGGGCTTTACTTTCACCCTGCAGTAAGCAGTCACCTACTTTAAACAACTCTCAATGTTGTTTATTAAGTGGATGCTTACAGAGCTGCTACTGTACTTCTTCATCTCATGAATAATCCAGTAAGAAGTGATTACTTCAAGAATATTAATTAGATGAATTTTTATTCTGGCAGATGAACACATGAAGTTTTGGCCATGGCATAAATGTAGAATCAGATCCTATATATTGTCCCATAAACAAACAGAGAAGACCCAGATCAGACAGCTCCTAAAATGATTTGGGGCTACTCTGCAAAGGTGTGAAAAAGCATTCGTATGAGATACAGGGTTAGAGATGTAATCTCCTTTATTCCTTTAAAAAACCCAGTTTGGATTCTAATGAAAAGCTGAAGTTCTCTGTTTCTCATCTAGATTGAGAATGATTACCCAGGATCCAGATTATCACAAAACTATTATTTAGTGTGCAAAAAGGTAAACCAAGAATACAGAGCAAAAGACGCATACAAAATCTCTGTTGTTGTTTTCTGTATTTCTCTGGCTCCACTTACATTGTTGATACTCACTGCCCATTAGAGTTCCTCCTTACATGCAATTTAACCCTTTCCCTGTTGAATATTCATGTAATACATTATGACATCATGAATATTTATTGGCTGAATTTTTTAATGGCATAGAATCTTTTGGAAAAGTAAAAGTACCTAGTTATAGTCTACTTTCAGTTTGAATGACCGCTCAGCCGACTGTACATTTACATTTTGGTATAAGCAGAAACTGTAGTGTCAAATTTATTATAATTTAAGAAGCAAACAGAGTAGACCCTGATCAGATGTATCCCATCTGATTTGGGTCTACTCTGTTTGCAAAGGCATGAAAATGTGTTAACATGAAGGAAAGGGTGAATAACAAGAGCTGTCACAGGACAGCGCGCTCGACTATTCTCAGAATTGTTAGTGTAAAAATGCTTGATAGTGGACTAAAATAGTGTCCAATGATACTAGAAGCAAGTAATCAGTCTCAGTAAAATATCTTTAATAGCATTCAGGATGTAGGATCTCTTTGAACTCTTTAATGAAAGAGAAAAACTTAAGTAAAAAAGGGCAATAATTCTGTTAAAATGCTTGACAGAGTTATGTACTCTTGCCTACATAAGAAGCTTGAGGTGGTGAACAAGTGTTCCAAGTTTCAAAGCTTTATCTTAAAGGGTTATGTAAATAAGTGGACTTGAACAAAAACGTTAACCAAAATTTCTAAGTTAAAAAGGGCCATAATTCTGTCAAAATGCTTGACAGAGTTATGTACTCTTATCTACCGATGAAGATTGTGGTGGTGAACAAGTGTTCCAAGTTTTAAAGCTTTATCTCAAAAGGTTATGTAAATAAGTGGACTTTAACAAAAACCTTAACCAAAAGTTCTAAGTTAAAAAGGGCGATAATTCTGTCAATTGCTTGACAGAGTTATGTACTCTTGCCTACAGATGAAGTTTGTGATGGTGAACAAGAGTTCCAAGTTTCAAAGCTTTATTCCAAAGGTAAGAGGCAAAAAAAGGACTTTAACAAAAACCTTAACCAAAAATTCTAAGTTAAAAAGGGCCATAATTCTCTGTCAAAATGCTTGACAGAGTTATGTACTCTTACCTACAGCTGAAGTTTGTGATGGTGAACAAGTGTTCCAAGTTTTAAAGCTTTATCTCAAAGGGTTATATAAGTAAGTGGACTTTAACAAAAACCTTAACCAAAAGTTCTAAGTCAAAAAGGGCCATAATTCTGTCAAAATGCTTGACAGAGTTATGTACTCTTGCCTACAGATAAAGATTGTGGTGGTGAACAAGTGTTCCAAGTTTCAAAGCTTTATTCCAAAGGTTAGAGGCAAGAAGTGGACTTTAACAAAAACCTTAACCAAAAATTCTAAGTTAAAAAGGGCCATAATTCTGTCAAAATGCTTGACAGAGTTATGTACTCTTACCTACAGATAAAATTTGTGGTGGTGAACAAGTGTTCCAAGTTTCAAAGCTTTATTCCAAAGGTTAGAGGCAAAAAGTGGACTTTAACAAAAACCTTAACCAAAAATTCTAAGTTAAAAAGGGCCATAATTCTGTCAAAATGATTGACAGAGTTATGTACTCTTACCTACAGATGAAGTTTGTGGTGGTGAGCAAGTGTTCCAAGTTTCAAAGCTTTATTCCAAAGGTTATAGGCAAAAAGTGGACTTTAACAAAAACCTTAACCAAAGTGTGACGTGGACGCCGACGCCGGGGCGAGTAGGATAGCTCCACTATTCTTCGAATAGTCGAGCTAAAAAGCAACCACACTGGGTATTGCTGAGATAAAAGAGATTTAGAATAACAATAAGCCTTTGGCCTTGTAAATACAGTGCCACTCACCACATAGTTGGAGTCTGGCTTGATTGCTGCAGTTCAAACCCATGACTGCTGTTCCCCGATGGTTCCCAGCTTCACACCTTCCTTTGTATGTAAATTACACTGTTTGTTGGCTCCACCTATCACCACATACTCCCCTCTTGAAAACCATTTTACAAAGCAAGGATCATACCCCAGATTTCTGTCTTTTCCAATCTGATAAAAATATATGGCAAACCTTGTACATTACAGTAATGACATAATGAGTCGAGCCCATTATCACAGCTAGAAAGGCTCTTTGACTGTTTACCCATATCCCATTAATCGCAAACCTAATTCTCACTTGCAAACAGCTTAGATCCAGATGAGACGCCAAATGACTCTGCCTCTCATCATGATCAAAGCTGTTTGACACTCGGTCAACAGTTTCTGAAAAGCTTGATCAAAGCAGAAGTAGCCTACTGCAATTTTTAAAGTAAAACAGTTCATTTTTTACATTCATAAATTTCACAAAATTGCACAGAACTGTATCTAATGGGTTAAATTTATGAACCTCTCTCTGGGAATAGGTGTCTTATTGTGTTGCAAACAGTGTAGACCCAGACCAGCTGTTGTACCTCTGACATGTCATCTGGTCCGGGAATGCACTGTTCGTAGCTCATTTGAATGTGTTGTAATTTGTTTTCTGTCTTTCAGCGGTGTAAAACTTGATAAGCTATTCATAATAGACATGATGTTTGCTCTAGGTTTACATTTAGCAAATGCATTAAGATCCCTTTTCTCAGAGAGCAGCTCATACATAGTTTTCCTTTTAACCCTTTCAACCTTGAATTATCAGAGAGAAATAGCCCATCAGCGTTAAACTATATAGCCCATTCGGTATGAAAGGCTAGCTTAAACGTGCTACAGGATTTTTGATGGACAACAGTGCAACAGACCATGATCACAGGGCTCGCATAGGAGTCCTTTGATCTGGGTCTACACTGTTTGCAAATGACAGTGTTGAAAGGATGTATAGTCTACCTTTGGTTGAGAGAGATTAAAAACATGGAGTAACACAGAATGTAACAAAGCTTTCTAGTTGATGTGACCCTGACTGGGTGATCTCAAAAGCAATCTCCATAATTATTATCCACAAACCAGATCCTTATTAAAGTTATGCATTAGAAAATGAGTTGATAACTCATTTTATTCTAAAGGTGAATTGGTGAAAATCTATGCAAACATTTTAAATAAGACAGGACACAGAGTAACTCAGAATCACAGGATTAATATGGTTTGTCATTTCTAGAAAAAAAGTAAATTTTGGAAATAGTAGTAGATAACAATTTTAAGGTTTTGTGTGCAAAGATTCCTAACAGCAGCCCAAGAAGTTTTCATTCACAAATAAGTCTTTCATAAAGAGCACAGGTGGGTACCTGTTTTCCTGACAGCTGGTAAAATGACAGTCTCTGACCCCAATCGGCTACAGCCAAAACATCATATGCTTCATCCCTAAAAGCAAAAGAACAAGATTACAGATTTTTTTTAAAATGAACTTTGATAGTGATAGATAGCTGTACAGATACTGAAACTATAACAGAATGCCACCAGTTTTGCACAATGCCCATGAAGACACCAAGGCTATGTCAATACCTTGAATTATTTCTGAAAAATTATGATACACCAAAAATTGAAGTAGGAATACATTTTGCAGATGGCAATATATGGCATTTAACCCTTTCCCTCATACATGTATAAAAAAATTTTTTCACACATTTGCAAACAGAGTAGACCCAGAACAGACAGCTCCTATAGGATATGTCTGATCAGGGTCTGCTCTGTTTGCTTATGAAATTATAACAGATCTGACACAACAGTTTTTACCAATACCTAAACATCCTGTGTACATATACCATCATAAAAAATTCTGCTAATAAATGTTTATGATGCCATTATTTCTTACATGAATATTGAACAGGAAAATGTTAAAGAAGTCAAGGGGTTTACACATTTTCAAAAATGACTGCAGTGCACTGTTGTAAATGAATTGTTATCATCTAGTATCATATTTCATGCTCACCTAGATGGGTTCCACTGTAAGGACCAGATAGGACATGTGTTGGCCCCTGGACGCTCAATTTTAACTTTCTCTTCTCCATTCTGAGGTAGAAAATAGAGCAAATACAATAAAACCTCTCTAATGTGAACTCTTAACCCTTTCCCTGTTCTATATTAATTATGAAATTGAATACCTACTGAATATTCATGGACAAAATAGTTATAATTACATATGGAAGGTGGAACATTGTAGCCATTTTAGAAAGTCAAGAAATAGATATATCAAATTATGTTAGCAAACAGAGCTGACCCTGATCAGACGGCTCCTCTAGGAGCCGTCTGATCTGGGTCTACTCTGTTTGCATATGCGTGAAAACACGTTTCTATGAGGGAATGGGTTAAAAGAAGTCTTATTTTGACATTATGATACAGTCTGTGTTGCTTTGCATTGATGAAATACACAAAAGGGAACATGTCACATATCAGCAGAAATGTGGCAAACAAAACATGATGGAAATGCTTGACAGACAGACTGACAGATGGATGGAGAAACAGACAGATGGACACACTGATGGATGGACAGACAAAATGATACATTTGTGCTACCCTGCTAAAGCAATTGACACAAAATCTAATTATTTGAACTTACCACATGTTAACTACAACAACTTCATGCAACACCAAAATATACTTGGTGCCTTATCTCAAACAAAACTATTTGCAAAAGTTCACCCAATATGTTGTAATAGTTACACTTAAACCATACCTTATTCCTAATGCTGACCAGTCCATTGTACAGTCCCAGGGCCAGATACTGCCCATCATTTGTCCAGCTACAACAGGTTACTCTGCTGCTCACTTTATGTTTCGACACAGACTTTTGCTCTGGTGACCACAAACCTAAGTAAAAAACACAGAGAAACTTTAACCCTTTACACCATGAATATTCATGTAAAAAAAATGACATCATGAATATTAATTACATTGTAGATAATTTCTATATATGCATAGGAAATTTTGACTATGGAAGAAACTATAAAATCTGATACACATTATTCCAAAAGCAAAGAGAGCAAACCATAAACAGGTGACTTCTATAGGAGTCGTCTGATATGGACTGCTCTGCTTGCTGAGGCGTTAAAAACATATCTATGGAGTAAAGAGTTAAAAGGCTAGTCAAGTAGAAATGAGACAGGAACCGTTGACTATTTACGTACCAGAGCACAATGAGCCAATATGGTTTTGTGGCTTTATTTATACCAATTGGGAATGGTAATAAGATGTTTCAATGTGCATTTAACAACTAACAAAAGGACAATAAAAATTCAACTTATACCTCAACACAGGTGAGCTTAACTCTTCAGTACTAAAACTTAAATATGTTTTGTCAGAAATATTATCAGAGTATCAAACTGGTTTGATTCCTGATTAATGGGGCACCTGTTTAACCCTTTCCCTCATATAAACGTGTTTTCACGCATTTGCAAACAGAGTAGACCCAGATCAGACGGGCTCCTAGAGGAGCCGTCTGATCAGGGTCTGCTCTGTTTGCTAATAGAATTTAATAGATCAGTTTCTTTGCTTTCTAAAATGTCTACAATGTTCCACCTTGCATATTTCTTTATAACTATTTTTAAACATAGAACAGGGAAAGGGTTAAATGCTGAGTTACTCTGTGTCTCAACTGGATCCAAACTCTCAGTAAATTTATGAAGATTAAAAAGTAAAAAACAAACCTGGAAAACCTAATTAACTAACAAACACTGACTGCAATCAAGATAAAAAACAAAAATATATCTCAAAGTCAAACTCAAAATCTGTAACGCAAAGACACAAATTTTAACACCAGTTGGTATGACCATAACAAACCATTCAAGAACAGATGAATGAATAACAGATTTCATCTTGCATGTCACTGTTGATTTTATCTTGAACCCTTCACCCCATGAATATTCATGAAAGAAACCATGAAATCATACATACATACATGTACATGTATATCAACGTCTAATAGTAACATGAACACATGTGAAATTTTAGCCACAGTTACTGTACTATCAAATATATACTATTCCATAAGCAAACAAAGCAGACACTGATAAGGTGGCTCATATAGAAGCCATCTGATCTGGGTCTAGTCTGTTTGCAAAGGTGTTAACCCTTTACTCCATTAATAATCATGTAACAAGTAATGATATCATGCATATGAATTAGCTGTATATTTATAATAAGATATGAACACATGAATATTCAACCAAGACAGTAGGTGCAGAGTTAGATATATGTTATGTCATAAGCAAACAGAGCAGACCCTGATCAGATAGCTCCTATAGAAGCTGTCTGATCTGGGTCTACTCTGTTTGCAAAGGCATAGAAAGGTGTATATATGGAGGAAAGGGTTAAACGGAATATCTATGGAGTAAAGGGTTAAAGCAATATATCAATTCTCTGAATGAGGGGAGCGAGTTAGCTGTCACTTACAACAGTGCAGACCCTGATCAGAGGGCTCATGTAGAAAATAAGATCCCACTTAGAAACATTGGCAAAACACAGGACTTCAACACAATACAGTGTACTTGACTCCTGACATGCGTAAATTCCGATACTGTTGTCTGCTTTAACCCTTTCCCTGTTCTATGTTTATTCCAAAGCTCAATACCTACTGAATCTTCACTGAAAACACAGTTACAGCGAAATATGGAAGGTAGAACATTGTAGCCATTTTAGAAAGTAAAGAAACAAATCTCTCAAATTCCATTTGCAACAGAACAGACCCTGATCAGACAGCTCCTGTAGGAGCCGTCTGATCTGGGTCTACTCTGTTTGCAAATGTGTGAAAACATGTTTATATGAAGGGAAGGGTTAAATGCATTTTTCTGCAGCTTTTCAAAATACAGTTGTTATGTAATTCAAGAGTATCTGAAGTGTTATTAAAGTCAAGTGATTACCAATATTTCTAAGTGGAATCTTATTTTCAATATGTGTATGTAATTCAGTCCATTAACTCTGAAAGGGTAATACTCATGAAATCTTGACTTTGATGGTAAGGATTCTCCATTTCAACCCTGGTCAGGGTCTACATGGTTGGCAACTTTTAGCCATTGAATGCTGAATTTTAAAAATAACTTAAGTAACCCTTTCCTTCATGAATATTCATATAAGAAATAATGACATCATGAACTTTAATCAGATTCATTTTTATAATGGTATATGTGAACACAAGACATTTTGGCCAAGGCAGAAACTGTAGAATCAGATTTATATAAATTCATTTGCCAACACAGCAGAGTCCTTTGATCTGGGTCTACAAGGTTTGCAAGTGCCAGCACTAACTATCCCTTTCCCTCATATAAACGTGTTTTCACGCATCTGCAAATAGGGATGGAGAATCGGACCAAAATCATAATCGATTATCAAATTGAATCGAACATTTATTATCGATTAAAAACGATACTTAATCGAAAATACTTTCAGAGATTCTGTGCATGTAAAGGTTGATGTAACAAGCTAATACCTAACTAAGCTTTTGTGTCAACCAAACAGTATGCTGTGGCCATTCATTAGAATCATCTCGAAGAGACGATTTTAATGAATGTTCACAGAATACAGCTTGGTAGAGGCTTATTATAAAGGTAAAATACTTCATACAGTTATGTTCCCATTAAAACGCCTACGAAAATTACTGATGCTGCTGTACAGATTATATGTGTAGTCAGTAATCGATTATGGCAAAATTACTATCGATAGTAAATCGAAAATACTTTTTTGATCAATCATCGATTATAACCGATTATCGGAACAACACTATCTGCAAACAGAGTAGACCCAGATCAGACGGCTCCTAGAGGAGCCGTCTGATCAGGGTCTGCTCTGTTTGCTAACAAAATTTGATAGATCTGTTTCTTTGCTTTCTAAAATGTCTACAATGTTCCACCTTCCATATTTCTTTATAACTATTTTGTTAATGAATATTCAGTAGGTATTTAAATTTGACCTAAATATAGAACTGGGAAAGGGCTATATAGCTGCATTCAAAGAAATCAGAACCTTCAGTATACATGTACAGCTTGAGTGACATGCAAGAATTCATTTAACTCCCCCTCCCAATACCTCTCAAAGGACTTCTAGAAGTTTTTCTTTGTCCAAGTCTAGATATCTCCCTCACATCCCCACCCTCTAACAGTCCTGGCAGATTAAGTAATTTTTATGACAGAAAGATTTAAAATCTGATGTTGTTCGCTTTAAAAGCATTTTTTTCAGCAACTTTTAAAAATAAAGTTGTTAAGTTGTATATCAAGAGTATCAAAAGACTATTTTTGTTTGTCTTTGTTTGACAAGATACCTTAACACTTTACTGCATGACTATTCATGTAAGAAATAATATATGCATGAATATCAATTAGCACATAAACAGGAAACCTTTTAGCACTGGTTAAAGCTGTAGAATCAGATCTATGTAATTCCATGAGCAAACAGCAGATCTTAATCAGACAGCATTTAAAGGAGCCATCTGATCTGAATCTACTCTGTTTGCAAAGGAATTGAAGATGTTTATATGGAGTACAGAGTTAAGTACAGGAATACATTTAAAGTTCCTATTTGTACACACATTCTAAGAAAGGCAGTCAAATGACATATATTATATAAATAATTAAAAACAATTATGCAACAAAAATCCTTTAATAAGAGACAGGTTTTGTTTGCTTCCCTTCCAATGTGACTGGGCATGTGTACTGGTGTATTATTATACCAATACTTCAGTGGCAATACTTGTGCATTAATTACCGTATCAATTACGTCAGTGGCAAGATTTGTGTATAATATCAATAATTCAGTGGCAATACCTGTGTAGTACTTAAGTGACAATACCTGTGTATTATTGTATCAATACCTGTGTATCATATCAATACTTCAGTGGCAATACCTCTGCATTATCATATCAAAACTTTAGTAGAAATGCCTCTGCATTATCACATCAATACATGTATTTCAGTGGCAATATCTCTGCATTATCATATCAATACTTTAGTGGAAATGCCTCTGCATTATCATATCAATACTTCAGTGGACATCTGCATTATCATATCAATACTTTAATGGCAATGCCTCTGCATTATCATATCAATACTTCAGTGGCAATACCTCTGCATTATCATATCAATACTTTAATGGCAATGCCTCTGCATTATCACATCAATACTTCAGTGGCAATATATCTGCATTATCATATCAATACTTTAGTGGCAATGCGGCTATGCCTCTGCATTATCATATCAATATTTCAGTGGCAATATATCTGCATTATCATATGAATACTTTAGTTGCAATACCTCTGCATTATCATATCAATACTTTAGTGGCAATGTCTCTGCATTATCATATCAATACTTCAGTGGCAATATATCTGCATTATCATACGAATACTTTAGTTGCAATACCTCTGCATTATCATATCAATACTTTAGTGGCAATATCTCTTCATTATCATATTAATACTTCAGTGGCAAGGGATGACTTACCAAAGTCAGTAACAGCACAACTAGCTAACTGGTGGGTGACAGGGTTATAGCTCATACACTGAATGGCATCATTGTGTCTGAAAGTAAATATGTAAAAAGGTTATTCAACTCTTTACTCCATGAATATTTGTGTAAGAATTAAGATATCATTAATGTTAATTAGTTGAACTTTCATAATGGCAAATGTACAAAGACATTTTTGGCCATGGCAGAAATTGTATAATCAAATCTATATTATTCCGTAAGCAAACAGAGCAGACCCTACAGGAAGTGTCTGATTTGGGTCTACTCTCTAACTTTACAAAGGTATAAAATCTGTACCAGTATATAAGGAGTAAAAAGTTGACCATTTATTTTGAATATTAATTAATTCATGTACAAAATAAATTATGGAAGTGCTCTATAGCAGTGTATAAACAGTAAACCTATAGAGCACGTCATAATACATGTATATTCATTTTCTGAGTGGCATTTGCACCTCTATATGTCAGAGTACATGTACATGTACTTTGAAAATCTCGGATAGTCATTTTCTGGAAAGTGAATGACATATAGATAACACGCCACTGTTGCCACTACTCTTCTTATGCTTCTCATAAACATAGTAGAACGAGATCAGACAGATCTTTGCGGATCTATCTAATCTGGGTTTGCTGTTTGCTTAAATACTGTTATAGATCAGATCTACACTGTCTAACATGATAAAACTTCCCCTTTATATATATGCAGTTCTAAAATTCAGTTCATTTATATTCCCTAAGTCATAAAATCTTGCATTCATTCAATTAATGTCAAGTCCACATGTACCAAACCAGAGATATTAAACGTACAACTGAAATTATTAACCCTTTCCCTCATACAAACACCTTTCCATGCCTTTGCAAACAGAGGAGACCCAGATCAGATGGCTCACAGGGACTGTTCTATTTGCTTATAAGATAATATAGATCTGATTCTGCAGTTACTGCCATGGCAAAAACTTCTCTTGTTAATATGACATTAAAAATATTAATCACATTAATATTCATAATGTCATTATTTCTTCCATGAAATTCGAATATTCAACAAGGAAAGGGTTAATCAAAGCCTCTTCGAAGGCTAACTGCAGAGGAATTATAATTTATTAGCAATGACAACAAGAATATTTAAATGCAGAGAAAATATTATCAGCGTCTGTCCTGTTTACTTATGAAATTATATAGATCTAATCCTACAATTTTTGTTTTAAGCTAAATATTCCCTTAAAATAGTAACTTTACAAAAATCAAGTTAATGAATAGTGCAGATCCAGATCCTACTGCAACAATTTGATCAGGGATTACATGATTTATTACTACATTAGTTTCATTTTATTTTTTGGGATTTTGCAGTCATACAAACCAATCAATGAATATGGTGTTCTAATGATATTTAACCATAAATCCACCTCTCTATGCCTTTGCAAACAGAGTAGACCCAGATCAGACTGCTACCGTGGGAACTGTCTGATCAGGGTCTGGTCTGTTTGCTTATGATATAATATAGATATGATTCTACCATTTCTGCCATGGCCCAAAATTCCTGTATGCATGAGCCATCATAAAAATTAATCTAATTAATATGCATGATGTCATTATTTGTGTGGCAGAAATGACTGTACTCTTACAAGTACCTGCATGATTTGCTCATTTTATATACATGTATTTGCCAGGTATTTGTATGCTTCACTCAGTCTTGTCTCTCTTTGTCATTTTAATTGCTTTAACTCTGGTAAATTCCCTTTGCACATGGTTTGCCTGCTATACAGAGTGTAACTCGCTGTATTTGCATGCTTGCCTTGTGCAAGTCTGGTTCTTTATTGTTCTCTCCCCTATATAAATTTTAACTGCCTGTTTTCTGTGTTCTGTGCTCAGTTTGGTACGAGACACAAAGGTATAGTTTACCTCTCTCTTCTCCAGCTGGCCACCTTTCCTCAACGCTTACTATTCTCCTTGCTGTCCCTTGTCTTTCCCTCACTTTCTCTCTCTCTCTCTCAGTTATAGTTTGCATATAGTATTTAAGGCATTAATTTCTAAAGATTAAAGTTCTCAACTGAAAATCTAGTCTCTGTATTGCATGTTTTCCCTCTGTGTACAAATGTTTTTTTAAGTAAAATCGAACCTGGGTTAAACCGGCTGAATGCAGAGCTTTCTCTGAAAACTCTGTATTCAGACCAGTCCGGTTACATTTTGGTGCCGTGACTTAACACTTAAAGTAATTTTGGAAAGATGGAGTCAAAATATGCAACTATGGGACAAGCTTACTGGCTTCCTTTTAGTACTATTGATGAAAAGATACAGGAATCTGTTAACCCTGCTTCATCACCACAGCAATGCTCAATGAGTAGTTCAAAGCATGTATCATTTCAGAACCCTGTAGACTTAGCAATTAAAAGCAAGAGTATAATGACCCCAGTATTGAGAGTGAGAGATTCCAGGATTTTGATAGTTTTGAAAATGACAATTCATATCTCAATTCACAATCTTACAAATTTTTGCCTAAACAAAAAGAGATGTTTGAAAATGAAACTCAAAATAGATTTTCATACATGAAACAAAACCCTTATGCTACATACCATACTAGACAAAAGGCAGATTACAATGTGTCTTACAAGCAGGACACTTTTAATCCCACAAAAAGCATGCGTCCTGACACCAGCTGTAAACCAAGTGCCCCATATTCTGACCATAGCACACATGTTGGGCATTCAATGAATTCCTTTGATAGACATACAGACAGTGAGGGCTGTCCAAAAAGTTACTATGCTAGTACTAGTGATGATTCAGCCTTACATAAAATTAAAGATAGGCAACAACCTTATCATTACAGTTATAGTCAAGAGCAATCCAAAAGGGTTGAGCCCTTTCAACAGACCCAAACAGACGATTCAAACTTTTACACACACAGATACAAGGATAGGCAGCAATCATACCAACACAGTAATACGCATGATAGTCAAGGGTTGTTCAAAAAGTTTGTGCCTACTCAAACTGAAGATACAAAACTTAACACTGTTCACTCGCCTGTACATCCAAACTTAAGCCAGTCTGACTTCAAAACTGTTCATCATTCAACACCTTTACACAGTTATAACACAGACAGATATTCTGAGACATACCCGTATGAAGATACACCTTTACCTTCTAGGCTTAGGCCAGAACAATACAGTCATAATGACACACACTCTCTGCGTCCTACTTACACACACACTCACAATTCACAAGAGCCAAAAGGAAATATTTTTCCTTCCAGGCCAGAACCATGCAGTCATAATGACATACACAGTGTGCATCCTACTCACACTCACAATTCTAAAGGGCCAAAAGGAAATAATTTTCCTATCATGCCA
Source organism: Azorinus chamasolen (assembly GCA_963576725.1). Lineage (NCBI taxonomy): Eukaryota > Metazoa > Mollusca > Bivalvia > Cardiida > Solecurtidae > Azorinus > Azorinus chamasolen. The sequence continues at coordinate 30,063,186 of OY755239.1, read as the reverse complement.
GAAACACAAAGTCATAACAGCACACAGAGTCAGCATCCTAACTATGCACAACCTCAATACCCCACCAATTATACAATAGATCCATCATATTCTCAATTTAACTCATTTAGGAGGAAAGAAAAAGAACCTGATAAATTTGATGGTAAATCTGCGGACTGGAGAGATTATATCATTCACTTTGAAAATGTTGCAACCTGGAATAGGTGGAATGACTTAGAAAAGGCCCAGCAGTTAGCTATGAGTCTTAAGGGACAAGCTCAAAGGTTACTGAGTGACCTAAAGCTTGAGCAAATACATTCTTACACTCATTTGAAAGAAGCACTTGGTAGAAGGTTCAGTCCTGCTGAACGTGTCACTGCTTACAGATGTGAGTTTAGAAACAGGAAGCAAAAGAGACAGGAGTCTGTGTCTGACTATGGTTATGTCTTACAAAGACTTTGCCTCTTAGCATTTCCAGAAATACACTCAGATGCTAGGGAGATCTATGTTATAGACCAATACATTAATGGTCTATTGAGGCCTGATATACGCAGTCATGTTCAGTACAGACACCCAATGTCAATTCACTCAGCTATAGCATATGCAGTAGAGTTTGAAGCTTTTGAAGGGTCACAGGGAATACTCAGAAAACCTCATTTCGAGGATGAAGACATACAACTTCTAGCTTTGAAAAATTTATCAGATGATTCTCGCAAACAAAACACCACACATGAGAGTCACTCATCTAGGTCAAGGTCAGACATTCAGATAGAAGACTTGGCAAAACTAACTTATTGAAAAAGGCTTCAGTAGCCTAGCAGAAGCTATAAAACGCCCAAGAAGTAGAAGTAACAGCAGGGATAGGGATTTTTCAAAGGTTGAATGTTATCAGTGTCATGAATTGGGTCACATTGCAACACACTGTCCTCTTAGAAAAAAGGATCAGGCGGGAAACTTGTGAAGGCTGATCTTACGCCCGAAGACCCAGCCTCTGAAGCACAAAATCAATCACAGAATGGGCACACACGCATCGCTTTAAGTCCCATAAACCAGAGGACTTGTTTGTATGCCAAAATGACGGTAAACAATGTCATATGTCATGCTCTGGTAGACTCTGGTTCTGCGGCCACTATAATTTCCAATACAGTTTGCACCAAACTTGGTATAGACCCTTTGACACTTGAGGCTGCACAAAACACTTTAACTGCTGCAAATGGGGGTGACATTAAGGTCCAAGGCAAATTGAAACTTTCTTTTGAAATTGATAATCAGGAATTTGAGTACACTGTTTTGATTGCAAATCTGAATGACATAGAGGCTGTAATTGGAAATGATTTCTTAGAAGATTTTGATGCAAGCATAAAATTTGGAAAAGCCACCATGCAAATAGGAAAGCACAAGATAAAATTAGTTAGAAAGGATAGTCATGCAGTAGCTCGAATCAAAGTCTCCAGCACAGTCCGAATTCCATCTGGTTCAGAAGCAGTTATAGAAGGGTATTTGGATGGAAATTTTCATAAAACTGAGGGTCTGGTAGAACCATACAAACTGATTAACAGAAAGGGGTTACTTATGGCTAAATCTGTAATAAGCACACACAGTGAAAAAGTTGCCATCTCTCTTATTAATGTAAGTGACAAGGATGTCAAATTTCACAAAAATACAGCAGTAGCTAATCTACAGCCTATTGAAAGCATTGAAAGCCTGACTCCGTGCAGTAAAGAAGAGAAAGTTTCAGAAAGTGGTAAATTGCCAAAACATTTACAGCCACTATTAGATAAAGCTTCTGAAAATCTGAGTCACAGTCAGTTAAAGAATTTAGAAAGTCTACTCTTAGAATATAAAGATTCTTTCACAGATGATTCTGGCATTGTTGGGCAAACTAACCTTGTCGAGCATGAAATTGATGTAGGAGAAACAAAGCCTATTAAATTACCTCCCCGGAGAATACCCATAGCTCAAAAAGAAATAGTAGACAAAGAACTTGAGAAAATGCTTGATCGAAATATCATAGAACCTAGTTCAAGTCCCTGGTCCTCACCAATAGTTTTAGTAACTAAAAAGGATGGATCAGTTCGTTTTTGCATTGATTTTCGGCGTGTAAATGCTGTGACTAAGAAAGATGCATATCCTCTGCCTCTTATAGGTGAATCGCTTGATTCTTTGTCTGGTTCAAAATACTTTTGTACTTTGGATATGACAAGTGGTTACTGGCAAATAAAAATGGCTGACAGTTCCAAAAAATACACCGCTTTCAGTACCCACCGGGGTCTTTTTCATTTCAAGGTCATGCCCTTTGGCCTCAGCAACGCACCTGCTAGTTTTGAGCGGCTTGTTGAACGAGTCCTACACGGTTTGCAATGGGAAAAATGTCTGTGCTATTTAGATGATATAATAGTTTTTGGCTCTACCTTTGAACAGACTTTGGAAAATCTCAGACAAGTTTTAGCAAGACTCAAGGAGGCAAATTTGAAATTGAAACCCAGCAAATGTCATTTATTCCAAACTGAGGTTAAGTATTTAGGTCACGTCGTCTCCGAAAAAGGAATAGCATGTGATCAAGATAAAGTTCTGGCCGTACAAAATTGGCCGACACCAACAAACAAAACCGAGGTTCAAAGATTCTTAGGTCTCATAAATTATTACAGGAAATTCATACCAAATTGTTCTAGTGTTGCATTTCCTATTACTCAACTTACGCAGAAGAAGCATAAATTCAAATGGGATGACAAATGTGAAAAGAGTTTCCAAAAACTGAAAGATATCTTAACATCTGCCCCAGTACTTGCCTATCCAGAGAGGGACGAAATGTTTATTTTGGACACTGATGGCAGTCAAACAGGCATCGGTGCAGTGTTATCGCAGGTTCAGAGTGGTTCTGAACGTGTCATAGCATATGCAAGCAAGACCCTTAATAAGTCTCAGCAAAAATACTGTACAACTTTCATAGAATTACTTGCTGTTGTAACTTTTGTCAAGCAATTTAGACATTACCTTTGGGGTCGGAAGTTTCTTGTCAGAACAGACCATGCCTCTCTGATCTGGTTAAGAAATTTTAAGGATCCAGAGGGAATGTTGGCAAGATGGCTTACAGTTTTGGAAACATATGATTTTTCCATACAGCATAGGCCGGGTAAATTGCATGAAAATGCTGATGCAATGTCCCGCATCCCGTTCAGGAAACGCAAATGTAAAAGACCAGATTGCCCAGAATGTTCCGTTCAGTGTTGTTGTAGTGGTTCCCAAGGTACTGGTGAAGGCCAGAAAGGCAAATATTTGCCTGGCAATTCCAGCTCTGAATTGCATGAACATGGTTTAAGCCACAAAGGCAATAACTTGCCTGGCACTTCAATTTCTGACGGTTCAAGTAGGTTCAATGAATTAGATAGTTTAAAACAGAACACGCCTGTAAACACACTACAGAATTGCAACCCAATCTCAAGACATGCAGCTGCAAATCTGTCACAAAGTCCCGACATACATGTACACTCTGATTTCTCAAACTGGGTAGATTCGTTTTCTCTGCAACACTTAAAAGATTCGCAATTGCAAGACCCAGCAATAAGTGTCATTTTAGATCTGAAAAGCAAATTCTTGACAAAACCATCACGTCAGAATATAGAATCCTATTCTTCAGATGTTAGAACACTTTGGAGTCTTTGGGAATCTTTGTCGGTGCAGGAAGGGGTTCTCTACAGAGAAACTATTCCTTCATCTAATGATCAAAACCCAGTCAAGCTCTTAATTGTACCAAACTCAATCAAAACAGTTATTCTTCAGCAATTACATGACGCTCGCATTGCAGGACATTTAGGTAGAGACCGCACTTTAACTGCCTTAAAACGTAGATTTTACTGGCCAAATATGTCTGCAGATGTCAAACTCTGGTGCCGAACTTGTACCAGTTGTGCAAGACGGAAACCAGGGCCTGGTCTTGGTAAATCTCCTTTAAAACAGAATGTGTCTACTCAGCCATTAGACAGAATAGCTTTAGACATTCTTGGCCCTTTGCCTGTCACTAATGACGGAAATGAATATATTCTTGTTGTTGGGGACTATTTCACAAAATGGACAGAAGCTTATGCATTGGTAGATCATACTGCATTATCAGTGGCTGACAAGCTCGTAACTGAATATATCTGCAGATTTGGAGTGCCTCGTATAATCCACTCAGATCAAGGAAGGGAGTTTGAATCTAACCTCTTCTCTGAGATGTGCAGATTATTAGGCATTGAAAAAACTAGAACAACACCATACAATCCAAAATCAGATGGAATGATTGAGAGGCATAACAGAACCTTGCAGCAAATGCTGTCCATTTTTGTGAATGAAAACAGAAATGATTGGGATGACCATCTTCCATATGTCATGATGGCTTACAGATCGACTTGTCATGACAGTACAAAGTGCAGTCCAAATCTATTAATGCTTGGTAGGGAATCTAGGTTACCTATTGATGTCATGTTTGGCAACTGCCCTGATCATGAGGATGATGTTTGTCCATCTTTATATGTAGAATGGTTAAAGCAGTCAATAGAATCATCATTTAATGTTGCTTGTAAGTCCCTCAAGCAAGCAGCAACAAGACAGAAGAATTCATATGACAAAGGTCTAAAAGAAAGAAACTATCAGTTAGATGATAAGGTTTGGAGATGGTATCCTCCTCTTTCTAACGTCAAATTAGGATTAGGATGGACAGGTCCATACAGAATTCTAGAAAAAATAACTGATGTAACATACAAAATAATGCACTCAATCACCAACAAAAGTTTAGTTGTACATGTGGACCGCCTTAAACCTTATGAAGGTAGAGAGAGTCAGGAAAATACTAGCTCGGATGATCTTGGTTCAGTAGAACCTTCAGTAACTAGTAATACTGGTCAACCAGACTCTGGAAGCAACAATGCACGCCCTGCACCTTCCCCGTATATAGCACGCCCTGCACCTTCCCCGTATATAACTAGAACTGGAAGAACAGTCAAGCCAAAGAACATATACTCACCATAATGCTTTCTTTCAGTTTTCAATCATTTGAACAGATAGGTTACAGGAGTTGTATTAGTGAACACAGTTTCTCAGTAGCTGTGTAGAATTATATAGAACCTGTGTAAATAGCTTAAATGCATTTTCAGTTAATGCATTTTTCAGTATCTCAGTAACTGTGTAGGGTTATATTGAACCTGTGTAAATAGCTTAAATGCATTTTCAGTTAATGCATTTTTCAGTATCTCAGTAACTGTGTAGGGTTATAATGAACCTGTGTATATAGTTTAAATGCATTTTCATTTAATGTATTATTTTTCATTTTATGTGTGCATTTAATTGTGTCCAATGTTATCAGTTAACATTGAGGCTCCTAAATGTTTATGACTATAAATGTGGATGTATTTCAAAGTATCATGTTCATGACTAGCACATGAATACGGTATTTGTTCACAATTTGCATCTTAAGGAAGCTGCATAAGTAGTGAATTGTTATGAACTTTATACGATTCACATATTTGGCAAAGCTATAACAAGTTGTTATATGGTATGCCAAATATGTGAATCGTATAAAGTTCATAACAATTCACTACTTATGCAGCTTCCTTAAGATGCAAATTGTGAACAAATGCCGTATTCATGTGCTAGTCATGAACATGATACTTTGAAATGCATCCACATTTATAGTCATAAACATTTAGGAGCCTCAATGTTAACTGATAACATTGGACACAATTAAATGCACACATAAAATGAAAAATAATACATTAAATGAAAATGCATTTAAACTATATACACAGGTTCATTATAACCCTACACAGTTACTGAGATACTGAAAAATGCATTAACTGAAAATGCATTTAAGCTATTTACACAGGTTCAATATAACCCTACACAGTTACTGAGATACTGAAAAATGCATTAACTGAAAATGCATTTAAGCTATTTACACAGGTTCTATATAATTCTACACAGCTACTGAGAAACTGTGTTCACTAATACAACTCCTGTAACCTATCTGTTCAAATGATTGAAAACTGAAAGAAAGCATTATGGTGAGTATATGTTCTTTGGCTTGACTGTTCTTCCAGTTCTAGTTATATACGGGGAAGGTGCAGGGCGTGCTATATACGGGGAAGGTGCAGGGCGTGCATTGTTGCTTCCAGAGTCTGGTTGACCAGTATTACTAGTTACTGAAGGTTCTACTGAACCAAGATCATCCGAGCTAGTATTTTCCTGACTCTCTCTACCTTCATAAGGTTTAAGGTGGTCCACATGTACAACTAAACTTTTGTTGGTGATTGAGTGCATTATTTTGTATGTTACATCAGTTATTTTTTACATCAGTAAAAATGTAACCGGACTGGTCTGAATACAGAGTTTTCAGAGAAAGCTCTGCATTCAGCCGGTTTAATCCAGGTTCGATTTTACTTAAAAAAACATTTGTACACAGAGGGAAAACATGCAATACAGAGACTAGATTTTCAGTTGAGAACTTTAATCTTTAGAAATTAATGCCTTAAATACTATATGCAAACTATAACTGAGAGAGAGAGAGAGAAAGTGAGGGAAAGACAAGGGACAGCAAGGAGAATAGTAAGCGTTGAGGAAAGGTGGCCAGCTGGAGAAGAGAGAGGTAAACTATACCTTTGTGTCTCGTACCAAACTGAGCACAGAACACAGAAAACAGGCAGTTTATATAGGGGAGAGAACAATAAAGAACCAGACTTGCACAAGGCAAGCATGCAAATACAGTGAGTTACACTCTGTATAGCAGGCAAACCATGTGCAAAGGGAATTTACCAGAGTTAAAGCAATTAAAATGACAAAGAGAGACAAGACTGAGTGAAGCATACAAATACCTGGCAAGTACATGTATATAAAATGAGCAAATCATGCAGGTACTTGTAAGAGTACAGTCATTTCTGCCACACACCCCCCGTCCCAAGACCTGATGTATAAAACATCAGTAACAATTTTAAACTATGGCAGAAATGAAAGTTTACAATAATAAATATATACTAAATGTAACTATGTATCATGAACCAAGACTTAATATTTTGAAATCCAGCAAGAAAAAAAATGCATAATATAAAGAAAACATCCACAATACCAATACCCCAGAAAATACAGAAAAACACCCACCCCTCTGAATAATGTTACTTAGTGTCTTTGCTTTTTAGTTTTAAATACAACTTCCCCAGTCTCTTCCACCACTTCCGGGTCCCTACACACGATTTGGTCCCTCACTAAAAGTTCTCCAGGTGTTGCCACTTGCTTCCTTTTGTTTGAAATCTTTTCCCTAAAGTCCATTCTGAATGGGAGGACCCCTCCTGGATTTATGAAACACATATTGGCCACGGACCGGCCCACAACCTCAGGGTTAGGTACATTATGTACCTTTCGCTGGTGGCGTATGGCGGCATCCCGTCTATAGAAAAGAGTTTGGCAGCCGAAACATGGGAACTGCTGAATAGTTTCCACATGCTTCTGCTGCCAATGCCGGTTGAATGAAGAGAACGAGTTGTATAGTGATGTCCCACAAGCAAAAACTGGACATGCTGACGGCTCGTTAGGCCAGTATGGCCTTTGAGACTGCATAAAATCGCCCATCTCACTGTCTATTCCATCCAGGATATCCATGTTTGCTAAAACAAATTTCAAAAGAAAAGAGAGATAAAAGTATAGCTTACCAGAGAAAGGAAAAGAAAGAAAATAATCCTTGACCAGTGATATTCTGGACCGGGACAGTAAAGTTTCCCAGAATAAACCCCATTGTAGGAAACACATTCCTAGGCTTTTAGAACAAGAAGTCAAAATAACTGGACGGCTCAGCAATGTTTTGGAATTATGTTCCACTTAACAAATGCATGTTGCCAGTAAACAGTTAAATTTTCTAATTAAAAGACACTGCCCGTATCAGGAGTCAAAAACAATAGTCTAAAATTTTATATCCCTAGAAACCACACAAATATATCTCTTTTAGGAACACATGTTTAAAGAAATGTAATAATTAGAGTATCTTCTTTTAACCAAAACAACCCATATTAAAGATAAACAAAATCATGCCCTTTAAATAAAAAATGGAAGTAAGAAGCAAAAGAGAAAGATGTGAAAGTGTGTTACAGTTTGCAAAGGTGTTCACTGTATCATTGCTTGAAGAGAATATCAATTTCAATTTTAGTGTTACAGCATGGAGTGCAAGTAATTTGTTTGCTTTAAAACAATTGAGACCCATACTAACTCTACCATGTTTTCCAAATAACATGCCTAAAATATATTTCTAGATTAAAGTTTAAATTAACACCTATTTTCGTCTGAGTCAAACAACATAGCAAGTGACAAAGATATAGATATTTACAACTGTTTAATAACAATGAATATACTCAATTTAAATCATAAGGCATAGAACAAAAGTAGAGATAATCTCTTGTACTTTTATCTGCCATAAATTTAAATTAGAAAACAGACATATAAACGGCATACCATATAACAACTTGTTATAGCTTTGCCAAATATGTGAATCGTATAAAGTTCATAACAATTCACTACTTATGCAGCTTCCTTAAGATGCAAATTGTGAACAAATGCCGTATTCATGTGCTAGTCATGAACATGATACTTTGAAATGCATCCACATTTATAGTCATAAACATTTAGGAGCCTCAATGTTAACTGATAACATTGGACACAATTAAATGCACACATAAAATGAAAAATAATACATTAAATGAAAATGCATTTAAACTATATACACAGGTTCATTATAACCCTACACAGTTACTGAGATACTGAAAAATGCATTAACTGAAAATGCATTTAAGCTATTTACACAGGTTCAATATAACCCTACACAGTTACTGAGAAACTGTGTTCACTAATACAACTCCTGTAACCTATCTGTTCAAATGATTGAAAACTGAAAGAAAGCATTATGGTGAGTATATGTTCTTTGGCTTGACTGTTCTTCCAGTTCTAGTTATATACGGGGAAGGTGCAGGGCGTGCTATATACGGGGAAGGTGCAGGGCGTGCATTGTTGCTTCCAGAGTCTGGTTGACCAGTATTACTAGTTACTGAAGGTTCTACTGAACCAAGATCATCCGAGCTAGTATTTTCCTGACTCTCTCTACCTTCATAAGGTTTAAGGTGGTCCACATGTACAACTAAACTTTTGTTGGTGATTGAGTGCATTATTTTGTATGTTACATCAGTTATTTTTTCTAGAATTCTGTATGGACCTGTCCATCCTAATCCTAATTTGACGTTAGAAAGAGGAGGATACCATCTCCAAACCTTATCATCTAACTGATAGTTTCTTTCTTTTAGACCTTTGTCATATGAATTCTTCTGTCTTGTTGCTGCTTGCTTGAGGGACTTACAAGCAACATTAAATGATGATTCTATTGACTGCTTTAACCATTCTACATATAAAGATGGACAAACATCATAGATATGAGGCATTGCTTTAATGGTAAATATTACTTTTCTGATATAAACTTATTTGCATATGTATGAATATTTATGAGAACAGTAATAGATGTTGAAATTTTCGACAGACACCAGTCTTTCTCTTATAAAGCAAACAAAAATGCAAACTTGTTAGCTAAAGTTTACTATGATCACTGAATATCACCAAGATTATTAGATAAATAAATTTTGGACAAATTATATAGCACTGATGGTGATATATCCGTTTCCTAGGCAACCATTCTAACCTCATTGATCATATTACAGAGTGCTTAAATACCAGCAACATACAGAGATAGTGCCTTCTTTGGCGATAATTATAAATGATATAAACATATACCCGGTAGTTAATGTATGAATCTTAATGTTTGGTTCACCCTGTGCAAATTATCTTATTTACATCCTCATGAATATTAATTAGTGATAAGAAAACAAAGAAAAACAATATTGAAAATAACATGTTTCGTAGTATGCTGAGCACAACATTACACCATGCTCCAAATATAGCTTGCAATAATAAATGTACCTGTTGGTGATGAATAAATAAACTTTATGTCTAAAACTGTTACCAAAACGACCATGCACTGCTTCCATGGTAACTGTTGAAAGCCAAGTACTTATGAGACCTCAAACAATTTTCTGTTACTGTTTTTAAAATGTTCAGAAAACAGAGAGAAACGATATTGAAATTTGGCAGTATGCCGAGCTCATTACATCATTCTCCAAATAAAGCTTGCAATGATAAATGTACCTTTTGGTGATAAATAAATGAATTTTAATTCTAAAACTGTCTAAAAGATGTTAAAGGGCATGTATACATCTAGTAAAGGGTTAATCCCACTGTCTGCTTAAACACCTTTACAGAAAGCTTCTTTGTGTATGCCGACTCAACAAAAATAGATGAGTGATATCTCACTTAACCCTTTACCAGCTGAATATTCATGTTAGAAATAATGACATCATTGTAAAAAATATCATCTGTCCCAGTATATATGCTAATGCTCCCGATGGTAATTGTTAGTACCATGATCATCACTCACAAAGTCAAATTTTGTGAAGGCCTAATTTGTAAAGAGCCATTTAGGATTTAAGTGCGTTGGTCGAGGTGTGACTATCATTAACTCGGGCTTGACCAGTTCATGTTACTATGTTTAGTAACTCAAAAGTTATTGCGCTCTTTAAAACATCACGGGGGTACTTGTCATCCTGCACGTGCTGATCAGGGTTCGAACTTGTTGATTGACAGGTCATAGCTCAACTCTTAGCCTATCGGGGAGCTTGCAAATGATATCATAATTTGAACCAGCCTTTCCTTTTCGGTTGTTATAAAAAGCGGCGCACTGTCATAGAGAAGTGTTCTTCGCTTCAGACTTTGTTATGGTATTGAACTCGTGAGAGTTCCGTAGGGAAATATAATAATTAGGAAGACTTTGGCTGAGGACATTTTATAAAGGGAAATTCAACTAAAATTGTTTAGAAATTTATTCATTAAACTTTACTTGTATACATTACAGCCACGGTTTGAGTTATTATTATTATACCCCCCTTTTGAAAAAATGGGGGTATATTGCTTTGCACATGTCGGTCGGTCGGTCGGTCGGTCGGTCGGTCGGTCGGTAGATCGATGGTTTCCGAACGATAACTAATAAACGACTTGGCCTAGAATCTTCAAACTTGCTGTGGTGGTTGGTCATGACAAGTAGATGACCCCTATTGTTTTTGAGGTCACTAGGTCAAAGGTCAAGGTCACCATGACCTAAAATAGTGAAATAGTTTCCGATCAATAACTGCTCAAGGGTCTGGCTTGGGATCTTCAAACTTGCTGTGGTGGTTGGTCATGACCACTAGATGACCCCTATTGATTTTGAGGTCACTAGGTCAAAGGTCAAGGTCACCATGACCTTAAATGGTTAAATGGTTTCCGATCAATAACTGCTCAAGGGTTTAGCTTAGAATCTTCAAACTTGCTGTGGTAGTTGGTCATGACCACTAGATGACCCCTATTGATTTTGAGGTCACTAGGTCAAAGGTCAAGGTCACCATGACCTTAACTGGTAAAATGGTTTCTGATCAATAACTGCTCAAGGGTTTGGCTTAGGATCTTCAAATTTGCTTAGGTGGTTGGTCATGACAACTAGATGAGTCCTATTGTTTTTTAGGTCACTAGGTCAAAGGTCAAGGTCACCATGTCCTTAAAGGGTGAAATGGTTTGCGATCAATAACTGCTCAAGGGTTTGGCCTAGGATCTTCAAATTTGCTGTGGTGGTTGGTAATGACCACTAGATGACCCCTAATGTTTTTTAGGTCACTAGGTCAAAGGTCAAGGTCACCATGCTCTTAACTGGTCAAATGGTTTCCGATCAATAACTGCTCAAGGGTTTGGCTTAGAATCTTCAAACTTGCTGTGGTAGTTGGTCATGACAACTGGATGACCCCTATTGTATTTGAGGTCACTAGGTCAAAGGTCAAGGTCACCATGACCTTAACTTGTAAAATGGTTTCTGATCAATAACTGCTCAAGGGTTTGGCTTAGGATCATCAAATTTGCTTAGGTGGTTGGTCATGACAACTAGATGAGCCCTATTGGTTTTTAGGTCACTAGGTCAAAGGTCAAGGTCACCATGACCTTAACTGGTGAAATGGTTTGCGATCAATAACTGCTCAAGGGTTTGGCTTAGGATCTTCAAACTTGCTGTGGTGGTTGGTCATGACCAATAGATAACCCCTATTATTTTTGAGGTCACTAGGTCAAAGGTCAAGGTCACCATGACCTTAACTGGTGAAATGGTTTGCGATCAATAACTGCTCAAGGGTTTGGCTTAGGATCTTCAAACTTGCTGTGGTGGTTGGTCATGACAACTAGATGACCCCTATTGATTTTGAGGTCACTAGGTCAAAGGTCAAGGTCATCATGACCTTAACTGATGAAATTGTTTCCAACTAATAACTGCTCAATGGTTTGGTTCGGGATCTTCAAACTTGCTGTGGTAGTTGGTCGTGACCACTAGATGACCCCTATAGTTGTTGAGGTCACTAGGTCAAAGGTCAAGGTCACCATGACCTTAATATGTGAAATGTTTTCAGATCAATAAATGATCAGTGGTTTGGCTTAGGATCTTCAAAGTTGCTGTGGTGATTAGTCATGACCGCTAGATGACCTCTATAGTTGAGGTCACTAGATCAAAGGTCAGGGGGTCTGGGGGGTATACATGTTTTACAAACATCTCTTGTTATTATTATCCATTGAGAGTGTGACATCATGGGATTTATCAGCTAATTTATAAATTGACGGATAATGTCAATGTTTTTGTACTTCATGGGCTTGTTAATCATGTTATAAATAGTGGAAAACAACAATTTTGTGCTTTCATAGATTATAGTAAGGCTTTTGATTGTATTAATAGAGATTGTCTTTGAACAAAATTAATTAAATTAGGGATAAGAGGAACTATTATGAATGTTATGCGATCAATCTATGCTTGTGTAAAGTCAAGAGTTAAATATCTTAACCAGTTAAGTAATAGTTTTGAATGCCAATTAGGTGTACGTCAAGGTCATTGTTTGTCCCCCTTTCTTTTTCTATTTTCCTAAATGATATAGAAGATATGTACGTTACTAGTGGACTTGACGGAATTGATGTCGATACTTTTAAAATGTTCTTAATTCTTTATGCTGACGACATTGTCATTTTTGCAAACAGTAGTGCTGAACTCCAAACAAGTTTAGATTTGTTACATAGCTATTGCTATAGATGGAAGTTAAAGGTAAATGTACCGAAAACCAAGGTTTTAATATTTAGAAAGGATGGTCGACTTCCAACAAATATAAGTTTTCATTATGGTGAAGATAACTTGGATATTGTTAACAATTTTGTTTATCTTGGCGTGGTCTTCACAACAACTGGATCTTTTACAGAGGCACAAAGTACTTTAGCGGGGCAAGGTCTGAAAGCTATTTTCAAAATGAACAAATATTTATACAAATTCACAAATATATCTGCTAAACATAGACTAGAGTTATTTGATAAGCTTGTGCTGCCTATTTTTAATTATTGTAGTGAGATTTGGGGTTTTCATCCAGCTAAAACAATAGAGCGAGTACATCTACAATTTTGCAAGCGATTACTTGGTGTTAAAAAGTACCCAAATTGTTTATGGGGAAATAGGCAGAATGCCACTGCAAAATTCGAGGATTTTTAATGCTATCAAATTTTGGACGAAAATATTACATAGCTCGGAAAATAAATATATTAGTAAAGTTTATAACATGTTGTATAGTGATACTTTGAATAACCAAAGCAGAAAAAACTGGTGTTCGCTTATTACGGATCTACTGTGTTCCCTTGGCTTTTTTGATGCCTGGTTGTTCCAAACAGTCGGTGATACTGGATTGTTTTTACGTACCGTAAAGCTAAGAATTAAAGATCAGTTTATGCAAAATTGACAAGCTAGATTAAATACTTCTACAAGAGCAATATTTTACAGACATATAGCTGAATTTAAGTTAAAATCGTATTTAGAGATTGTTAACCCTTTCAACGACATATTTTTCAACGGACTACTCCAAAGTTAAAGCAGGTCTCGCTTATCATGAATATGCAGGGTTCTTTTAAAAAGAAAAGTGTAACACGACGAACAGCGCATACCATTCTGAGAATGTTTATCTAAGAGCCTTCTCATCCAGATCTACATTGTTTGCAAAGGATATTAGTGGCTCGCTTCCCGCTCTGAAATAATTAACCTCTCTATCACTGCACTTTTAAACCACTCGCTGATCCATACACTCGCTACTTCGAACACTCGCTGATCCATACATTCGCTAACCATACATTCGCTAACTCGAACACTCGCTGATCCATATATTCGCTAACTCGAACACACGCTGATCCACATATTCGCTAACTCTAAAACACGCTGATCCACACACTAGCTAACCTGAACACTCAAAACGAGTGTCAGTGGTGGGCATTTTAATGTCGTTTTAGCAGTTTTTCAGTCATATCACGTTGTCCAGCTGATCACAGTTGGAGGAAGACCCCGCCGTTGTTTTTTCGTGCACGGAACAAATTGCATTGTTGTGTGCACAGATGAACATCCAGGTAGAACCTCCGACCTACCGCAAACCAACTGAAAGGCTTCCTAACATGAAAAATCCAAATGCCCAGACCGGGTTTCGAACCACAGCGGTGAGGGGCTCAGTTACTGTCAGGGTCCATGCTTATAAAGCTTAAAGCTGAGTTTGAGTTTCGTTCTCAAGCTTTTGATTGGCCAGATTTGAGTTCTCAAGCTTTTGATTGGTCAGATTTGAGCCTTTTGGCTCAAATCTGACAATCAAAAACTTTAGAATGGACTCAGACTCAACTAAACGTTTTACAAGCATGGACCCAGATCTAATGCAGGATAAAATGCATACAAAAAGCCCTACCTAATACATTTTCAATACTTAATTATAAATATTCGGATGAACGAGGTCTAACTGTAAATAGGATCTTTTCTGAAGTTCGCAAAGCGAATGCTTCTACATTGTTTGCAAATGCGTAAATATACCTCTGTATCAAAGGTAAAAGGTTACGCTAGGGTGTCATATACAACAGAACCTGACATGTGAATACATAATGAATAGACAAGAGAGACATGCGACTATACATGAGGAATAAGCAGGAGAGTTTTCAACATACCTTTCATTTAGCTACTACCTGTCTTAACCCTTTTCTTTATATAAACATGTTTTCACGCATCTGCAAACAGAGAAGACCCAAATATAGGAGCCGACTGGTCAGAGTCTGCTCTGTTTGCTTATGGAATTTGACAGATTTGTTTGTTTAGTTTCTAAAATGGCTACAATTTTCCACCTTCCATATTTCTTAATAACTATTTTTTCCATAAATATTCAGTAGGTATTTGAATTTGGAATAGACATAGAACAGGGAAATGGTTAAAACCCAAGAATTAAGACTGGTTTTGGATGGTCGCTGTAGACAAGTGTGACTGAGGAGTTTATAATAGCTAGACTACTCGGATATTATCTAGATGTGTGTGTGTGTGGGGGGGGGGGGGTCATTTAAAAGCAATTCAGAGCATTAAAGGCAATCTGCTTATTCTTTATTCTAGGTATTCATGATATGCACAGTTTCAAGATTTTCTGTTTTCTTTCTTCATTTTTCTGCTCAATCTTCAGATATACAGATTTACGGAGTTATTTCCAATTCTATCTGGTTTATTTTATTTGTATTAACCCTTTCCTTGTTGCATATTCATGAATGAAATAATGTCATCATGAATATTCATTAGCTGATTTTTAATGGCATTATCTATCAAAGATGTTTTTTAAATGTTGTAGGAACTGTAGAGTCAGGTCTATTATATTTTCATAAGCCAACAGAGCAGATCCCGATCAGACGGCTCCTATAAGAGACGTCTGATATGGGTCTACTCTGTTTGAAAATAAGTGAAAAAGCGTTTATATAAAGGAATGGGTTCATTACCATCCCACTACCTGGTTCATATCTGCAAACAGCTTGGATGCCGAGTAGCACGGCGTCTGATCAGGATGCTAACTATTTGGCACTCGGTCAACAGTTTCTAAAAAGCTTGATCGAAACCGATGCAGTCAAAATTGCACAAGGTCCAAAACTGAGCAGACATTTTTATTCCACAACCGGATAAAGGAATATTTTGCTTTCATATTCTTTCTAGTTTTGGCTTAAATCCTTCCCTGACAGTGACACATCTATAATTACCATTGCAAACAGTTTGGATCTGGATCCGGAGTGTTTTTTACTGTGGCTATTTAAAAATAGACGGAAAATAAAAATTGAAAACTATAGCAAACGACAATTTTTGCAGACGACAAAATTTGGCAGCGAAAGAGTTAAAATACCTCTTATACAAGTACTAAATTCTAGCCTGCTGAATAAATAATGTCAGCACCAATTTCGTTCTGTTACTAAACAGAGGTCCAAATAAGATGCGTAAATTCAAATATTTTCACGAATAACAACTTAATTTCTCCACCAAACCCTATGGAGTGAACACTCTTTAGAATCGTCTCTTCGATGGAGAAATTACGATTTTAATATTGCAGTTTGCACCGTTATCTGTTGCTGTGGTTAAACTATTATTATATTTTATTTACTTCCGAACTGATGAAACGTTTTGTAAACTACTGACACGGTGTCAAACAGATTTAATCCAGATGAGTTACTCGACGTCTCATCTGGGTCCAATCTGTTTGCAAATGTCTCTCAAGTCGCATACGCTTAGCAGGCAAAGAATTGAAGATTTTCTT
Source organism: Azorinus chamasolen (assembly GCA_963576725.1). Taxonomy (NCBI): domain Eukaryota; kingdom Metazoa; phylum Mollusca; class Bivalvia; order Cardiida; family Solecurtidae; genus Azorinus; species Azorinus chamasolen. The sequence goes on along the minus strand of OY755239.1, from coordinate 30,046,468 downwards.
GGATTATTTTTATCTACCCCGATTGTTTGTACAGCAAAATCAAATCTCGGCAAAACAAGTCTTTTTAAACTTATTGGCTCAAAAAGTTATGACTTTCACCCTGCATTTAGCTGCCACCTGTCTTAAAGACATGCAATGATACGGTTTAGTCTCTCTAATACGACCAGTCCATAGACGTATTGTTCTGGATTTTTAAGACAGGTAACAGCTTAATGCAGAAAAATGTTATGCAGAAAGTTCATGTGTGAGTTTTCTGTATTTGTTTTGCACTGTATTACACATCCAGGTGCTTTTAAATACTTTTATGTTCAAAACTATACAGATAGAGGTGTGTAATAAAATACTAAAATCGTAATGTCTCCACCAAACCCTATGAGTGGTCACAACATAGGGTTTGGTGGAGAAATAAAGTTATTTATAGAAGTTATAGAAGTTATTTTTGAAAATGTTTTATTTTATACGCATCTTATCTGGAGATCTGAATTATAGTTGATGTATTATGTGGTTGTTGCCAGGTTCTATTGTATTTTATTTCAGTGGTTTTGCTGTATAAAAAATAGTGTATCGCAGTTGATTATGACTACATTGTACCATATCTCGTGATAGACATCAGCCGTTTGTCGGTGTGTTGGTCATAATAGTGAAGAATTTTAAACTTCAATTGGTTTGATTTGTAACAGTAACACCGTTTGTGGATGTGGTGGTCCTAACCTGACGTCGATAACGATCAAGAAATTGTTCTTTGTGAAACAATAACACCGAAATACTTTGATGTGATAACAGAGCTCCAGATAAGATGCGTAAATTAAAATATTTTTAAGAATATCTCTGTTACTTCTCCACCAAACACTGTGTTGTGACCACTCTTTAGAATCATCTAGTTTCAAATTGCAGCCCAATCATTTAACGTATGTAAGAAAATTCTAAATACGAATATTGTTTTCAACGTGTGTCACTACGAACCCATGTTTCGATAGCATTTTAATGTGACTTAACACATTGTCTTATTTTGAAATATGATACAGTTCAAAAACGTATCCTTGATGCCACATTACCCTGAAGGCATAGACACAATTACAGTATAATTAACTCTTGCCTTGCTGTGAAACATTTGGATGTCGTACAATTTAACTACTTTTGATTCAATCAGGCTTTTGAGAAACGATTGGCCGAGTGTACAACAGCCAGTATCCAGAAGAAATGCCGAGTTACTTAGCCTTACAGAGCTACAGATAACGGTGCGTACTCAAAATCTAAAATTGTCATTTCTCCACTAAACCTTATGGTGTGACCACTCTTAACCCTTCGCTTGCTATTCACGCCAATATACGTACCTGTAAATAGTGAAGACCCAGATGAGACAGCTCCTGCAGTAGCTGTCTCATCAGGGTCTGCACTTTTTAAAAGTTGATTGTGCAACCAAAGCACTCCACAGCAGTGATTGCACAGCGAAATACGTGTACACAGTGAAGATATGTAATTATACAACAGGGCATGGGTAAAGAAGGAGAACTGTGAATTCAGCAAGAGACAGGTTAAGAATCGTCTCGAAGAACCGATTTTAAGGACTTGTTTGGTGGCGAAATAAAGGAGTTATTCTTGAAAATGTTTTTGTTTGCGTATCTTATCTGGAGCTCTAGCTGTTATTTAGCGTGTCATCTGGATCCAATTTATTTCAAATGCCAGTCAGGTCACGAATAAACGAACAAAGGTTAATATATCACATCTCTAATGCCCAGAAATCATTTAACTTTATAAATGCGCATTTTAACGACTTTGCAAACAGTGTTAACCCAGATCAAACAGTACCTGAATGAACCGTTTGATCAGGGTCTGCTCTGTTTGCTTATGGTATAATATAAATATATTTCTACAGTTTCTTCAACGGTCAATAATTCCGGTGACAATGTGCTATCATTACAATAAATCTAAATAATATTCATGATGTTAATGTTTCCTACATGAATTTTCATGGAGTAAAGGTTTAACTGCAATATAGTGATGCAATCAGGATTTATAATAAAGAGTCTCAAAACATAAGTATAATTCCATCCTTTATTATATGCGTTATTGCATGTGAATACATGGGAAAAATACACATTCTAAATCGTGACTACATGTTCAGATAAAATACTTACTGCACTGTCACGCAGAGCTCCAGATAAGATGCGTAAATTAAACATTTTCAAGAATAACTTCTTTATTTCTCCACCAAATCCTATGTTTTGACCACTCTTTAGAAACTTCCCGAAGAGATTATTCATGGATATCGCTTCAAAATTCATATTGCAAGGTTTTCAAAACTGCAATAGATAAATGTGCCGATTCAGATACTAAAACCGTCAGTTATCCGCCAAACCATATGTTCTGACCATTCTTTAGAATCGTCTCTTCGAGACAATTCTAAAGAGTGGTCCAAACATTTGGTTTGTTTGAGAAATAAATATATCTTACCTCACAGTTTACACTTCATAGTTCATTCTCAATTCACAATGCGTACTTCACAGTTTATTGTTCACATTCCAAACATTACACTTTATGCTGCATAGTTCACATACCTAATTAATAGACTGCATTTCATATTTCATGTTTCAAACTCCTAAGTCGAACCATTGTATTTCATAGTTCATATAGCACATTTTATACTTGAAGGGTAACATATTAAACTTCACAGTTCATACTGCACTGTTCACACTTCTAATTTAACAGATTACACTTCACAGTTCATATTACACAGTTCACACTTCAAAGGTAACACATTGCACTTTTATTAAATTTCAAAGGCTATAGATGATACTTCAGGCTTCACAATCAGCATATCTATAATGCACTTCGTGGGAAATATGGAATCTAAACGGTGAACTATGGAACACGAACTGTGAAATGTGAAGACACCATATAAAACTCCATGCAAAACCATACAAAAGGCACCATAAAATTCCATACTTCAATTGGATCCGCTACAAAGATACACAAGCTAAACTATTACAAAAACTAAATTCTAACCCTTCAATAAAAAGCTTTTCAAGTCTGACCTTTCTTCATATACAAACTGTAGAAGTTTTTACAAATCACAGGGTTCTTTACATCTTAAACCTTACAGTGTATGTAAAGAAAACTGCGTCCATTTCCACAATGTTGCAGAAAATAAAAGGCCAACAGTGCATGGATAAAAGGGCACGACATTGTGAATAAATATGACACAATTTAGAATATGGCTCTGTCTTAGATTATTTCCTTGTGATGGGTTATACAGGGCGATGAATTAAGGCGCTATCTTGAACTCGTTTAAGTATAATCTCCCTTGAATACTCACTCATAAGCAGTAGGTCCTACTACCCAACCTCCTACACAGTGATCTCCCTTAATCGCTACACCGGAGTGGCAATGGAGATCACTGTGAGGAGTTTGCCTACCAACTAGTTTCCTCTGATTTTATTGCAGACCTTTTTGCACTGAATCGCAGTCGCACTGAATTCAACTTTAAATAGCTTCAATAAGATATATCAAATATTTATGGCTTTGACTGGATTTCAATTAAAATATTTAATGTTTAGAGTTTAAGGAAAGTGGCTTCTTTAAATATCAAATCAATTAATCACACCTCATTGCACTTCAAGATAAATAATAGAGTAATCCAACTGAAAGGACCTACATCTCATTTGATATTTTGTGTTTATCTAACAAGGGGTATAATTTACGGCTAAACACTATCCATTATTAAAATGTTGGTTTCGGATTCAAGTTTGAAAAAAGGGTTGGCGGTTTAAAACTTGACCTATAACAATATACTGCAGTTAGATCTACTGAGCTAGATTTTACTAAGCCATAAACAATTTACAAATGTTTAACCCTATATATGCTGAATACTTGTTGTTAAAATTAAATACGCCATTGCGTTATATAGCAGCACATTGCCATATAGATATAGGGTAAAACAAAATACAGTAAAACCTGTCTTAAGGACCTTACATTGATTGGACACAGGAATCTTATAAAGCAGGTGGTTGCTTAATGCAGTGCAAAAGTAATGCAGAACGCTCCTATAGGAGCTTTCTATATTACTTTTGACCTGCATTAAGCTACCACCTGCCTTACAGACTAATAATTAGACCTCTTTTTAATGGTCGCTTAAGACAGGTCTACTGTATCATATTGTTGCAGCTCTGGTCAATACAACTGTAAAAGAAACGCCGAATATACCTGAATAAACCCTGTTGACTATTCATATATGAAATTATGATATTGTTAACATCAATTTGCATTTTTTATAATGGAATATATACACATGAATGATGATATTTTTAGTTTTTGTAAAAACTTGAGTCCGATCTATTGTTATTTCACAAGCAAACAGAGTAGACCCTGATCATATGGCTCCTACAGGAACCATCTGATTTGGATATAGCCTGCTACCAAAGGCATGAAATATGACATTCTAAGAAAACCTATAAAATGAAGAAATTATTAAAAACTGTGACCAAAACCCAATAAAATGATAAGGGTCAGAAATAAGCGTCAGTCGTGAAACTGGAAATTAAACATATTTTTCATTCTTTAAGCTAAATATTGTCCTTAAAACAGTGTAGACGTCGCTCAGGGGATCCATGAATGAATCTCTGATCAGATCTGCAGTGCTTTCAACCATGTACCTGATGAATATTCATGTAAGAAATGATGACATCACGAGTATCTATTAGTTACATACAGTAGAACTTGTCTTAAACGACCATCAAAAAGAGGTCTAATTATGGTTCTGTAAGGCAGGTGGTAGCTTAATACAGGTCATAAGTAATACAGAAAGCTCCTATAAGAGCTTTCTGTATTACTTTTGCACTCAACCACCTGCTTTTCAAGTTTCCTGTGTGTAATTCATATATGGTTGCTTAAGACAGGCTCTACTGTATATATGGTATATAAACACAAGGATGGTTTCATCTTGACAGAAATTGTAGAATCAGATATTTAGTGTTTCACAAGTAAACTGAGCAAATCCTTATCAGATTGCTTCAAGGTCTGGGCATACTCTGTTTGCAAATTGCGTAATAAGGCGTCCTTATAAGGTAAAGGGTTAATACTTTCCTTCGTATAAACCTTTTACACCATTGCAAACAGAGTAGACCCAGATAAGACGGATCCTGTGGGACGGTTAAAGTCTTGTAAGGCACCAAAAATGTGTCAATGAGGTAAAAGGATTAACCCTTTCGGCGCCTAATTTCTAATTGTCGTCTGCAATCCAATTTTATTAAATAATATGGTAAAATAAGGAAATGAGATCAATAAATACAAATTCCAATGGAATAAACAACATATATAGAAATAGAGTTGAGACAAAAAGTGAAGTCCCTGATCAGACGCCGCCTTGAAAAGGTGGCATCTGATCTGGGACTGCACCATTTGTCGTGGTGCATTTTTGCGACATTGGCGGTGAAAGGGTTAAATGAAAAAACCGAATGCGTCTCTATGAGGTAAATGGTTAAAATTTACTATAAGTAACAGTAATACTTGCAGAAAGATTTCATCCAACGAAAATTATCTCTGTCCATAAAACAGTTTAGAAAGAGCACTTAGAAAAGTTAGACTGAGACACTGCCAAGAGCGAATCTCTCTAGTTTTATTTTCTTCCTCTCCATTGCCAAAATACAACCACAGCATCAAAGTCTCATCTGAATCTGAACCGGTTGCAACCGGTTTATATTGAAACGAGACTTTGATGCTGTGGTTGTATTTTTGGCAATGGAGTGGAAGAAAATAAAACTAGAAATTTAGACAGACAATAATTTTCTACAGACAATAAAAGAGTCAAAAATGTGATAACGGCTTTCCATAACCTGTACAATTATGACCTTTTACACGACACTGTGTCTACTTCCTAGATTTGCTATTATCAATAACTAGAGATGACCTAGATATCCATAATTAGTACATTAAAATGTATATATTTTTCTATTCCTAAAGAACTACACATTAAAGGCACAAACTTAACATGAAAGTACACATATTCTTTTAAACATACTCGTAAAAGTATTGGATGCAATGTTGAGTCACCGAACGGTTGCTTTTACATCTGTTCTGTTTAATAGTCCAAATGTTTAGTCACTAGATGGGTACTTAAACTTTACAGTCGTTCTGTTTAAAGTCCCAGTGTTGAGTCATCAGGAGGTTACTTTACAGTCGTTCTGTTTAAAGTTCCAATGTTTTGTCACTAGTTGGTTACTTTACATCCGTTCTGTTTAAGGTCCCAGTGTTTTGTCACTAGGTGGTTACTTTACATCCGTCCTATTTAAAGTTCCAATGTTTTGTCACTAGTTGGTTACTTTGCATCCGTTCTATTTAAAGTTCCAGTGTTTAGTCACTAGGTGGTTACTTTACATCCGTTCTATTTAAAGTTCCAGTGTTTAGTTACTAGGTGGTCACTTTGCATCCGTTCTATTTAAAGTTCCAGTGCTTTGTCACTAGGTGGTTATTTTACATCCGTTCTATTTAAAGTTCCAGTGTTTTGTCACTAGGTGGTTACTTTGCATCCGTTCTATTTAAGGTCCCAGTGTTTTGTCACTAGGTGGTTCCTTTGCATCCGTTCTATTTAAAGTTCCAGTGTTTTATCACTAGGTGGTTACTTTGCATCCGTTCTATTTAAAGTTCCAGTGTTTAGTTACTAGGTGGTTACTTTACATCCGTTCTGTTTATGTCCCAGTGTTTGTCACTAGGTGGTTGCTTTCCCTCAGTTTAGTCACTTGATGGTTATTTTACATCCAATCAGTTTCGTTTCACAATGTTTAGTCACTAGGTGATTGCTTTTACATTCGTTCTGTTTAAAGTTCAAGTACTTAAGTGGGTGCATTACAGCCTTTCTACTGTACTAAGTTTATAAGCAAGTACTTAAATTGTGCGTTTCACACTTCAGTGGCTTGTATCTGGTTCTCTCGTGACACCGCAGAACCATGTTCCTGTGGTGCAGGTCCCCATTCCGGGGCAGGAAACAGAAAAGCAAACCAGTCCTAAAATATAAACAGAATATATTATATTATGATCAAACAACCAACAAAAATGAGAGTAATGATGGAATCCACATGCAGTATAGTGCAATTTTCATTTGTTACAGATTTCGACACAGACGGAATATTAGGGAACTGCTTTTGATGCCAATTTTAATATTCTATTTAATAATATGACTTACAATTTAATTCATGTGATATAGCATCCACTTGTGATAGTATTCATATTATATCTTAAAGCCTCTCTATGTCATGCCACCTATGATAAGGACCACAATTGAAATAAGAGCATGCTCTTTATTGTGTTATCCTTGGTATGGGAAGCATGCCATGCGTTTTCACTGTGCATCATTTTACGAATTACTATTTATTATGATGTGATACATGTTTGTGAACCATATTATGTTTTCTGTTTGCCGAAATAAATCTATCTATCTATCTATCTATCTATCTATCTATCTATCTATCTATCTATCTATCTATCTATCTATCTATCTATCTATCCATCTATCTATCTATCTATCTATCTATCTGTCTAACCAAAATGCAGTTTTCTTTTTATTCACTATTCAATATAACGAGCTAGGGACGATATTTCTGGGTAGAGTTCTAAAGCGTTATTAAACTATATCAAACCAAGGCACTGCGTTCGAGTTACTTCATGTTTTTGTTTTGATATTATTTTATGACATAAACCAAGACCGAAAACTTTGTTTTGTTTTATATGAATTGCGTTGTGCTGTCACTAAAATATCAAAATAAGTCAATTCAATTATTGCTCATGAAAAACTGATTACCAGATGCAAAGATAATATTTTTCATCTATTTGAATAAGCATAAATGCTTCGTTTTAAAAAGACGGCTTGTTTACCACCTGGTATAAGGTAGGTAATTACGACATAAATCATGAAACAGGTAATTTCATAAGAAACACGGTGAAATATTACAACACTGACAACACTGAGGGTAGGCCAATAATGCATTGACAGTGTTACATAAAACAACAGCAACCCAGTTGTTTAACCCTTTCCTTGATATAAATGTGTTTTTACTCATTTGCAAACAGAGTAGACCCAGATCAAACGACTCCTACAGGAGTCGTCTGATCAGGGTCTGCTCTGTTTGCTAGTGGAATTGGAAAGGTATGTATCTTTAATTTCAAAATTGACCACAGTGTTCCACCTTCCATTATTTTTTTTTGACCATGAGTATTCAGTAGGTATTAAAATTTGGATTAAATATAGAACAATGAAAGGGTTAACCCATTCCATATTGAATATTTATGTAAGAAATCATGACATCATAAATACCAATAAGCGGAATGCTTATCATCACATGTGTACACATTTTGTTTAGTATTGGAACAAACAGTAGAGTCAAATCTATTATAGTTTCATAAGCATACATAGTACACCCTGATGCAGACCCTGATCTGATGACCATCTGATGTCGGTCTACTCTGTTTGCAAAGGCATGACAAGGTGTTCATATGAAGGAAATGGTTAAATTTGTAATGACAAACAGTATATTCCCTAATGAATGTTAGTCTTTAGAAACGTGCATGTTAGTAGTAATCGGAGAGTAAGAAGTTAGCGATGCTTTTCCATAAGTGGCCCAGAAGCGTAGCTGAATCCAAATATAATGTATGCACTGTGGCTATAGGGGTCCGGGGACATATCACATGTGATGGTTTAATACAGGTCTAAAGTAATGCTGAACGCTCCTAGCAATCGACATTAGTTTAGACCTGCATTAAGCTGTGAACCCTAGATTTTTTTCAGATTAGAAATCAGATGACTCGAACATTTCTTATCTCGAAGTAATTTGTATGGTCCCTTGAATTTCGAGATATCAAAGTTCAACTGTATATTTGTATAAGCATTACTCCACGGTTACATTTTAAACTCAGCCAAAATGAACCCATAACCTTTTCTTTCACGAATATCAATGCAAGAAATAAGAACATCCCGAAAATTTAATACATCTCTATCTATCACAATGATTTCAAAGCTACACAATTCTAAAATTTTCATTTTTATAGCTAATGCACCTTTTCGGAAAGATTGTGTCTAAAAATAGTCTGGAAGGTAATGGGTTAATTAGATAGGTTTTCACGATGGTGTATAACCACAGGGGCTTTTAAACTGCAATGAAACTGTAGAATCAGATCTATATTATTGGATAAGCAAACAGACAAAATCCTGATGATTCTAGTAAGATACATGTATATATCTACACTGTTTACAAAGGTGTCAACAAGCTTTTTGCTTTGGGGTAAAATATTAAAGTGCGGGAATTGAGCATATGCCACCTCTGCAAACAGTGTAGACCCGTATAAAAGGGTCCCTGGGTAAGCCATTGCTAACGGTCTGCAATGTTTGTTTTAACATTTAGCCTGCTATGGTCGGATAGATGAATACCTTTGCAAACAGTTTGGATCCAGATGAGACGCCGAGTAACTCGGCGTCTCATCAGGATCCAAACTGTTTGACATCCTGATTGCAATTTGGTAGACAAGTTGCTTATAGCTTTAATTTTAATTGTAGAATATGTAGTAGGTGAACAATTATGCAAAAATAATTTGCTCAGCAGGCTAAAGGTTAAATATTATTTTGTTTGAGCTATATCCAGAAAGGCAGGAACCAGGTTTAGTTATACAGCAGGTTGACCCTTTACTCCATAAATAAACTTTTCTACGTCTTTCAAACAGAGTAGACTCAGACCAGACGGCTCCTGATCATGACCTGCTTTGTTGTTGGTGGATAATTAGAGATATGATTATACAGTTTCTGCGTCAGACAAACAATTTGTGTTCATGGGTCATAAAAAACATAAATCTAATGCATATTTATGATGTCAGTATTTCTTATATGAATATTCATGGAATATGGAGTTAAGGTTTAATAATGATATAAATTGAGAAACCATACCTTTTTCAGTTTTCTCCTCACTTGAAATACAGACCACAGAACTCCCCCAATGATGATCAATACTGTTGTCCAGTAGATGAATAGGCTGGTATGTAGTATCCACTTTGGCGCATATCGTCGCCAATATCTAAACTCATCTCCCTTCTCTATAGTTGCAACTGAAGCCAGAAACTGGAACAAAATATTTACACTACAAATGAATACCTCTATATGGTAACAGATACAGTGTGTTCTAATATACTTAACCATTTCCTCCATTAATACGCATTTCTATGCCTCTGTTATAGTCACTTCTTGAAACCATTGTGATAAATGGAGCGTTTGCTCCATAGGAGCAAATGCTCTATTAATTACAATGGTTTCAATATTACACAAATGTAACAATGTTTTTTCTCTAGTTTATGCTTCTTTTCGGTAGATTTATTCAAAGAGGTTGGGTCTAAAAATAGCCTACGAGGGAATGGATTAAATCGTCCTTTCTCCACCAAACCATAAGTCATGACCACTCTTTAGACCACACTCAAAGATACGATTATAAAGAGTGGTCACAACTTAATGGTTTGGTGGAGAAATCAAGAAGATATTCTTGAAAATGTTTTAATTTACGCATCTTATCTGGACCTCTGTCTATACGTAGCAATAATTATAAAATATGGCTACAAAGTTATAAAATGTCTGAGACTTCAACGGGGAAAGGTTAAAGTATGAGTCTTCCTTCTCAAGCATCTGGATGATCAAACTTTGAGCAAACAGGTGTTTGAGAATCAACTCAGACTCAAGGAAAAGGTTTTATAACCTTGAAACCCTATTACGATTATACATGTTGAGAACAAAAGAACATGTTGGACTTGAAACGTGCTGTTTTCTCAGCCTGAGATTCAAACTTCAAATATTTAAAATGTTAGTGTCCCGAGTTTATATAGCATTTGTCTCAGTTCATTCTCAAGCATCTGACTGATTAGACTCCGATCCTTGAGAATAGATTCAGAAGTTTTATAACCTCAGACCTTGATTTTGATGTACAGTAAAACCTGTTTATAATGACCACTAAATTACGTCAAGTATTGTGTATTAAAGGCATGTGACCGCTTAAAGCAAGGTGCTTCAAGCAGTCACCTGCACTAAATATCAACTAAGTAACACAATTTAGTGGCCGTTATAGAGAGGTTTTACTGTACTCAGAATCAAACTGAAACATTGGGTTTGATCAACAACAACCTGTTGTTGACCCCTTAAATATGCTTTTCTACGCCTTTGCAAACAAAGTTGACCCAGATCAGACGGCTCCAATGGGAGCCGTCTGATCAGGGTCTGCTCTGTGTGCTTATGATATAATATAGATATGATTATATAGTTTCTGCCGTGTCCAACAATTCCGGTATCAATGGGCTTTTGTATAACTATTAATCTGATCAATAATCATGCTATCATTAATTGTTACATGGATATGCATGACGTAAAGGATTAAATGTCTGCATTGACAGTCATTGACAAAATGTAGGTACGACTTACTGAGACTGCAGCTAATGTTGGCAGGAACAGGAAGAAACACATCACAAATTTACCGATTCTAATAGGGATGAACCAACAGGTTTTTTCTCCTATCATCATTTCTACGTCATCCAGGAAGCGTGGAACACCTGCCAATCACAGTAAAATATATTTCAAATGAGCCTTGCTATGAGAGTGTGCCTCTTGATATTGTTGACTATATATCAATGACTGATCATTGCAGTGAATGTTTGGGAATATAACAGACGTCTCTAGGCGACCATTTAACCCATTCCCTCATATTGACGATTTTTGATGACTCTGTAAAAGTCACTTTGTGAATCCATTGTGATAAATAGAGCATTTGCTCCTATAGGAGCAAATGCTCTATTTATCACAATGGTTTCAAACTACAAAATTTTCCTTTTCTCTAGTTAATGCTCCTTTTCGGTATATTTATTCAAAGATGTTGTATCTAAAAATAGCCTATGAGGTAATGGGTTAACCCTTCCCCTAATGAACATTTTAGCATGAATTGATCACTTGGTGAATGTTCATTAACTTAATTTTTATAGGTAAATGTTTAAACAAAAGTTGGCTTAGATGAAAAATGCAGGATCAGAACTTTATAATTCCGTGAACATACAACAGATTCCGATCAGATTATTGCTGCAGGAGCTATCGTATCTTGGTCAACATAGTTTGAAATGCTGTGAAAAAATATAATATGTGAAGGAATGGGTTAATTATCAACCTTCCATCGGATAACCATTAGAGGTCCAGATAACATGCGTGCATTAAAACATTTTCATGAATAACTGCTTAATTTCTCCTACAAACCCTGTGTTGTGACCATTGTTTAGAATCGTCTCTTCGAGATGATTCAAAAGAATGGTCACAAAACATGGTGTGGTGGAGAAATTACGATTTTAGTATTTGAGTACGCATATTTATCTGTTGCTCTGAATATGAATATTCATGCAAGAAAACATGACCCTCTGTGAAATCTGAATCTTTATAACTGTATTATAACTGTAAGATGTTTTGGTTTTTAATCATGACAGAAACTGTTGAATCAGATACATGCAGTTCCAAAAGTAAACTTAGCAGACTCTCAACAAACGGTTCCTACAGGAGCCATCTGATCTTTGTAAAGGCATCAAATTGCACCTCTATCAGATTGAAAGATAAACATGAATATTTTTGAAAGCAGTTGGCTTCTAGATGAACAACAATACGTCTATAAGATCTGCTTTCATTGGCCGTTGTAAAGTATAAGACCTGTTTTGATTGGCCGATGTAAAATATGACTTGTTTTGTTTGGCCGTTTGTAGACAACTTTTCCTGAAGAATGTTTGCAAAACTCTACAGGCAACTTGCCTATTCCTGTGCTTCACGAAGGTCAACCCATGCTTATGGAATAATATAGACCTTGTTTCTACATTTCTAGCACAGCCAAAACTGTCATTGTTTACGTGTAACTATTAACTTTCGTTCATGAATATTCATAAAGTAATATACATTAGAACCACTCTAATGTGACCACTTAATGAATAAACATAATTGTCTTTAGAAGCAGATGGATGCTTAATGCAGAACGAAATAATGCAGAAGGCTCTTAGAGGAGCTTTCTGCATAACGTTCGTCCTGCATTAAGCTAACACTTCAATAAATCATAAATTAATTTTACTTGTAAACATATCACTAAATGTGATGATGGTTTCTACGTCAGTGTGTTTCAGCAAATGAATAACATTGATCTAAGACGTAATGTGTATTATTGGTGTCATACACGGATATTATGAACCATGGCTCATTGAAACATTACCCCGTTTCTGCTTTTAATTATACATTACAGTCATATTTTCCCAATGTATCTGTTAATTAAACAAAACTAAAGCTACTACTTGCTTCTGGCACCAAGAATTATGCCCCTTTTTGGTGGTTGCATCACGGAGGTTTTACTATATTCTTATATTAATATTAAAGGGGGAAAGGGTTAATTGGATTTATCTAATCGATCTTTCAAATATTGATTAAAATGAGGCTGGCCAAGATTTGTTAATCATTTTTGAAAGGTGATTCAAAACTCCAAGTCAATTGTTAATCGATTTGTAGAATAATTACATGTTTACCAAGTCCTTCGGACGAGACTATAAACCAAGGTCCGATGTATCAGTGCTTTACACTGGGCATCTAAAAGAACCAGAGAAACTCAGTCGATAATAAGAGTAGGGCATTGTGCCCGGGGTTCTCTGTAGTAACAAACGTTATATGACTATTATCACACAGCTAAGACTGTCTCACATAGACTCAGAATACAAACTGGACGTTATGGAAGAAACAGAATTGAAAGAAACGAGAGACTATGTACATTGTGCAATAACGGGGATATTGAAGACGAATTTCACTTTGTTTGTATATGTGTGAAGTACAATGGGCTCAGAAGGTACATTGATAGACTATACTGGGAGAGGCCGAGCATGTTTAAGTTCTGTGAATTGTTGAGAACAACGGATAGAACCGTTATTAATAAGTTAGCATGTTATATAAACTGTGCAATGAAAGTTAGAATGAACCGTATAGGTTAGTCACTAACAAATAATAAGCACATACTCTCATGTTAACAACATTGTTCGTATAACTGTCATTATAGACTTTGACTATTCATTTGAATGATTTGTATTGTATGGATGAGAAACCTTTGTTTAAATCCAAAAAATGAAATATATGTTCTGTTCTATATATGTTCTGTATCCTCTCCCCTCTCTCTGGGGGCGTCCAGTTAGTCCATAGTGAGCAGAAACGGACGTTAATGAACACAAACAAACAAACAAACATGTTTACCATAGTCTACGAATAAACTGGCTTTGATTGGTCTACAAGTAGACAAACGCAGCTATAATATCTTATTTCATAACAACATACCGTAGATAGTCAGAGCTACCATTTCAATGACAGGAAGCACAAACATGCCAAGGTAGGTAGTGCGAGAAGTTAACAAACTTAGAATCACGCTTCCACCCTGAAAAGTAAAATAAAATAAGACAGTTGTCATGGAAACATAGAAAAAAGGTTGAATAGGACTTTATTCTACAGTGTAGACTCAGACTAATGGTGTGGGTAAAACATACAGTGAATAATCAAGGTGATGTACAGTTGCACCTGTCAGCGGCCTTTCATTTATTGAATATACATGTAGGTGTCTTAAAAAGGAGGTGGTCGCTTAATGCTGGACAAATGTAATGCAGAAAGCTCCTGTAGGAGATTTCTGCTTTACTTTAGATCTGTATTAATCTTCCAACTGCATTCACTTATCATTTCCCGTAACCTAGCTCGTCGAAGCGTCATCTTACTTCAAACCTGTAAACTCCTGGATGCCATCTTCCCATCTTTTCCTTTGTCTTCTCATTAACTGGAGAATTGTCTTGGCGAGGCGTGTTGAGCGGGATACATTACCATCTCAACTTCCTTTTCCTAACTATTGTGAGAAGCTCTTCATAGAGGCTAATCAGTGTCTCTTCATAAGTAATGTGGTCGTTGTTAGAGATGTTGAATATCCTTCTGTTGCATCTCTTTTCTATGGATTGGATTTTTCTCTCCAGTTCCGCTGTCATCGTCCATGTCTCTCAAGCATACATTGATATTGAGATGACAAGAGAGCACAAGTCCCATCTTGGTGTGGAGTGTAACGCTACTGTCCTTCCAAACAGGCTTCAGCTTTGCAAGATCAGCTCCTGCTTGTGGTTTAGATCCGGCAGCTGTCATGAAAGACCCTAGGTACTTGAAGGCTGATACCGTCTGGAGCCTTCGTCCATTGATCTCTATATTATCTCCAAGGTCTTCTGTGGTGTTTCTCATGAGCTTGGTCTTCTCGGCACTTATCTCCATCCCAAACTTGGTGGGTGCTTGGCTAAGGTATTGCACTAAGTCCCAAACGTGGTGGGTGCTTGGCTAAGGTATTGCACTAAGTCCTTGAACTCCTGAGAAGTTTCTGCCAGTCCGTCAACATCATATGTAGGATACAGGTTTGTTTCTTCTCCAATACTGACCGTTCCATCGTGTTCACTCAAGGTCTCAGACATGATTCGTTTAAAGGCATAAAAGGCACTCTTGTCTGACTCTAGCATTGGTTCTAAACCATTCAACAAGGTTACCATTGATGAGCACTGCACTGCAGGCTTTGTCATACAGCTGCTGAATGGTCTTGACTAGATTTTCACTGACGTTGTTATAACCTGCCTTACAGATCTACAATTAGACCTCTTTTTGATGGACGCCTAAGACAGGTTCTAATGTACTACAATTGTTGGGCGAGAGTCATACAGACATACGTCGACCCTGATTCACAACGTGATCTCTGACCCGACACTTCATTGATACATATCCATAGCATTTAATTAGCTTCAGTCATATCCCCTCTATAGCAACATGGCACCTGTGATCAAAACAAAACGGTAATTACCTATATAAATAGTTTGGATAAAGATGAGATATCTCGGAGTCTACCTTGCGAATAACTCTGTATTTTATTATTAACCCTTTCCATGTTGTATATTCATGTAAGAAATAATGACGTAATGAATATTAATTAGATTATTCTTTAATAATGGCATATGAACAGAGGACATATTGGCTCAGGCAGAAGCTGTAGCATTATACCTATATTATACCATAAGCAAGCAGAGCAGACCCTGGTCAGACTATAGGAGCAGTCTGATCTGGGTCTACTCTGTTTGCAGATGCGTCAAAATGCGCTTACATTAGGGAAATGGTTATTAACCCTTTCCCTGTTCTGTGTTGTTTATTCCAAATTTCAGTACCTAGTTATAATGGAATATGGAAGGTGAAACAATTGTAGTCATTTTAAAAGGTAATGAAACAGATCTTTCAAATTCCACCAGCAATCAAAGCAGAACTGTATAGGAGCCGTCTGATCTGGGTCTTCTCTGTTTGCAAATGCGTGAAAACATGAAGGAAAGTGTTAAGATCCAGGGTTAATAGTGTAAAACGACACATTAATAAAAGAAGTGGCCAAAACAAAAATTAAATACAAACCGGAGTCATCATATGCAGCCCAACAAGGTAGAAACCAAAGCAGACAGCGGCGACAACCATTGGTCTGTAGCGGCGAATTCTAGGGAATACGTCGAAAATTCCTGTCATAACCGTTTCAACGTAACCTAACTGAAAATAAAGAACTTTAGTGAGAATGCTCACATACCCCACACCAGTACATCGCCACATTGCTATTGAAGAAAAGGGATTTCTTTGAAAATCGAACTCATCAAAGCTTTTGTTCATTAAAAGTCTTAAAGCAAATTTGAGATAAAACGGTCAAGGAATGAAGGTGCTAGAGGAGCAACAGTATATGATACACGGATGGACGGACTGACTGACGCACGGACGGGCGAAATCTATATATAATACCCCGTGCAACTTTGATGCGTAGGGTATAATAAAAACATGGCCAGTGATAACAGTAATATGACGAGTAGTCGCAAACCGTTCGGTCAGGATCCAAGCTGGTTGACATTTGAATGAAAGTTTCTTAGACATTTGAGAACGGTTCAACAAAGTTTAAAATTGTAGAATTAGACGTACAGTAATACCCCGCTAATGCGACCACCTAAAGGGGTATTATTCTGTGTGTTAGATGCAGGTGGTAGTTTAATGCCGGGCAAGAGTAATGCAGAAAGCTCCTAGAGAAGATTTCTGCATTACTTTTGTCCTGCATTAAGCAACCACCTGCTTATAAAACCATCCATGTTTATTCATTAAGTGTAAACTCTTTATTCCATAAAAATGCTATAGGAGCTATCTAATCAGGAACTGCTCTGTTTGCTTATGCAATAATATAGATATGATTCTACAGTTTCTGCCATGGACAAAATGCCTGTGTTCATGTTCCATAATAAAAATAAATCTAATTATATTAATGATGTCATAATTTCTGACATAAATATTCATGGGATAAAAGGGTGAATTCAATGCTTGATGAATGTTCATAACACACTCCGTCTTTTATAAATATTAACCCCATATTTCATAATTGCGTCTTTAAACCTTTACTCCATGTATATTGATATGAGAAATAATGACATCATGAATACTAATTAGATTATTTGTTATAAAAGCACATGGACACCGGACGTTTCAGTAATGGCAGAAATTGTACAATCATACCTATATTATATCATAAGCAAACAGAGCAGACCAAGTTCAGACGGCTCCTACAGGAGTCTGTTCTGTTTGCTTGCGATATCATATAGAACTGATTCTGGAGGTTCTGTCAAAGGTACAATTGTCTGTGTTCATGTGCCAATGTAAACTGGAGGTTCTAATATAGTTAATATTGTCTGTGTTCATGTGCCAATATAAACTGGAGGCTCTGTCATAGCTAATATTGTCTGTGTTCATGTGCCAATATAAACTGGAGGTTCTGTCATAGCTAATATTGTCTGTGTTCATGTGCCAATATAAACTGGAGGCTCTGTCATAGCTAATATTGTCTGTGTTCATGTGCCAATATAAACTGGAGGTTCTGTCATAGCTAATATTGTCTGTGTTCATGTGCCAATATAAACTGGAGGTTCTGTCATAGCTAATATTGTCTGTGTTCATGTGCCAATATAAACTGGAGGTTCTGTCATAGCTAATATTGTCTGTGTTCATGTGCCAATATAAACTGGAGGTTCTGTCATAGCTAATATTGCATGTGTTCATGTACCAATATAAAACTCATCTAATCAATATTAATCGCGTCATTATTTCTTACATAGATATTGAAGGATTTAAAAGGTTAATATTAATGATGTCACACATGAATATTCAACCAGTAAAGTGTCCAGACAGTCACATGATTACCAGTGGTCCTATGCTGAGGAACATGAGCATTAGAAACCAGATTATACTCCATAACGTCGGAGCTCCCGTAGTCAAGAAGGCTTCAGGCATAACACTATGCACATAAGTTGTATGGACCAAAGATCCTATTGTAACACCACGATGTTTGGCCAAGGCTCCAATGTAGAAGAATACCATTGGACCGCAGATGACCATTGCCACCACGTTAATCAAGCAGAGAGCAACTGTGTTCCTATTCAAAGAAAGAAAGAAACACAATTATTGTGGAATGAGTCAATCTATGAAACAAGGAGAAGCGTATGGTCCCTGGTACTTGTCAAATAGTGCTTTCCTGCATATGACTTATAAAGTCTACTCAAAGTTCCATATTGTGACAATTTCGACTACTTCCAATTCAATCAGGATTTTGAAAATCTGTTGACTGAGTATCAAACTGTCTAGACCCTGATATGATACTGAGTTACTCGGTATCTCATCTGGATTCAAGCTTTTTGAAAATGTGAGTCAATGTGTGTTTAGTGGGATAAGCAATAACATTAACCCTTTCTTTGTTCTGTCTGGAAGGCGGAACAGTGTAACCATATCTAAAACTAAAGAAAAATATCTATCAAATTCCATTAGCAAACAGAGCAGACCCTGATCAGACGGCTCCTCTGATATGGGTATACTCTGTTTGCAAATGCGTGAAAACATATTTATATGAGGGAAAGAGTTAATATTGATCTTGAATCATAATCACAAACATTATGAATGTACAAAGACTGCACATTTAACCATTTACTCCATGAATATTCATGAAGGAAATAATGTCTTCATGAATACTAATTAGATTAATTGTTCAAACAACAAATGGACACAGGCATGGCAGAATCTGTAGAATCTTATATTTATAATATGAGCAAAAAGACAAGACCCTGATCAGACAGCTCCTGCAGGAACCGTCTGATCTAGATATTTTCTATGTGCCCAGGCGTAAAATGGCGTGTTTAAGGAGTAAACTGTTAAATAATTGTGTACGTTTCAGAATCTTTTTATCTGAACTACAGGTGTATGTCTAATAAACACCCTCACTCTAATAAACGATATCTTTCTTCTAAAACGAGCGACAACTAATGAATTAACAACTAAAACCTTATATAATCATCATCATCCTGTTTAGTTTATACAGGCCAAAAGATTAATCCTTTAACAATAGTGAGGCCTGTCTGCCTGTCGAGGAGCGTAGTCTTCCTCTCCATTTCTAGCAATCCTGTGAGTCGATAGATTCCATCCCGAGAGCTGCACTATCAAGCATTACAATGTCAATCCAGGATAGTTTTTGTCTTCCTTGGTTTTATTGTGATGCACTGTTCCTGCTTCTGAACTGGTAGATCCAGCTTGTACTTCGTTCTGTGTGGCCAAACCATCTCAGCCTGCGTGTTTTCAGGATGTCTGCAATGGCCTTGAGTTTAGGCTGAGATAGGGAAAGGGACGCCATCTTCTGGCTTAACCAAGCTGGTCCATCTTATCATGGCTCTGTCGTTGCGCTGCAGACGTCGGCGAGTGTTTCCTGATGCTGCCGATGTCTCAGGACCGTATACCATCACACTCCTTACACAGCTCGAGTAAACCTCGCCTCTAGTTTCGATCGGTAGTTGCCTGTTTGTGAGGATGGGTAGGAGCTCTTTGAAGTTTTTCCAGGCAGATTTGATAGTCTGAAACAACCTCCAGTGTTTCGTCGCCAAATTATTCCCCCTTCAATGGCCTTCCATCGATTGGCCGAGCTGTTCCCAGACAGCGTGGGCACCTGTAGTGTGGATCGGGTCTGAGTGTGCCTCTGATACCACTGCTCTTCTTGTGGATCCAGCATGAGCAATTTGTGCAAGAGATGGAGTTCCTGTCTGTTCTTGACAGACACACTGCACATGGATTCTTTCCTGATTTTCTGAGAGAGTCAAGATTTGACCCAGAGATAATTATTTTGGTCTCCCCCATGTTTACTCTGAGGCACTTTTCCTCCATTCCTCTTTTCCAGTTGGTCAATCTGTAAACAATGGAATTGTGTACACCAGCTTTTACTTCGAACTTGTCACTGTATTCATCTCCGACTCGCACACGGCTTCTTGCATTTGAGTACATTGATTTACAGATTGTACCAACCATTCTTCTACACCAAGATTTCGCATGACCCACCATATGACTTTCCTTGGTACGCGATCAAAGGCTTTCTCAAGGTCTACAAAAGCCATATAGATCACATTGTTTGCATCTAAGTGCTTTTCCTGTGGCTGTCGAATAATGAAGATGGCATAATGGTGCCTCTGCCGGGACTCCAGAACTTCCAATGCCTGATCAGTCAGCTTTAGGCCGCTGTAAGCTCCCTGTTCACTGCATCACCCTTTCCTATATATAGGCTCACGACGTAGCTTTCTTCCCATAATATCTCGCATAAGGGCTACTCCTGCTTTGTCTGTGAGCTTTAAAATCGCTCCCACTCCTCCGGAAGGGCCAACGGCTTTACCTAAGTGCATCTTGTTGATGGCTTTTTCGATCATGGTGACTGGTGCACTTGGGCCCTCTGTAGGGGGTTCTTCTGAGAGATCATTCGGGTTCCAGGGAAACTCCACATTAAGCAGTCATTCATAGTGCGGTTTCCATGCATCTTTCCTGGCTTCCTCATCAAGAGAGAACGTGCCTGCAGCATTCTTGATTGGCGTTTTACCCATGCCACATTGGGTTTTCGCGGCGCATTTGTTTGGCCAGCTTTTAGACAGATCTTGGCTTTGGATTGATGTCCTGGAAAACCTCTTTTTCCGCCGCATTTCTTGCATGGTAAACTGCTTGCTTAGCAGTTCTTCTGGCTGCAACGTATGCTTCTCTGCTTCCTCCTTCTTCCCAGGCGTTAAAGCATTTCCTTTTCTTCCTTTTATGTGAATATACTCCCAGCCGCCAATACACAGCCAGCAGTGAGTTGAACATTCGTTCAGTGTGAACTCACATTCGTTAAATGCCAACCCACAACTGAAAAATGAATGTCTAACCGGCAGTGAGTTGGACATTCAAAGATAAGACCATAAATCAAAGCAAATATACTGTTAGCCGTGAATACCCGACTATCGCCTCTTTAACCCTTTCGCTGCCAATGCCGGACATGTGATTACCTATGCAAACAGTTTGGATCCAGATTAGACGCCGAGTAACTCGGTGTCTCATCAGGATCCAAACTGTTTGTTACTGTTACTATGTTTTTGAAACAAAAATGAAGAAAATCATAAAATTGAAAATTTGTAGCAGACGACAAAGTTAGCAGACGACATAGTTTGGCAGCGAAAGGGTTAACTTTCCGCTTTCAAAAGTTCTCTTCTAATATCAAGACTTTGGTATTCTCCAGTCTGATCTTATGACCTGTCGAATTACAGTGTTCATGTATGGCCGATTGTGTTCTTGTCATGTGTTCTTTTATCCGAGTGTTTAACTGTCTAGCTGTCTAGATGACCTGTCTTTCGCAATTGTCACACTTGGTATGGTAAATCACGCCAAGCTTTTTCATTTTGTCGGTGCGACCTGTAATGTGAGTCACAAAGTCTTGTTGTCTGATCGTGTTATAGGGCTTGTGAAATATGTTGGTTCCATGTTTGTGAAAAGTCCTAGAGAGTACTTCCGATGTTCCTTGGATGCATGCCATTCCCGCACTTGGTTTCTTTTCTGTTCCCCTTTGATCTTTCTCCACTCAATTTGTTTTGCTTTTTCGGAAGTCTGAAAATCCGTTCTGGGTACCCATTCGTTATGAGATATGGTTTAACGTATCAGGCTATTTCTCTGCCGTTTTCCTCTGACACTAGTGAAACAAAAACTACTGGGTCCATGCTTATAAAACGTTTAGTTGAGTCTGAGATGTGTGTGAAGCTGGCTCAGCAATCAACCATCAACCATCAACATTCGTTTTTATATAAGGAAATCGAATGTTGATCTGGAATGTCGAGCTCGCCCATCAACATTCATTTTTTTATAAGGAAATCGAATTTGATCTGGAATGTCGAGCTCGCCCATCAACATTCGTTTTTATATAGAGAAACCGAATGTTGATCTTG
This sequence comes from Azorinus chamasolen, assembly GCA_963576725.1. Classification (NCBI taxonomy): domain Eukaryota; kingdom Metazoa; phylum Mollusca; class Bivalvia; order Cardiida; family Solecurtidae; genus Azorinus; species Azorinus chamasolen. Next base: position 30,024,115 of record OY755239.1, on the reverse strand, counting down.
AATGTCGAGCTCGCCCATCAACATTCGTTTTTATATAGATAAATCGAATGTTGATCTGGAATGTCGAGCTCGCCCATCAACATTCGTTTTTATATAAGGAAACCGAATGTTGATCTGGAATGTTGAGCTCACCCATCAACATTCGTTTTTATATACAGAAACCGAATGTTGATCTGGAATGTCGAGCTCACCCATCAACATGCGTTTTTATATAGATAAATCGAATGTTGATCTGGAATGTCGAGCTCGCCCATCAACATTCGTTTTTATATAAGGAAATCGGATGTTGATCTGGAATGTCGAGCTCGCCCATCAACATTCGTTTTTATATAAGGAAACCGAATGTTGATCTGGAATGTTGAGCTCACCCATCAACATTCGTTTTTATATACAGAAACCGAATGTTGATCTGGAATGTCGAGCTCACCCATCAACATGCGTTTTTATATAGATAAATCGAATGTTGATCTGGAATGTCGAGCTCGCCCATCAACATTCGTTTTTATATAGAGAAACCGAATGTTGAGCTGGAATGTTGAGCTCGCCCATCAACATTCGTTTTTATATAAGGAAATCGAATGTTGAGCTGGAATGTCGAGCTCGCCCATCAACATTCGTTTTTATATAGAGAAATCGAATGTTGAGCTGGAATGTCGAGCTCGCCCATCAACATTCGTTTTTATATAGAGAAACCGAATGTTAATCTGGAATGTCGAGCTCGCCCATCAACATTCGTTTTTATATAAGGAAACCGAATGTTGACCTGGAATGTCGAGCTCGCCCATCAACATTCGTTTTTATATAAGGAAACCGAATGTTGATCTGGAATGTCGAGCTCGCCCATCAACATTCGTTTTTATATAAGGAACCCGAATGTTGATCTGGAATGTTGAGCTCGCCCATCAACATTCGTTTTTATATAAGGAAACCGAATGTTGATCTGGAATGTCGATCTCACCCATCAACATTCGTTTTTATATACAGAAACCGAATGTTGATCTGGAATGTCGAGCTCGCCCATCAACATTCGTTTTTATATTTTTATATAGAGAAAACGAATGTTGAGCTGAAATGTTGAGCTCGCCCATCAACATTCGTTTTTATATAAGGAAATCGAATGTTGAGCTGGAATGTCGAGCTCGCCCATCAACATTCGTTTTTATATAAGGAACCCGAATGTTTATCTGGAATGTTGAGCTCGCCCATCAACATTCGTTTTTTATATAAGGAAACCGATTGTTGATCTGGAATGTCGAGCTCGCCCATCAACATTCGTCTTTATATAAGGCACCGAATGTTGATCTGGAATGTCGAGCTCATCCATCAGCATTCGTTTTTATATAAGGAAATCGAATGTTGATCTGGAATGTCGAGCTCGCCCATCAACATTCGCAATTATATAGGGAAACTGAATGTCGAACTGGAATGTCGAGCTCGCCCATCAACATTCGTTTTTATATAGAGAAACTGAATGTTGATCTGGAATGACGAGCTCGCCCATCAACATTCGCCATTATATAGAGAAACTGAATGTCGAGCTGGACTGTTTAGCTCGCCCATCAACATTCGTTTTTATATAAGGAAACAGAATGCTAAGCTGGAATGTAAACTCCACCTTTCTACCATTGTAGCTCTATAGAATTTCTCTTGCGGAATATCATACAATGTGAATAACACAACTGAATATGCCTGACATATGACAATACTATGCACCATTTTTTTTAAACATTTTTATTGGGAACTTTCCAAATACAATGGGTCCATAACCATATTCATTAACATAATGAGTTCAAATTTAAAAGCCAATATTTAACTTAAGCAGCTGTAAAAACATGTTCGTTAATCCATTGTAATATCTAAACTTCTTATAAACTGCAAAATCAAACATCACGTGTTATGAATATGAAATCACAATTGTCAATGCATGGTTCTCAAATTCATACTCAAAGTGTTACTGGTTATGGGCACTTGCGAATTGTCTTAATGATCCTGTCACACTATAGCGTATGAGACGAACGTATGCATAGCGTATGAAAAACTGGTCATGCTCATACCTGTTGAGCGTATGAACCCGAAATTTCCCAACACTATCTTCGATGAACCTACTACCAGCGCATGTGTACCGTATATCTGGCATATATGCAGCGCATGAGAATCGTATACGAGCGTGTGTCAACTTATGTAACCGTCAGTGTAGCGTATATCAGCGTATAACTAGAGTATGCGAGCATATGAGTAACATATTCTTACTGCATGTGAGCGCATGAGCAGCGTATGGATAGCCAGAAATAGGTTAAATACGTTAGTCATTCGTCAGACATACGTTAAATTATGCCCATGTCACACTATAGCGTATGAGACGAACGTATGCATAGCGTGCGTATGAAATCCTGGGCATACGCACAACTTTTGAGCATATGAATCCGTAATGTTACGCCTCTATCTTCGATGAACGTATTAGCAGCGCGTGAATAGCGTATGCGTACCGTATATCTGGCGTATAGGCAACGCATGGGAAACGTATACGAGCATGTGTCAACTTATGTCACCGTCATTGTAGCGTATATCAGCCTATAAATAAGGTGTGTGTGAGCATATAAGTAACGTATTCTTACCTCATATGAGCGCATGAATAGCGTATGGATAGCCAGAAATAGGTTAAAAACGTTAGTCGTTCGTCAGACATACGTTAAAATTACGTTACTGATACGCTATCCATATGATAGATTTACTGGCCGCCTTCATGCCACCGTATGTGAAACGTATTTGACCTAGTATACTTCATACGCTCGTATACGCTGAACTGCTTTGAACATGTTCAAAAATTAGTTTCGTTCTCTGCGTATGAGAACGTACACCGACACATGGCAGCTTATATAACGTATGCCTATACTACCTATAGCGTTTATCTGCGTATGCGAGCGTATGAGCATTTTTTCTCATACGTTCGCATACGTTCTTGCCATACGCTCTAGTGTGACACCACCTTTAGAATTGACTTAATGCCAAATTTACACATGCAGATGTAATAAAAAAGATATAAAGCATATTTTCAAGATACATGTATATTCCTGAAACGGAAAGTCGGTTTCTAAGAAGGGCTATCTTCAATAAAACGTCCTAGATAAAAACTAAAAGGTAAATGTTTTCATAGGACACAGATATGCCACATCTGATTATATAAATTAAGGCCTGCGGTTATTAAAATCAATATATGTATTTTAATGAATAGCCAGCAGTTACATACTAATACTTATCATGACTAACTATCAAACATATGTGTTTGACTTGAGTATGATCTTTAAAAATTCCTATACGCCAGACGCACATGTTCACATAAATCTATCAACAATCAATAGGTCAAACTTTGCATTACAAAACAATACAAGACGAATACTGATGCAAGGCATTGGATCGCCGGAAAATTTGTGTACAATGAAGGTTTTTAATAAGGAACTGTTTTTTTAAGACAATTGAAATACAACATTTCATTAAAAACTTAACGAAATATGTAGCCTCTAGAGTGTAATGACGTAGTGACCTAGTTTCGAACCCGACATGATCCATATTTGAACTTGACCAAGATTGCATGTGGACAAACATTCTGATAAAATTTCAGTAAGATCTGATAACATTTGTAGCCACTTGATGTGGTATCTCAACGGACAACAGACGAGGGACATCCAACGATCCTAAAAGCTCAGCATGAGCACGTCGTGCTCTGGTGAGCTAAAGAAATGAGGATAAATCAAAGACCTATATATACTATGTCATGCTGATAAAGAACTCTGTTGCAAACTGTAACAAGTAAATACCTGGTAAAACTATTATGACATATGCATTGTTGGAAGTATCACATGAAACTTGACACAAATATCTAGGGCGGTCATTGATTGGTTCAGAGGCATATTGACGATACCAAAACGTAAGAGGATAAAATTTTTATCCCGTCTCTACAGCCGCTAGTGACGTAATAAAGGGGTAGCATTTTAAAACTAAGTTTATATGTACAGTAGAGGTTTATTTGTATAGTAGGTGTAGGAATTTCTTCTTACAACAGGAACTATTTTTAATTTTTCTACAAATTTGTTTTACCAAAAATAACGTATAAGTTGAAAGAAAAAACACTTAATATGGATAATTATCATTAACTATCCCAGTAAAAACCCAAACCGTCATTAAAAAAAATAGAAAGGAAAAAGAGAGAAAAAAAAGTTTCGTCAGCGGTGAGAATCGAACCAGGGCTGACTGCACGATAGGCGACCGTGGTAACCACTACGCTATCAGGCCAGACATACTTCAAGGGAAATTGAAGATGCATATAAAGTTATCATGCTACTATATTGACGACTTTTTTAAATAAAAATAAATAAAACAATAAAACTTCATTAAAACATTTATCACTCTCATGATAATTTAATCAATAAGCCACGCTCTCATGAGCCAATTCATTTGGTTCTCCTCACCGATGTACGCTGAATAGACCTTGTAAAACTTGTCGCTACCCCTCCTACATGGGTAAATACTTTTGAACATTCCATTAGTGATCGCCGCTCATGCGGCGATCAATTACCATGATGACCCTGGTATCGTTCACAAGCCAATCATTGGAGAAAAATCAGGTGTATTTTTCCATAGAAATCTGGCTACCCATGTAGCTGGGCCTTATCTGACCCATGCGGACTTCAAGGTGACGTAATTTGCCATCTTGAAAGCTAAGAGCTTCCAGTTTCAGAGGCATTTTCAACATTTTAGCTCGTATGTTCCTATAGAAAGTGGCAACCCCTCGGCCGGGTCCAATTTTTACACCATGGGCAAATTTTTTGTAGCGGACCTATAGATGATCCTATGTGCCAAAGATGAAAGCTGATAATCTTGTATATTCAGAGAAAAAATATTTCCCTATATAATGACGCATGTTGATGGGCGAGCTCGCCATTCCAGCACAACATTCGGTTTCTCTATATAAAATCGAATGTTGATGGGCGAGCTCGACATTCCAGCTCAACATTCGGTTCCTCTATATAAAAACGAATGTTGATGGGCGAGCTCGACATTCCAGATCAACATTCGGTTTCTCTATATTAAACCGAATGTTGATGGGCGAGCTCGACATTCCAGCTCAACATTCGATTTCCTTATATAAAAACGAATGTTGATGGGCGAGCTCGACATTCCAGATCAACATTCGATTTCCTTATATAAAAGCGAATGTTGATGGGCGAGCTCGACATTACAGATCAACATTCGGTTTCCTTATATAAAAACGAATGTTGATGGGCGAGCTCGACATTCAAGCTCAAAATTCGGTTTCTCTATATAAAAACGAATGTTGATGGGCGAGCTCGACATTCCAGCTCAACATTCGGTTTCTCTATATAAAAACGAATGTTGATGGGCGAGCTCGACATTCCAGATCAACATTCGATTTCCTTATATAAAAACGAATGTTGATGGGCGAGCTCGACATTCCAGATCAACATTCGATTTCCTTATAAAAAACGAATGTTGATGGGCGAGCTCGACATTCCAGATCAACATTCGATTTCCTTATATAAAAACGAATGTTGATGGGCGAGCTCGACATTCCAGATCAACATTCGATTTCCTTATATAAAAACGCATGTTGATGGGCGAGCTGTACATTCCAGCCCAACATTCGGTTTCTCTATATAAAAACGAATATTGATGGGCGAGCTCGACATTCTAGATCAACATTCGGTTTCTCTATATAAAAACGAATGTTGATGGGCGAGCTCGACATTCCAGCTCAACATTCGGTTTCTCTATATGAAAACGAATGTTGATGGGCGAGCTCGATATTCCAGATCAACATTCGGTTTCTCTATATAAAAACGAATGTTGATGGGCGAGCTCGACATTCCAGATCAACATTCGGTTTCTCTATATAAAAACGAATGTTGATGGGCGAGCTGGACATTCCAGCTCAACATTCGGTTTCTCTATATAAAAACGAATGTTGATGGGCGAGCTCGACATTCCAGATCAACATTCGGTTTCCTTATATAAAAGCGAATGTTGATGGGCGAGCTCGACATTCCAGATCAACATTCGATTTCTCTATATAAAAAGGAATGTTGATGGGCGAGCTCGACATTCCAGATCAACATTCGGTTTCCTTATATAAAAGCGAATGTTGATGGGCGAGATCGACATTCCAGATCAACATTCGATTTCCTTATATAAAATCGAATGTTGATGAGCGAGCTCGACATTCCAGCTCAACATTCGGTTTCTCTATATAAAAACGAATGTTGATGGGCGAGCCGGACATTCCAGATCAACATTCGGTTTCTCTATATGAAAACGAATGTTGATGGGCGAGTTCGACATTCCAGATCAACATTCGGTTTCTCTATATAAAAACGAATGTTGATGGGCGAGCACGACATTCCAGATCAACATTCGATTTCCTTATATAAAAACGAATATTGATGGGCGAGCTCGACATTCCAGCTCAACATTCGATTTCCTTATATAAAAGCGAATGTTGAAGGGCGAGCTCGACATTCCAGATCAACATTCGGTTTCCTTATATAAAAACGAATGTTGATGGGCGAGCTGTAAATTCCAGCTCAACATTCGGTTTCTCTATATAAAAACGAATGTTGATGGGCGAGCTCGACATTTCAGCTCAACATTCGGTTTCTCTATATAAAAACGAATGTTGATGGGCGAGCTCGACATTCCAGATCAACATTCGGTTTCCTTATATAAAAGCGAATGTTGATGGGCGAGCTCGATATTCCAGATCAACATTCGATTTCCTTATATAGAAACGAATGTTGATGGGCGAGCTCGACATTCCAGCTCAACATTCGGTTTCTCTATATAAAAACGAATGTTGATGGGCGAGCTCGACATTCCAGATCAACATTCGGTTTCTCTATATAAAAACGAATGTTGATGGGCGAGCTCGACATTCCATATCAACATTCGATTTCCTTATATAAAAACGAATGTTGATGGGCGAGCTCGACATTCCAGATCAACATTCGGTTTCTCTTTATAAAAACGAATGTTGATGGGCGAGCTCGACATTCCAGATCAACATTCGGTTACTCTATAAAAAAACGAATGTTGATGGGCGAGCTCGACATTCCAGATCAACATTCGGTTTCTCTATATAAAAACGAATGTTGATGGGCGAGCTCGACATTCCAGATCAACATTCGGTTTCCTATATAAAAGCGAATGTTGATGGGCGAGCTTGACATTCCAGATCAACATTCGATTTCCTTATATAAAAACGAATGTTGATGGGCGAGCTCGACATTCCAGATCAACATTCGATTTCCTTATATAAAAATGAATGTTGATGGGCGAGCTCGACATTCCAGATCAACATTCGGTTTCTCTATATAAAAACGAATGTTGATGGGCGAGCTGTACATTCCAGCTCAACATTCAGTTTCTCTATATAAAACGAATGTTAATGGGCGAGCTCGACATTCCAGATCAACATTCGATTTCCTTATATAAAAACGAATGTTGATGGGCGAGCTCAACATTCCAGCTCAACATTCGATTTTCTTACATAAAAACGAATGTTGATGGGCGAGCTCGACATTCCAGGTCAACATTCGATTTCCTTATATAAAAACGAATGTTGATGGGTGAGCTGGACATTCCAGCTCAACTTTCGGTTTCTCTATATAAAAACGAATGTTGATGGGCGAGCTCGACATTCCAGATCAACATTCGATTTCCTTATATAAAAACGAATGTTGATGGGCGAGCTCGACATTCCAGCTCAACATTCGATTTTCTTATATAAAAACGAATGTTGATGGGCGAGCTCGACATTCCAGGTCAACATTCGATTTCCTTATATAAAAACGAATGTTGATGGGCGAGCTGGACATTCCAGCTCAACATTCGGTTTGTCTATATAAAAACGAATGTTGATGGGCGAGCTCGACATTCCAGCTTAACATTCGATTTTCTTACATAAAAACGAATGTTGATGGGCGAGCTCGACATTCCAGGTCAACATTCGATTTCCTTATATGAAAACGAATGTTGATGGGCGAGCTCGACATTCCAGCTCAACATTCGGTTTGTCTATATAAAATCGAATGTTGATGGGCGAGCTCAACATTCCAGATCATTATTCGATTTCCTTATATAGAAACGAATGTTGATGACCGAGCTCGACATTCTAGATCAACATTCGATTTCCTTATTTAAAAACGAATGTTGATGGTTGATGGTTGATTGCTGAGCCAGCTTCACACACATGAGTCTGAGTCCGTTCTCAAGTTTTTGATTGGTCAGATTTGAGCCTTTGGCTCAAATCTGACCAATCAAAAGCTTGAGAACTCAAATCTGACCAATCAAAAGCTTGAGAACGAAACTCAGACTCAACTAAAAGCTTTATAAGCATGGGCCCAGATCATTTGTGTTCAAGATGATGGTAGGACAGGAGGTTCAGGTATTGGTCGGTATGGCCGGGCTTTCTGTAGACCATCACCGCGTCGACCCATCATCCTCGACATCCACACATGTGTCCAAACACGGAATAGACCATCCTCCTCTGATGTAAACTTGATATGGTCGTCAATTGAGTTAGTGTGATCATTGAACATTCTATGTCGTATTCATGGATATTGATCACTGTGTCATCCACGTACCTTAAATGAGGATTCTTTGACGACTCCAAGCTTCCTTCTCAAAGAACCCCATATTCAAATTTCGCCACGATCGGGGACACGGAAGAACCAATGGCTGCCCCTTTGGCTCTGGAGGACGAAGCGTGTACTGTTGAGTAATAATTCAAGCAACTCCATGATTTGATCAACTATCCAACTCTGAACTGTCTAAAACACCGGTGTTGTCATTCAGCTTCGTTTGTATCACTCTTAGTGCTGTGTCAACTGGAATGGACGTGAGCAAGACCAAAACATCGTAAAAGACGAGCTTTGTACATGGAGGTATCTCTAAATCCTTGATTTTATATACAAAGTCAACACTGTTCACTACTTATACACTTACCCGGGTGTATGACGGTCTCCTCGTATCACGTGACCTCTCACTGGTCATGTGATCCTGACAGCTCTGAGTAAAAGAACCTAAGTACGCATGCCGGACCCAGAGCAGAGAAACCTTTAAAACGGCAATAGTAATGGTTTAGCATTCTTCTGCGTTTTGTTAATGTAATGTTTTAAAGTAATTTTGCAACATCAAAAACAGTTGCCTGTGTTTAATGTGTTTAAATCATTTACTCCATGAATATTCATATAAGAAACAATGACACCATAAATATTAATTAGATGAATTTATATTTTAGCTCATGGACACAGGAAGTTTGCCCATGGCAGAAACTGTAGAATGATACTATATTATATCATAAGCATACTGAGCAGACCCTGATCAGACGGCTCCTATAGGAGTCGTCTGATCTGGGTCTACTCTGTTTGCATAGGCGGAGAAAGGCGTATTTATGGTGTAAAGGGTTAACCCTTTACTTCATATAAAAACTGTGCTTGTAATGGATTAACCCTTTACTTCATACAAAAACTTTGTTTAACTGTTTTTACAAACAGAGTAGACCCAGATCAGAACATGAACTCAGTGTTCCACCTTCTATAATTCATTATAACTATATTGTCCATGAATATTTAGTAAGTATAAAACAAGAGGAAAGTGTTAAAATTACATGCTGAAACAAGAGTGTATAGTACAAACCTTATGGTGTCAGTTTTAAAGGAATTGTAGCTTGACAGGGTAATCAGACCTCCGAATGACAGAGACAAAGTATACAATACTTGGGTACCTGCAGCCAACCACACCTGTAAAGGTGAAAAACAATCATACCCCTCTGAATCGGACGTTCAATTTAGTATAAATATTAGTCTTTGAGATAACTGGCATCTAAATACAGGGTAAAAGACATGCAAAAAGCTCCTTAAAGAGCTTTCTGCATGGCTTTCACCTAGTATTAAGCAGCCCAATGCCTAAAAGTATATGATTTCTTCTTTACTAGAATTCCAGTTTAGTGGGATTTACTGTACCGTAAAACCTGTGTATAGAGATCATTCAAAATAAGTCTTGGTCCATGCTTATAAAGCTTTTAGTTGAGTCTGAGTTTCGTTCTCAAGCTTTTGACAAGTCAGATTTGAGTTCTCAAGCTTTTGACTGGTCAGATTTGAGCCAACGGCTCAAATCTGATCAATCATAAACTTGAGAACGAACTCAGACTCAACTAAACGTTTTATAAGCATGGACCCTTATTCGTAGTTTTCGGGGTAAGTCGGGGCTTGACCCTTTTCTTTATATAAACACCTTTTGCAAACAGAGAACACCAAGATCAGACAAACGGCCAAACATTATCTTGATGATTGGTCAGTATAAAAACAGTTAACGAATATTCATGATGTCTAAATGACGGAAGAATGGGTTAATGCAAGATGAAAGGAAATTGTCTTTCATTCAGTCACTTCATGGTCAGGTGTGATCCTTCTGTTCGTTTCTATTGTGGTAGCTACATATACATGTATAATCCGAACCTACTATTTAGGACTGATGCTAACTAAATGCATTTGGTGTTGAATATTATAATATAGCAGGTATACGAACCTTTGAACCGTTTCCCTAAAAACACATTTTCACGAATTTGAAAACAGCTGCTATAGGAGCTGCCTGATCAGGGTCTGCTCTGTTTGCTTTTGGTATAATATAAGTCTGGTTCTACAGTGTCTGCCTGAGCAAAAGTATTCTGTGTTTATATGCCATTATAAAAGTTCCGTTCAAACATACATACATACTCACAACATGAAATTATTGGGATCCTCATGAGGCCTGGGTCAAAGGTTAACCTTATAAAATGAGTCTGAGATCATTCTCAAGTATGTGATTGGTCAGATTCTGAGCAAGCTCAGAATATGACCAGTCAGGTGCTTGAGATAATGATCTCAGACTCAAGCAAAAAGTTTCATACTAACTTTCTAAATGTGATCACAAAATTGTACATGACAGCAAACTATTTAGTGAAACGCATAAACATGTATACCCTCAACTTGTCCCCATCTTGAAAATGGCATCCACTGATCAGGGTCTACACAGTTGAATACTCAACTGCCAGCTCAAATTTAGTTGCAACTTTACTGATAACCAATTCATTTAAGGTTTTCAGAAATGAAGCAACTGATGAAGTGGCAGGCATGTGAGATCCTGATGAAATGCCAAGCTACTTGATGAAATGCCAAGTTGCTTGATGAAATGCCAAGTTACCCGATGAGATGCAAAATTACCTGATGAGATGTCAAGTTACCTGATGAGATGTCAAGTTACCTGATGAGATGCCAAGTTACCCGATGAGATGCCAAGCTACTTGATGAAATGCCAAGTTACCCGATGAGATGCAAAATTACCTGATGAGATGCCAAGTTACCTGATGAGATGTCAAGTTACCTGATGAGATTGCAAGTTATATGGTGTTTCATCTGGACCAAGGCTGAAATAAGAGCTAGGTAGCACTAAGTATTATAATCCCGAGGTTATAAAACTTTTTGCTTAAGTCTGAAATGATTCTCAAGCATCTGATCGGTCAGATTCTGAGCTTGCACAGAATCTGACCAATCAGATACTTAACGAACGATCTCAGACTCAGATGTTTTATAACCTTGAACCATTTACTTTATTGGGAATTTCCCATCGTGTGTCTTTGTGAGGTTATATCTACCCTATATTCCTTAAGTACATCGTAGTTGGGACTACTGTAGAAACGGTAGCCCTCCACGTGTCCATCCTGCACCAAACCATTCACAAACAGTAGCAGAAGCAATGCACACGGACAAATAGTTGTAATATACGCCACCTGCAAATACAGACAAGGTGGTAAAGAATAAGAAGCCATGATCTATTTGCCAATATCATAAAAAAGTCATAAAAAATAATGATTTGTCGAGTTTTTCATAATTCGTAAAAGAATAGTTAACTACCTGTAAACCTCATAGGCTATTTTAGACCGACTTGTTTGAATATATTATAATCTTTATTAGAGTCTCTTCATGGTTACAATCATATCTATACTGAGAAATTAATTGAGCATTTACTAGAAAAATGAAGTTTTAGAATAGTGTGGTTTTGAAACTATTGTGATAAAGTATTTGCTCCTATGGACAGATGCGTACATGTAACTATTTCCCCGTTAAATAATCATGTCAGAAATAACAACATCATGAATGGTCACTAGCGGGAGCTTTATTCTTGCATTACATTGTATTTACATAGGAATTATTGGTAGAATCTGTAGTCAGATCTATTATAATTTCATGAGCAAACAGATCAGATCCTGATCAGATGACTCATACAGGAGCCATCCGATGTGAGTCTACTCTGTTTGTAAAGGTGTGAATCATGATATAAGGGTCCGCTCTGTTTACGTATGAAATTATCTGACACTACCTATACCAAAATATCCTGTGTACATAATTATGCCATTATAAAAAATCATCTAATTTAATACTCATGATTTCATTATTTCTTACATGAATATTGAACAGGGAAAGGATTAAGGGGTTGTCTGGTGTAGTCTTCCAAACTCTGCTTGTAAATGCATGAAAAGGCCTCTTTCGTCAGAAAGAATTAATAGCTTGAAATCGTTCTGATTTGTCATTCAAAGGAAGCCTTATTACAGTAAAAACTCTCTATAACGGCCACTAAATTACATAAAGTATTTTGTGTAAAAGACCGTTGGCTGCTTAAAGCAAGGTGAAATTAAGATAGGAACGTTCTGTTTTACTTTCACCTTGCTTTAAGCAGCCACTTGCCCTAAATACCAACTAATTAACACAATTTAGTGGCCGTTATAGAGAGGTTTTACTGTATCTGTCTTAGCTCTTTAACCCTTTCCCTCATATAAACGTGTTTTCACGCATTTGCAAACAGAGTAGACCCAGATCAGATGGCTCCTAGAGGAGCCATCTGATCCGGGTCTGCTCTGTTTGCTAATCGTATTTGATAGAGCTGTTTCTTTACTTTCTAAAAAGTCTACAATGTTCCACCTTCCATAGTTCTATTAACTATTTTGATAATGAATATTCAGTAGGTATTGAAATTTGGCCTAAATACAGAACAGGGAAAGGGTTAATTGATAACTTCATCAACACAGAGATCCAGAAAAGATGCGTAAATTGAAACATTATCAAAAATAACTTCTTTATTTCTCCACCAAACCCTGTATTGTGACCACTCTTTACAATTATCTCGATTTTAAAGAGTGGTCACAATACTGGGTTTGATGGAGAAATGACGATTTTAGTATTTGGATACGCACCTTTATCTTTAGCTCTGATTAGACTCTTGCAGAGAAGACCTAGATTAGTCAGCTCCTATGTTCGAGAAACTTCTGCCCTGTTTGCTTGTATATGATATGATCATCTTCTTACAATAACAATACTTTATACTTATAACTCTGTAATTAAATAACACGAATATTCATCAGGAAACAAATTGATATACAGGTAATACAAAAGTAGACAGTTTTGCAGAAAACAATTGATATACAGGTACACTTTAATACAAAAGTAGACAGTTTTGCAGAAAACAATTGATATACAGGTAATACAAAAGTGGACAGTTTTGCAGAAAACTCCCAAAATGAACAAAGTAAAAAGCAATGATCTTTATTAAAACTATAATAACTCCAAAAATACTGATGCTAGAGTTATAGCCCTTGTGCATGACACTTCCTCTCATCATGATTGTTCTATGTGTGAAGTTATAATTAATTTAGCCTACCCTTTTGGGAGATATGGCCCGGACAAGAAGCGTGACGGACGGACAGACGGACATACAGACAGACCGACGGACAGACAGACGGACAGAATCAAGCAAACCTATAGTCCCCCAACCGGTAACCGGGGGGGGGGGGGGGGGACTAATAACAGAACTGTCCTGCATAATTGAACTGGTAACTTTCTGTCCCACACAATCTATCCATTTCGCTGTCAAACATTTTTCGTCTGCTTTCGGTTTCAAACTGGAGCTGTCTTCAGTTTTTAATACACAAACAGTTTGGATCCTGATGAGATGCCAAGTTACTCGAAGTCTCACCTGGGTCCAAACTGTTTGCAAAGGTCATCGCGGATGCCCCTACGGCAGGGAAAGAGCTGCAATTCCACATCTTACCGTCCAATGTAACTGATATTTTACCCATTACGTCAAATGCTATTTTTGACTAAACATCTTTCAATAAATCTATCGAAAAGGAGCATTTACTAGTGGGAAATACCTATTTTTTAGAACTGAAAATTGATGAAACCATTGTGATAAGTAGAGCATTTGCTCCGATGGAGCAAATTCTCAGTTTAACAATATCAAAATGGTTTCAGAAAGTGACTTTTTTTCAACGGCGCCAAAAGGCGTCAGTTAAATAATGCTCCTAGCAATCAAACTAATAAACTTACCAACCCTAGCACTGTTAAATACACAATCCCATGCTTTCTGACTGGTAATATCTTGCGATATTACTTACATCTGACCGTGCTGTGCAATGTAACTGACAATATTTTACCGTGCCATGTGATCTAACCAATATCTTGCCGTGCTGTGCGATATTACCGACATCTGACCGTGCTGTGCAATGTGACTGATAATATCTTATCATGCCATGCGATCTAACCGATATCTTGCCGCGCTGTGCGATATTACTGACATCTGACCGTGCTGTGCGATATTACTGACATCTGACCGTGCTGTGCAATGTACCTGGTAATATTTTACTGTGCCAGTGATGTAACCAATATCTTGCCGTGCTGTGCTATATTACCGACATCTGACCGTGCTGTGCGATATTACTGACATCTGACCGTGCTGTGCAATGTACCTGGTAATATTTTACTGTGCCATGTGATCTAACAAATAGCTGGCCGCGCTGTGCGATATTACCGATATATAACCGTGCTGTGCGATATTACTGACATCTGACCGTGCTGTGCAATGAAACTGATACTATTTTACCGTGCCATGTGATCTAATCAATATCTTGCCGTGCTGTGTGATATTATCGACATCTGACCGTGCTGTGCGTATTTTACCGTGCCATGTGATATAACCAATAGCTTGCCGCGCTGTGCGATATTACCGATATATGACCATGCTGTGCGATATTACTGACATCTGACTGTGCTGTATAATGAAACTGATACTATTTTACCGTGCCATGTGACCTAATCGATATCCATGCTGTGTTATCTAACTGATGATATCTTAATGTACCATGTGATTTAATCGATATCTTAACCTATCGTGCGATGTAACTGATAATATCTTACCGTGCCATGCGATCTCACTGACATTTTAACATACCGTGCCATCTTACCGATATCTTTCCATCCCATTTGATCTAACTGATAATAACTTATATGTCATCTAACCGATATCTTACCGTGCCGTATGTTTTAACAGATTTGCTCAGACTCAAGGCTACGATAATCCACACGAAAAGGCTACACAGGGCCAAATGCCACACCACTGGACCTAACTCGCCAAACTCATAATTGGTTGTCCTTTGCATTACGTGTCGACTAAAATGAAAATAATAATACAATTAAACATATAAATAGCAATAACTTCAAGT
Source organism: Azorinus chamasolen (assembly GCA_963576725.1). NCBI lineage: Eukaryota > Metazoa > Mollusca > Bivalvia > Cardiida > Solecurtidae > Azorinus > Azorinus chamasolen. The sequence continues at coordinate 30,008,511 of OY755239.1, read as the reverse complement.
CCTTCAAGTCAAAATTCAGTGGAGCACTGTACCATTTACAAAGCTATTGTGCCATATTTTTTCACACCTCGCACAAACCTCATTCCCGCCTTCGCAAACAGAGTAGACGCAGATAAGATGGCATAGCCTACAGATCAGGCCCTGATCAGACAGCTCCTACAGGAGCTGGCTGATGTAGGTATACTCTAGGTAATTTATAAAATGCATATTTTTCTATCAAGTAGAGGGTGTGGCCAGAACCACAGAGCCAGGTTAGCAACATTGAAGCATAGAGCCAGGCTAGCAACATTGAAGCATAGAATCAGGCTAGCAACATTGAACCATAGAGCCAGGCTACCAACATTGAAACATATAGCCATGCTAGCAACATTGAAGCATAGACCAGGCTATCAACATTTAAGCATAGAGCCAGGCTAGCAGCATTGAAGCATAGAGCCAGGCTAGCAGCATTGAAGCATAGAGGCTGGCTAGCAACATTGAAGCATAGAGCCAGGCTATCAACATTGAAGCATAGAGTCAGGCTATCAACATTGAAGCATAGAGCCAGGCTAGCAACATTGAAGCATAGAGTCAGGCTAGCAACATTGAAGCATAGAAGCTGGCTAGCAACATTGAAGCATAGAGCCAGGCTATCAACATTGAAGCATAGAGCCAGGCTATCAACATTGAATAATACAGCCTGGCTAGCAACATTGAACCATACAGCTAGGCTAGCAACATTGCTTGCACATCTTCTCTTAATTTAACCATTTCCTCCAATAAATACGTATTTCAACGCCTCTGTAAAAGTCAGTTTTTCAAACCACTGTGATAGGAGTAAATTCCCTATCTATCACAATGGTTTCAGATCTACACAATTCTAGAATTCTCTATTTCTATAGTCAATGCTCCTTTTCGGTGGATTAATTCAAAGAGGTTTGGTCTTAAAATAGCCTTTGAGGGAATGGGTTAACTTTTGCGCCATATAAACACATTTTTGCATTCAGAACATCATATCATAGTTTGAGCAATTTATTATGTGTTTGGAAGGAATAACATTGAAATATCATATACATGTATCAGATCTACAGATAAGGGTGGGTACCCAAATACTAAAAGCGTCATTTCTCCACCAAACTCTATTCTGTGACCACTCTTTCGAATCGCCCTGAAGAGACGATTCTAAAGAGTGGTCACAATATAGGGTTTGGTGGAGAAATAAAGAAGTTATTCTTGTAATTATTTGAATTTACGCATCTTATCTCGAGCTCTGGAGCATCAAATCATAGTTTGAGCAGATATTATGTGGCAGGAATAACGTTAAAATATGTTCAGGCATAAACATTAGAACATGGTAACTATAACATAACATACACTGTTAAATAGTTTAATACTGAAAAAAAAATGTTCTAATACCAATGGCTCAGATAAGATGTGTGAATTAAAATATTTTCAAGAATAGCTCTTTCAGTTTTAACCAAACCCTATGTTGTGACCCATCTTTCAAATTGTCTCGATGAAACGATTGTAAAGAGTGGCCACAACATAGGGTTTGGTGGAGAAAAGACGTTTTTTTGTATTTGAATACGGATTTTTCTCCATTGCTCTGTAATACCCTGATCTGGCTCAAGTGTTACTTACATGTATAGTAAAACCCCTCTAAACTGATTACTCAATTTAGTTTAAACAACGGGCTTGGCGCCGGATGGCAGCTTAATGCAGGTTAAAAAGTTATGCAAAATGTTCCACTAGGAGGTTTCTGTAATGACTTTCAAACTGCATTAAGCAGTCACCTTTATAAAAGTTTCTAAAATTTCTCTACTAAAATTTAGAGGGGTTAAGAGGGGGTTGACTGAGTTTGGTAAAAATCCCTCAAATTATTGACTGGTTGTCGAATAGTTCGGACCCAGAACGTTGGGCACAACTTTTCCCAGAGTATAGAGAGTTGGGCGCAACGTTTCCTAGATAATAGAGAGTGGGGCGCAACGTTTCCTAGAGTATGAGATGTCCAGCGAAGTTTTATATGTACAAGGCATGATGAGATGGCGATTTACTCGGCGTTTCATCTGGATCCAATCTGTATACAAATGTTAGACACGACGTGCTTAGTATAAGAAGGGTAATCACTTGTAAAACATGGCACATTGTGAGTCAGATCAGTAAGCCAAATGGCTACTTACACTTTGCAGACCGTTATCTGACGAGGGGTCCTGAATGGAAGTTGCCTACTTACAAATAATAATCTGTTGTTGCTAAATATGTTCTATGGTGTCTGGGGACCGTTGAATTCCCCCAAATTGCAACTAGTTCATAGTCATCATCATAGCATCCGCCATCATCACTTGATGTCCATCCATGTTTGTTACAGTCCGACGCACTAGATACTTTCTTCATAGTGCATGCTAAATGGAAACAAGCAAATTCATAGAATTGATATCCCCTGCCAAAGGTATTACCTAGTAAAACGGCAAACAACTGTGTATGTGTGTGTGTGTGTGTGTGTGTGTGTGTGTGTGTGTGTGTGTGTGTGTGTGCGTGTGTGTGTGTGTGTGTATGTGTGTGTGTGTGTGTGTGGAGGGGGGGGGGGGGTACAGGTAGGTGGGGAGAGTATCTGTAGATAATCAATTTAAAACAAGCAGGCTTAGATATCCCTTGATCGCCCAATCAAGTTTTACTTGCCTGCATACCTTAAATTATATATTTTGATCAACTTTATGAATATTGGGCCAAATTACTGCCTTCTACGTCAATCTTTAATAATACTGTACATGTTTTGATATCGAATGAACCACAGCAAGGGAAAATGTGCCGTGTTGTATTACACAAAGTACAGACCTAGACCGGCTACCGCGTCTCCGCTGCGGCATCTGATTCAGTCTACTACTTTTTGTAGTTTGTATACAGTTTATTCTGATATAGTGAATCATTACATATCCGGATAGGTGTTGCATTGGTGAAGCGGTTGCTGATCTGTCCCTGAACTGTTTGAATCATGACAAGGCCCATTCTATATGATTTAGTGTATAAAAGGGGAATAACTACTTAATGCCGCAAGTAATCTGGAAAAGTAATACACGGGAAGGATGCCCCAGTAATAACAACAAGAGATGTTTGTAAAACATGTATACCCCAAGATCTCCTGACCTTCGATCTAGTGACCTAAACTATAGAGGTCATCTAGTGGCCATGACTAATCACCACAGCAATTGTGAAGATCCTAAGCCAAACCACTGATCATTTATTGATCTGAAATCATTTCACAAGTTAAGGTCATGGTGACCTTGACATTTGACCTAGTGACCTCAACAACTATAGGGGTCATCTAGTGGTCACAACCAACTACCACAGCAAGTTTGAAGATCCCGAACCAAACCATTGAACAGTTATTAATTGGAAACCATTTCATCAGTTAAGGTCATGATGCCCTTGACCTTTGACCTAGTGACCTCAAAATCAATAGGGTCATCTAGTTGTCATGACCAACCACCACAGCAAGTTTGAAGATCCTAAGCCAAACCCTTAAGCAGTTATTGATCAGAAACCATTTTACCAGTTAAGGTCATGGTGACCTTGACCTTTGACCTAGTGACCTAAAAACAACAGGGCTAATCTAGTTGTCATGACCAACCGCCTAAGCAAATTTGAAGATCCTAAGCCAAACCCTTGAGATAAAATATGTGATTTTTGCGTATACATAAAATGGCAATACATACTAAATGCCGCAAGTGATCTGGAAAAGTAAAACCTGCGAACAATGCCCCATGTCGAGTTTCATTGAATTCTGTCAATCCGTTATAGAGATATGGTATCGGACGGGAAAACTATGTGATTTTTGCGTATATAAGGTGAATAGCTCCTAATTGCAACACGCGATCTGGAACCGTAATACATGGGGACAATGACCCAGTGATAACAAATATTCATGTCGAGTTTCATTGAATAATATCCATCCGATACGATACAATTCTCCTTTTCTCTAATTAATGCTCATTTTAGGTAGATTTATTGAAAGAGGTAAGATCTAAAAGCTTATGAGGGAATGGGTTAAAACAGTGCGAACAGACAGTAATTCTGAAGCAGACAACATAACAGTGGACAGGAACTTGACCTCTTGCATAAGACTAACCCAGGCTATCTGCAGTCCAAGATAGAGGGGGCAGACCTTTAGACTGTAGAAGTCTATTATAAAGTATAATCCACAGGACAGGGCAGGGTCAAATTTAACCTCAGAACTATGATATTTACAAAATTTATAAAGATATACTAAGTAAATAATATACACCAAATATCTAAGCTCTGGGACTTGTAGTTTTTGACAAGTAGATTTTTAAAGCTTTCCCTATGCCTATAACTACTAAGTGAACCCAACACTCTGCTAGTGCTAAAGAAAACTTAAACAACAGTCTGCTTCAAAAAAACTGCCCACCCCTGGGACGGGGCCAATTTTGACCCCAGGGGTATAAATTATATAACTTTTGTAGAGAATGTGAATATGATGCTACGTGCCAAATATGAAAGTTGAGAACCTTCCAGTTTCAGAGGAGTTTTCTCTATATGTTTCTATTGAAAACTTGACACCCGCAGGGTGGGGCCAATTTGGACTCTAGGGGCATAATTTATACAAATTTTGTAGAGGACCTACAGATGATGCTATGTGCCAAAGATGAAAGCTGAGAACCCTGTAGATTCAAAGGGGACGATTTTTAAAGGTTCAAATTGTTGACGCGGGACGACGCACGACGACGGACGACGGACATCAGGCAATCACAAAAGCTCACCCTGAGCATTTTGTGCTCTGGTGAGCTAAATAGCCTTTGTTTAACGCCTCTGTAATAGTCACTTTATGAAAACATTGTGATAAATAGAGCATTTGCTCCATAGGAGTAAATGCTCTTTTTATCACAATGGTTTCAAATCTACACAATTCTGTAATTTTCCTTGTCTCTAATTATTGCTCCTTACCAGCAGATTGATTCAAAGAGGTAGGATCTGAAAAAAACCTTTGTGATAAATAGAGCATTTGCTCCATAGGAGTAAATGCACTATTTATCACAATGGTTTCAAATCTACACAATTCTGAAATTTTGCTTTTCTCTAATTAACCATTTCCCTCATATAAACATGTTTTCACGCATTTGCAAACAGAGTAGACCCAGATTTACCTCTTTGAATAAGCAGACAACATTTCTAACAGATGACAACCCTATCACTGCTTAGCATGACTTGACCGAAATTAGGACACAGTTTGGATTCTGACGCATACCGGTATGTGACTTTATATGTGGTTTGTATATGATTTAATTTACTCCTATGGAGCAAATGCTCTATTTATCACAATGGTTTGAAATCTACACAATTCTGAAATTTTCCTTTTCTCTAATTAATGCTCCTTATCAGTAGATTTATTCAAATAGGTAGGATCTGAAAAAAAGCCTTTGTGATAAATAGAGCATTTGCTAACCATTGTGATAACTAGAGCATTTGCTCCATAGGAGTAAATGTTCTATTTATCACAATGGTTTCAAATCTACACAATTCTGAAAATTTCCTTTTCTATAATTAATGCTCCTTATCAGTAGATTTATTCAAAGAGGTAGGATCTGAAAAAAGCCTTTGTGATAAATAGAGCATTTGCTCCATAGGAGTAAATGCTCTATTTATCACAATGGTTTCAAATCTACACAATTCTGAATTTTTCCTTTTCTCTTATTAATGCTCCTTATCAGTTGATTTATTCAAATAGGTAGGATCTGAAAAAAGCCTTTGTGATAAATAGAGCATTTGCTAACCATTGTGATAAATAGAGCATTTGCTCCATAGGAGTACATGTTCTATTTATCACAATGGTTTCAAATCTACACAATTCTGAAAATTTCCTTTTCTATAATTAATGCTCCTTATCAGTAGATTTATTCAAAGAGGTAGGATCTGAAAAAAGCCTTTGTGATAAATAGAGCATTTGCTCCAAAGGAGTAAATGCTCTATTTATCACAATGGTTTCAAATCTACACAATTCTGAAATTTTCCTTTTCTCTAATTAATGATCCTTATCAGTAGATTTATTCAAAGAGGTATAATAGTCACTTTATGAAACCATTGTGATAAATAGAGCATTTGCTCCATAGGAGTAAATGCTCTGTTTATCACAATGGTTTCAAATCTACACAATTCTGGAATTTTCCAAGAGGTAGGATCTGTAAATAGCCTATGAGTGAATGGGTTAAAAACAGTGTGAACAAACAGACACTAATTCTGAAGCAGACACCTTTATAGAGTTTTGACCAGGAACTTGCCCTCCCCAGTGATTACGTAACACAGATGGGGTATCTGTAGTCCTTCTATAGCTCAGAGGAACCTTTATAGTGTAAAAGTCTATTTTAAAGTATAACCAACAGGGCAGGGCCAATTTTAACCTCAGAACTATGATATTAAGCAATGTCAATAAGGTATACTTAAGTAAATCTATACACCAAATATCTAAGCTCTGTGACATGTAGTTTTTGACAAGACGATTTTTTAAGTTTTCCCCATGCCTAACCTAAGTGAGCCCAGCATTCTACTACTTGTACAGAAAACAACAGTCAGCTAGAGACAACTGGTCACCCCATGGACCGTGACGGGGCCAATTTTGACTCCAGGGACATAATTTATATAACTTTTGTAGAGGACCTATAGGTGATGCTATGTGTCAAAGATGAAAGCTGAGAACCCTGTAGATTCAGAGGAGAAGACTTTTAAAGGTTCAAATTGTTGACGACGCACGACGCACGACAAACGCCGACAGACGACAGACATCAGGCGATCACAAAAGCTCACCCTGAGCACTTTGTGCTCTGGTGAGCTAAAAAACAATATCCCTCTGCCTTTGACAGAGGATAATAAAGCTAGACTGATACTCAGCAGAGCTAAAGATAACGTTGCGTACACAACTACACATAACTACACGAACTACACACATAACTACACATCTCTTTTCCACACACGAACACTTTTTCACGTCTTTGCAAACAGAGAAGACCAAGATCAGACGACTCCATAGAATTTGTCTAATTTTGATTTGCTCTGTTTGCTTATTAAGTTAAATAGTTTATTTATTACTCACGTTTGGTTCGCCATTCTGCGTCACATTCTGACCATGGTAGTGGGCTTGCCAATGAGGCAAAAAAGTAGTACACAATCACTGTACACGTATGGCTGCGCATCACTGATACGATGATCGATAGAACGACCATTACAACTCCAATGCCTGTAGATATATTAAAGTGCAAGAAAAAACATGCTCCTAAACTATATTTTTGCGTCAAAAATGCACTAGTGCATGTCCATGATTTACGGCACCTTGTTTCGGCACTCCCATACGGCAGATTATGTGATAAAATGTAATTCTCTTATTGTGATCTCTGATAAAACAAACATTTCCTTAGTACAACTGTGAAAATACAGTAGAGATAAGTTAGAGTGAACTAAAAAACATTGCTTCGTACAAATCTTAGGACAATATAGCAGAGGTTCAGATAAGATGCGTAAATGAAAACATTTCAAAGAACAACTATTTTATTTCTCCATCTACAAGATACGTACAGCAAACAGGAATGACTATTATAACCATTCAGTTAATGCATATTCATGAAGTCATGAATTATTATACAAATATTCATGAGGGAAAAAGTTGACTAGCTGATTTTTATAATGGTTCACATATGGAATAAGGTAATGTTTCATCATGACAGAAACTGTAGAATCAGGGCTATATCATACCATATAACTGGGCTATATCATACCATAAGCAAACAGAGATGATCCTGATCATATGTCTCCTATAGGAGTCACGGATCTGGGTTTGCCCTGTTTGCAAAGGTATGAAATGGCAACCCCAATAGGAAGCTGTAAGGTTTCTATTATTACAGTAAAGTTCCGCTAATGCGACCACCTAAAAGAGGTATAATTCTGGGTGCTATATGCAGGTGGTAGCTCAATGCAGGACAAAAGTTATGCAGAAAGCTCCTTTTGTCCTGCATTAAGCAACCACCTGCTTATAAAGGCACCCATGTTTATTCATTAAGTGGTCGCATTAGCGGGGTTTTATTGTATATATCTTGATAAAGACGTAACATTTACATTGTAATGGAGGCGGAAAAACCCATGACTTCCAATACTAAGCTGGTGTATATTCAAGAAGGAAACAATAACATCATAAATATTAATTAGATGAATGTTATCATAGAATACGAACACATACCCGTTTTACCTTGAAAGAATCTGTAGAATAAATTGTATTTTGTTCAATAAGCAAACGGTAAACTTTAATAAGACGGCTCATGCGGGAGCCATCTGATCTGTGTCTACTCGGTATGCAAATGCAACAAAATGTGAATTTATCAGGTAAAGAATTAACGTAGATTCTTCCTGAACTCTGTAGGATAATGCCAACTTCATTAACGCAAATTAATGAATAAAATAAATTCGTCAAGGTTCTTATTCACGTCTTATGCATGCCAAGTGTCTTAAACCCAGTCCCGCATATTGACGTCTTTCGACGCCTCTATAAAGTCACGTTCTGAAACCATTGTGATATTTAGAGCTTTGCTCCATATGAGTAAATGTTCTATTTATCAAGATGGTTTCAACACGACAGGTCTAAAACATTCCTTTCCTCTAGTAAATGCTCCTGTACAGTAGATCTAAGAGGTTGTGTCTAAAATAGCCTATGAGGGAATGGGTTATTAAAGAGGACAATCAATCAAGTCTGAACTTAAACGTTTATACGAGAATTATTTATGTCAAAAATTATGATATCATAATGTATAAGCTGAATTTTAATGGTTAATGAACACAGGGTTTTGGGCATGGTTGAACAGTAGAATCAGATCTTTATAATTCCATAACCAAACAGAGCATGGCCAGATGGTACTTCTCTATTTGCAAAGACATACAAAGGGTTATTGAGTGGTAAATGGTTAAAATACGTGCATAACAAAATGATAACTATAAGGAAGAATTGTATCATTTACTCTGAATTATCCATATCAGTTCAGGTTCATAAGAGTTTAATTGTATGTAAATAATTGAGAAACGTTAGATTATATTCAAAAAGAAACGTTTACAGATGATTGAAAGGCTTCAGTATGAGGGAATGGGCAAAGATCTGTTAAACTAAAACTTAACATGCGATAAAATTGCACCGTTTCTCATTGTTGAAATATTCCTAAATACTGACCAGATAGTATATTTTATGTAATAGACTTTGGTAGTAAGACGAGTACATGTATCTTACTTGTACGACAGTACGTTGTAGACTTTTAATTTTGATTACAAATGAATATTTCACAAATTAGTACAAAATGTTTTCCCCTTGGTTCACCCAATTCAAATCCTAGGTAGATAGGTTTTAACCACAATAATCACGTGCGTACAAAAGTGTCCACTTACAATCGTTATCAGGACACTTTTTCAATAGCTTTGCTGGGGGTCTGTCGTACAACTATCTATGCACGTAGCATAACTATAGCAATATCATACCTTGGATAGCCGGTGCAAACTTCCAGCACTTCATTGGTCCACGGCTTGTAAACTGGCCTAAACTGATCTCAATGAAAGTAAGGGGTACACCGATAACCAGCATGAAGAAAAGGTATGGAATCAGGAATGCAGCTGAAAATATGAAAAGGCATTCGATCATGAATTCAGTTGAAAATAAGAAAAGGCATGGGATCAGGAATGCACCTGAATATAATAACCAATATAGAAGTCCAGAAAGGTTGCATAATTTTAACCCTAACCGTGCCTGAAAAAATATGACTGCCAAAAATCTGATATGTTGCATTTTTACTTACTTCTGATTGGTATTTATAAGCATTTGAGATGTTGTTTACAGGATGTCAAACAGCTTGGAACCAGACGGAATGCAAAGTTATCTCTTCTGGATCCAAGATGTTTGCAAATGAGTCAAATCGCGCTTATCATGATAACGGGTCAAATGTTTTTAAGAATAGCTCCGTTACTTCTGCACAAAGTCCTATGTTGTGGTCATTTCTGACGAGTGGCCACTTTTAAAAAGTGTCCCTGGCATAGGTTTTGATGGATGAATTACCATATACCAATTATAAGAGCCCTTGGTTTAGAAGTTTTACAAGATGAAACTATATTTATATTACTTTTGAAAACATAGTATCCCTGGGTTGGGCCAATATTATACAAGGGGTTTACATTGAGCACCCAAGATCATGATATATGTCAAGTACTGGAGATCAACGCCATAGGTTTTCGGATGAGATTTTCAAAACATTCACAATGTATTTCTATTGCAATCATGGAACCCCAATGGTGGAGCCAAAAATAACCTAAGTGGCATAATGTGTTTTATGCAATATATGATAGCTCTATGCTTTCTATTTTAATTCAGAGAAGAAACTATTAAAAAACTCGCTTTATATTTCTATTGAAGACATGGAATCCCCGGATGTTAACCCCAAGGTCATAGTCTGAACAATAGATGACCTCTGGATGATGCTTTATACCAAATATGAGAGCTCGTCTTGTAGATTCAGAAGATTTTCAAATAAAATTCATTATAAATGTATATAAGTATTACAAACATGCCTTGAACACTCCTTTTAGAGGTATTCGTGGTGATGCTTCATGCCACAATATGAGAACTCGAGGACTTCTCGTTTCAGAAACGTATAAATATAATTATGTATATCTCTATTGTAAATATGGAACCCCCGCTAGGTGGGCCAAAATTAACTACTGAGCACAATTTATATAATATTTGAATACTATTGATGCTACAGCTCTTGTTCTTGTGTGTTTCAGAGAAAGATCTTCAACGTTTTCACTATATATTGCTATTGAAAATATAGCACTCCTACAAAATATGAGAGCTATTGTTCTTGTTTCAAAAACTGGTATCCACGATGCCAGATCAATATAAACCCTAGGGAATAAATTGAAATATTGGTAGAGGTGATATTTCAAGATGATTTTTTATACCAAATATGACATTTAGAAAGCCTCCTGGTATCATGGAAACTATATTTTAAACTTGTCTTCTTAGTTGCTATGGTCACCTTAGTTCTGCATTAAGTTAATTTTCAAAGTGTGATTCCTGTGTAATTTGAACAAATTACGAAAGGCAGACATATAGGATCCGCATGTAGCCCCTGTCTGTAATTCCAATATACATGTACATGTATGTGACAGTGAAAAACAGAACACGAATTTTATCTTCTATATCGTTGTCAAAAAGTTACTTTTTTCTGCCACAGCTAGTATCTTTTAACCTCGACCCTTTTCCTCATATACACGCCGTTTCACGCATTTGCAAACAGAGTAGACCCAGTTCAGAGGGTTCTTGCTCTGTTTGCTTATGATATTTTAATGGATCTGACTCTACATGTTCTACCAATACCAACATTCCTGTGTACGTACGCCATTATAAAACTTCAGCTAATAAATATCCCTGATGTCATTATTTCTTACATGAATATAAAACAAGGAATGAGTAAATTGTGCCAAACCACAACAAAACTTACTGATTGCTGACCGATGCATGACCAGTAAAACTTATATACTGTACTGCACATAAACAACAACTGATTCAAACAAAGAAAATATTCTCAAATTATTACCCCCTACATTTCGTATACCATTGTTCCCTGTTAACAGATAACTTCCTTTATTAATAAATTAATCTGTTAAGCTTTTACTCCATTACTACGCTTATCTAGACCAATAACAAAGGGCTTCAGTAGGAGCCGTCTGATCAGGGTCTGCTCTGTTTACTAATTAAATGATAAGACCTTATTTTACAGTTTCTGCCATGGCCAAATATCTCTGTGTTCATATGCCATTATAAAAAAAATAATATCTTAATATTAATGCTGCCATTATTTCTTGCATGAATATTCATGGAGTAAAGGGCTAACATGGGCCTGATTATAGTATACCATCTTCTTTTGCTTACATAGTTGTTAGCCGTACTGTATATATGACAATGTAACCCTTCCCTCGTAGGCTATATTTACACCCATTCCCACAAAGGCTATTTTAGACTCAATCTTTTTTAATTAATCTACTGAAAAGGAACATTTACTAGAGAAAATAAGTTTGGAATTGTGTAGTTTTGAAACCATAGGAGCAAATGTTCTATTTGTCACAAGGGTTTCAAAGTGAGACTTTTACAGAGGCGTCAACATGCGTCAATATGAAGAAATGATATGTGTAACTATCAGACCTAATTTCATGGTATAAAACCAAATCCTACTTCTAGCCAAAGACGTATAATTATAGGTCTTTGATCTAGCCCTAGCTTTAGATTGAGACCAGAGTACAATTGTCTGTTTATCCTCTAACCAGAAAGACTTGACCAACGATAGCACAGGGTACATATTGATTTTAATTCTCAACCAACTGGTGGGTTACAGCCCATATCACCCGCAACTGTTGCATTAGGCGAATATTTACTGAACCAAAAATAATAAATAATATTATAAACCAAAAAGAATATTATAATATCCCTCTTAGAATTTTTGATACCAATTTTCCCAATTGACTTGAAACTTTTCGATCGGTCCAGATTTCACTCACTCAAAATAGTTTTTCTGTAACTAATGTAAGCGTAAATATTTGTATTTTCAAACAATCCTACTTTTACCGAATCTTTCTTATCATTGTATCTACACATAACCCCCCCCCCCCCCCCCCCCATTACATATTTATAGTTTCTTTGTGTAAGCAACGAATACTAACAGGTCGTATTCTCACGTCGATAATATACTTAAGGTACATACCTGACAACCGCAATTCCACATAGCAATCTAGTATTTATTGACGCGCATTCGATGGATACAAAAGCCGTATACTTACATGACATCCGCAAACAATCAAGGTATGCTTTTTTGACATGAAAATGCTTTGTAACGTTAAATTTGGTTTTGTATGTGCAAAAAGTCCACAAAATATAGCAATGAGTAAGGCGAGTGCACGAATATACAATTATCAGTCACATGTCGAAATCACGTGACCATAATATGAATTAATGAATGTATTCTCCCAGAGGCAGTTACGCAATGAATAAAGAAGTGTCAGATGACCTTATGCAAGCCAACAGGTAAATCATTTACAACCATAGATGTAACGGAAGCAACTGCGAGTGGTTAAGTTTGATAATAAGCATAGCGGGAAACGGTTGAAATGTCAGCTGTAACAGAATTACTCACTGGAAATAGTATTAATCCGTTCCCTTATAGATACGCAATTTCATACCAAAGGACACTTATTCGATATCTGAAATTTGATTTTCAACACATTAATCCTGTGCAAAGAATAATGCAGCGCTGCAACGCTTTGATTCTGACGTGCAGACATCGGTCCAAAGACAATATTAATTCATCATTCTACCACGGACTCATGAATAAACTGTGTAGAGTTCAAATATAGAGCAGCGTTTTCAGAAATGTCTTGTCTCAGTTTCCAATACATTTGGTTTGCTCCAACATCTATTTTCATAAATACAGTAAAACCCCTTCTAATGCGACAACACAGAAAGGGGTATACGTTCGGGTTATTATAGGGTCAGGGTAAACTTCTGCAGAAAGCTTGTATAGGTGTTACACCGCTGTTTATGGATGTTGTAGTAAGGGGGAGATTACCCGCTTTGCAGTGGGTACCGGGGGTCTAACGTGTCAGTAGTAATAAGGAATCCAAAATCCGTTTATAAACTTTACTTAATTTCTTCTCACAACTGGTTACAAGGCTGGGTGATTATAACTTGTAATCCTGCACATTTATTTAATTTACCAGTCACGTGACTAAAACCAATTAAGCAAATCACGGTGCCGAATTATAACTGCGATTTGTGGGCGTGACAAAGGGACCACGGTGAGCCAATCGATTTATAATATACAATTGTAGTTTTTCAAATACAATTTACGTTTCATGTCAGCCGGTCTTTCTAAGTAATGCCTGTGCTTTATGAAAAATCGGCCTTCTACCTATCTAAATATAAATCTGCTAACGATGTCAGAGAATGAAATGAATAGGATAGTAATACTATCTACATCATTATCAATGGAGCTTACACTCACAATGGATAGTCGCTTTAGCCATTCGCTGAAGGCATAGTAATTAAAAAAGTATCTACAGGTTGTACTGCACAAAGTCCTATGTTGTGGTCATTTCTGACGAGTGGCCACTTTTAAAAGTGACCCTTGCATAGGTTTTGATGGATGAATTACCATATACCAATTATAAGAGCCCTTGGTTTAGAAGTTTTACAAGATGAAACTATATTTATATTACTTTTGAAAACATAGTATCCCTGGGTTGGGCCAATATTATACAAGGGGTTTACATTGAACACCCAAGATCATGATATATGTCAAGTACTGGAGATCAACGCCATAGGTTTTCGGATGAGATTTTCAAAACATTCACAATGTATTTCTATTGCAATCATGGAACCCCAATGGTGGAGCCAAAAATAACCTAAGTGGCATAATGTGTTTTATGCAATATATGATAGCTCTATGCTTTCTATTTTAATTCAGAGAAGAAACTATTAAAAAACTCGCTTTATATTTCTATTGAAGACATGGAATCCCCGGATGTTAACCCCAAGGTCATAGTCTGAACAATAGATGACCTCTGGATGATGCTTTATACCAAATATGAGAGCTCGTCTTGTAGATTCAGAAGATTTTCAAATAAAATTCATTATAAATGTATATAAGTATGACAAACATGCCTTGAACACTCCTTTTAGAGGTATTCGTGGTGATGCTTCATGCCACAATATGAGAACTCGAGGACTTCTCGTTTCAGAAACGTATAAATATAATTATGTATATCTCTATTGTAAATATGGAACCCCCGCTAGGTGGGCCAAAATTAACTACTGAGCACAATTTATATAATATTTGAATACTATTGATGCTACAGCTCTTGTTCTTGTGTGTTTCAGAGAAAGATCTTCAACGTTTTCACTATATATTGCTATTGAAAATATAGCACTCCTACAAAATATGAGAGCTATTGTTCTTGTTTCAAAAACTGGTATCCACGATGCCAGATCAATATAAACCCTAGGGAATAAATTGAAATATTGGTAGAGGTGATATTTCAAGATGATTTTTTATACCAAATATGACAGTTAGAAAGCCTCCTGGTATCATGGAAACTATATTTTTAAACTTGTCTTCATAGTTGCTATGGTCACCTTAGTTCTGCATTAAGTTCATTTTCAAAGTGTGATTCCTGTGTAATTTGAACAAATTACGAAAGGCAGACATATAGGATCCGCATGTAGCCCCTGTCTGTAATTCCAATATACATGTACATGTATGTGACAGTGAAAAACAGAACACGAATTTTATCTTCTATATCGTTGTCAAAAAGTTACTTTTTTCTGCCACAGCTAGTATCTTTTAACCTCGACCCTTTTCCTCATATACACGCCGTTTCACGCATTTGCAAACAGAGTAGACCCAGTTCAGAGGGTTCTTGCTCTGTTTGCTTATGATATTTTAATGGATCTGACTCTACATGTTCTACCAATACCAACATTCCTGTGTACGTACGCCATTATAAAACTTCAGCTAATAAATATCCCTGATGTCATTATTTCTTACATGAATATAAAACAAGGAATGAGTAAATTGTGCCAAACCACAACAAAACTTACTGATTGCTGACCGATGTATGACCAGTAAAACTTATATACTGTACTGCACATAAACAACAACTGATTCAAACAAAGAAAATATTCTCAAATTATTACCCCCTACATTTCGTATACCATTGTTCCCTGTTAACAGATAACTTCCTTTATTAATAAATTAATCTGTTAAGCTTTTACTCCATTACTACGCTTATCTAGACCAATAACAAAGGGCTTCAGTAGGAGCCGTCTGATCAGGGTCTGCTCTGTTTACTAATTAAATGATAAGACCTTATTTTACAGTTTCTGCCATGGCCAAATATCTCTGTGTTCATATGCCATTATAAAAAAAATAATATCTTAATATTAATGCTGCCATTATTTCTTGCATGAATATTCATGGAGTAAAGGGCTAACATGGGCCTGATTATAGTATACCATCTTCTTTTGCTTACATAGTTGTTAGCCGTACTGTATATATGACAATGTAACCCTTCCCTCGTAGGCTATATTTACACCCATTCCCACAAAGGCTATTTTAGACTCAATCTTTTTTAATTAATCTACTGAAAAGGAACATTTACTAGAGAAAATAAGTTTGGAATTGTGTAGTTTTGAAACCATAGGAGCAAATGTTCTATTTGTCACAAGGGTTTCAAAGTGAGACTTTTACAGAGGCGTCAACATGCGTCAATATGAAGAAATGATATGTGTAACTATCAGACCTAATTTCATGGTATAAAACCAAATCCTACTTCTAGCCAAAGACGTATAATTATAGGTCTTTGATCTAGCCCTAGCTTTAGATTGAGACCAGAGTACAATTGTCTGTTTATCCTCTAACCAGAAAGACTTGACCAACGATAGCACAGGGTACATATTGATTTTAATTCTCAACCAACTGGTGGGTTACAGCCCATATCACCCGCAACTGTTGCATTAGGCGAATATTTACTGAACCAAAAATAATAAATAATATTATAAACCAAAAAGAATATTATAATATCCCTCTTAGAATTTTTGATACCAATTTTCCCAATTGACTTGAAACTTTTCGATCGGTCCAGATTTCACTCACTCAAAATAGTTTTTCTGTAACTAATGTAAGCGTAAATATTTGTATTTTCAAACAATCCTACTTTTACCGAATCTTTCTTATCATTGTATCTACACATAACCCCCCCCCCCCCATTACATATTTATAGTTTCTTTGTGTAAGCAACGAATACTAACAGGTCGTATTCTCACGTCGATAATATACTTAAGGTACATACCTGACAACCGCAATTCCACATAGCAATCTAGTATTTATTGACGCGCATTCGATGGATACAAAAGCCGTATACTTACATGACATCCGCAAACAATCAAGGTATGCTTTTTTGACATGAAAATGCTTTGTAACGTTAAATTTGGTTTTGTATGTGCAAAAAGTCCACAAAATATAGCAATGAGTAAGGCGAGTGCACGAATATACAATTATCAGTCACATGTCGAAATCACGTGACCATAATATGAATTAATGAATGTATTCTCCCAGAGGCAGTTACGCAATGAATAAAGAAGTGTCAGATGACCTTATGCAAGCCAACAGGTAAATCATTTACAACCATAGATGTAACGGAAGCAACTGCGAGTGGTTAAGTTTGATAATAAGCATAGCGGGAAACGGTTGAAATGTCAGCTGTAACAGAATTACTCACTGGAAATAGTATTAATCCGTTCCCTTATAGATACGCAATTTCATACCAAAGGACACTTATTCGATATCTGAAATTTGATTTTCAACACATTAATCCTGTGCAAAGAATAATGCAGCGCTGCAACGCTTTGATTCTGACGTGCAGACATCGGTCCAAAGACAATATTAATTCATCATTCTACCACGGACTCATGAATAAACTGTGTAGAGTTCAAATATAGAGCAGCGTTTTCAGAAATGTCTTGTCTCAGTTTCCAATACATTTGGTTTGCTCCAACATCTATTTTCATAAATACAGTAAAACCCCTTCTAATGCGACAACACAGAAAGGGGTATACGTTCGGGTTATTATAGGGTCAGGGTAAACTTCTGCAGAAAGCTTGTATAGGTGTTACACCGCTGTTTATGGATGTTGTAGTAAGGGGGAGATTACCCGCTTTGCAGTGGGTACCGGGGGTCTAACGTGTCAGTAGTAATAAGGAATCCAAAATCCGTTTATAAACTTTACTTAATTTCTTCTCACAACTGGTTACAAGGCTGGGTGATTATAACTTGTAATCCTGCACATTTATTTAATTTACCAGTCACGTGACTAAAACCAATTAAGCAAATCACGGTGCCGAATTATAACTGCGATTTGTGGGCGTGACAAAGGGACCACGGTGAGCCAATCGATTTATAATATACAATTGTAGTTTTTCAAATACAATTTACGTTTCATGTCAGCCGGTCTTTCTAAGTAATGCCTGTGCTTTATGAAAAATCGGCCTTCTACCTATCTAAATATAAATCTGCTAACGATGTCAGAGAATGAAATGAATAGGATAGTAATACTATCTACATCATTATCAATGGAGCTTACACTCACAATGGATAGTCGCTTTAGCCATTCGCTGAAGGCATAGTAATTAAAAAAGTATCTACAGGTTGTACTGTACTTCGGAATTTAGCACGATCACCAAACATCCTATCTTATAAACTGACCACGGAAACTGATAATTATTAAATCTATCTAGATTACAAAACTAATGAAAAACTAAGATGTTGGAATCAATTATATTCCAATGATCTGTATTAAACTACCAGCATGCTCTATACTTTTATTCATTTGTTTAATAAATACTTATATATTGAAACTATATACTTTAAAGTATTATTTAATAAATACATAAATACGTCAATATAAAACCCTTCTTCCTTCATTATCTGTTAATGTAAGTATCATCTGTGTAACATAGGGACTTGCTGCCTTATGTTCGCCCTGCATTAAGCAACCATCTGTTTATACTGACAACTATATCTATTCACTTTAGACGGATTGTATAATCCATATATTTGACAGATGTGACGAACCACAATACAGTTGAACTTCGATATCTCGAACTTCAAGGGACCATTCAAATTACCTCAAGATATCAGAAGTTGGGGTTTTCTAATCTGAACTATTAGTTCGAGTTATCCCGAAGATCGAATAATCCGAGATAGAGTTATCGAGATTCAACTGTTTAACGAAATAAAGTAATAAAACTGAACTATCAGAGTGGAATATGTCATCAGTCTACACAGTATGAAATGCTAGAATATTTTAAATAACAAACAGTGCAGACCTTGATCAGAAGATTTATCTGAGCCCTCTGATCTTGATCTACACTGTTTGCAAATGGCAGTGCTTGTATCCAGGGTTGAAAGGATCAAACCCCTTTTCCGAAATTATGAATAACATGTTTAACCAGAGCAGTAAAAAGACGAATTCCTTGGCGGAATTTGTGTTACATTTCAAATACGTAACAAACGAGGTCGGTAAATAGATGGGCAAGTAGGTAGGGACTACAGACATTAAAATGGAATAACCGACTCCTTCCAGTAAGTTCACTACTTTCAAATACCATTGTCAAAATGCAGAAATACAATACTTTTACATCATTTAATTAGGTTATGTCTAAAACATTTCAGCTTGTCAGAAGATGTAACTTATGTGTTGACATAAACACAAAATGCACTGTACACAATATAACTGTTGATGGTTAGAGCCAGAATGAGAGCGGGAGCTAGCAAACCTGATTCTACAGATATTTTTCAAAGCGAAATTGCCCCTTTAAAATTATACGTTGTGAAACTTTGAACAATTAATGATTATTCACTATGTCATTTTTTATACATGTCATTGAATATTCAACAGGAAAAGGGTAAAGTGATCACGTTACTCTCGCACGAATATTTCAGTCACTCCCAAACGGTTCTCTACATGAATTTAAATACAAGATATAACAAACGGAAGTCGACAATGTTATAGATAACGCGGAATCACTTTTGAGGACCTGACTACATGTGCATATACTATAAAACCCCTCTCTAAAGAAATCTCCGGAAGGAAGTATACTTCATGGTGTTGCCGACAGGTGGTAACTTAATAATGGAAAAGAATATGTAGATAGCTCCCACAGTTTTCTGCAATACCGTGGTTCTGCATTAAGTAACCCATCTGCATTTAAAGATATCTATATTTATCCATTAAGTGCTGACATTAGGAAGGTTTAATAGAACCATAACACGCCATTAAAAGAAAGAATAACATATCTAAATGATTTTCATAAATACAGTAAAACCTCTCTAAGCCGAAATTCTAATAGAAAATAATTCAGATACACTTTTAGTAATGAAGAATTTATGTCTTTTTGGGCAGGTGCCTGCTTAATGCACGGTGTAAGTGATACAGAAAGCTCATAGAGGAGCTTTCTGCATGACTTTCACCCAGCATTAAGCTGTCACCCGTGTTAAAGATCAATAGTGGTACATATTTGAGTGTTCGTAGTATCGAGTTTTACTGGACTTGTATGCAGGCGGATGCTTCAATGCAGGGATAAAGTCATGGGGAAATCTAGAGAACCTTTTTCCGAATCACTTTCACCCTGCATTAAGCTACCACTTGTCTCCAAGACCGATATTTAAGCTGATTTTAACGTCCGGCTTAGAGAGGTTTTACTGTAAATGAGTCTAATGTTTCTTAGTCTGGTTTACTTTGAAAGTCATCTTACCGCCTCCATATGTATGTTGCGATGCTGGCAAATAATGGACCATTTTAATCCCGACGGTATATGTTGTGGCGGTAACAAGGAAATCAAACCGCCTTGGCCACGTGCCCCTCTCATCATTGTAGAACAACTGAGAAAGACAAAACATGAGCTGTCTGATCTGGATATACTCTGCAGAGCTACACATAAAGGTGTGTACTCAAATACATGTACATGTACTAAAATCGTCATTTCTCCACTAAACCCTATACTGTGACCACTCTTTAAAATCGTCTCGAAGAGACGATTTTAAAGAGTGGTCACATTACACGGTTTGGTGGAGAAATAAAGGAGCTATTATTGAAAATGTTTAAATTTACGCATCTTATCTGGACTTTTAGAGGGATGAAATGAAGGTTTAACAAGTACAGAGCTAATTAAATTTGGATACGAGAACAATCAGCATGCGTGGCAATAGACAAATGTTCCTATTCAAATATGGTACTTAAACCGTCATTTCTCTACCAAACCCTATGTTGTGACCACTCTTTAGATTCAAAAAGTCTGGAAGAGAAATAAAGGAGCCATTCTTGATAATGTTTTATATACGTACCTTATCTGAGTCTCTAATGAATATATAATACGACAGAACATGCCTTAAGCGACCTTTAAAATAATAGGTCTACTTTTGGTCTCTAACTTTTACCATACATTAAGCTAGTGCCTGCTTTTTAAGACTCGGGACTCTGTTCAATAACTGAATGGTCGCTTAACACATTCCTCTATATTGACGCCTTTTGACGCCTCTGTCAAAGTGAATTTTACAGAGTCGTCAAAAGTGGTCAATATGAGGGAATGGGTACATACTCCGACAGTTTCTGCCATGCCCCAAAATACACGTGTTCATGTGCCATTAAACTTAATTGTGTGTCCAAACGGCTAGGAAAGACATTAGTTTATATGATTTCTGACTTTAAATAATCCGGAAATGGGACAGTGATACTAGTTAGTTGATCTGGGAACTGGTCAGATAACCCACTGATAATGTGAGTTTATGTATCATTAACCCTTTCCACCATATAAACGCATTTTCACACACTTGCAAACAGAGTAGACCCAGGTCATACTGCTCCTATAGGAGTGTCTTCTCTGTTTGCCTTTGACATGAGTTTAATCTGATCAAGGCAAACATTAATGTTGTCATTATAGTTCATATGAATACTGAACATGGAAAGGGTTAACAAGCAGTAAATCAATCAGACATACGAATTTTCAATGAAGTGTAGCACGACATGACAAGCAGTAGTTTAGATTTTTGCACATTTTGACGTGTATTTGGAAGTGCCGGGAATTCATTTGGGAGTGCCAGGAGAGCATTCGGGAGCGCCTTGTCCTCAAGAGGGAGCGCCTCCTCCCTTCCTCCTCTACCACCACCTTAGAAGAAATGAGAAGTGAGGGAGAGGGAGAGAGAGAGATAGAGAGAGAGAGAGAGAGAGAGAGAGAGAGAGAGAGAGAGAGAGAGAGAGAGAGAGAGAGAGAGAGAGGAGATAGAGTGAGTGAGAGAGTACGATATAGACAGGTTGTATACAGTGCAATGTTTCCACAGAACTTGTGTGGAATAAGCTTCTGCTCAAACGTGATATCTAATCAACCTTGCCCGGTAACATTCCGTACTCACTCATTGCACAATGTAGTTCAAATTTTATTATTTTAGAATAACGTGGTTTACTCTAATGCATCAGTCTCAGTTTGTCTCACCATTCAATGCGGACACCGCTAAGGTCACACCTCAGTGCTCCGCGAACGTAGATTATACTGTCAATCGAGATACAATGTACCATATACATGTAGAAGATCATTCTGTCTGCTAAAGGCACTCGCTAAAACACGTCTTGTTTCCTCAGGGTCCAGATGGTTTGCCAGATCGGCACTGAACGTAACGTTTTTAAACTATATAAAACTTATATATAAACCACCCCTCCGATTATCAATCCTGCTATAATATATGGTATGTTTTATTTGCAAAAGACATACATGTCCATCAGCATTATATAATACATAGTAAAAAACAAGTAATGACGGGCAGTCATTCATAATATGTAATGCTAAATGTGCCTTATTAACAAACACTACAAATGACAAACATTGCGGACTCGGACCAGAGGGCTTCTTAGGAGCCCCCTGATCTGTGTCTACACTGTTTGTACATCAAGAGTGTGCCAATTAAGGTCTTATGTGCACGGTTTAACACTGTACACCCAAAAAGACAAACAGTGCGGAACCAAATCAGGGGGCTCCCCAAAAGCACTCCGATCTGTGTCTACACTGTTTGTACCCTGCAAGTAAGATGTCGTCTGCTCAACATCGATGCGTTCGCGAGCGTCACGTCCGAATTAGCTCGTTTTTATTTTACCCAAAAATGTGGTCTATAGTAAATTGAGTAAAACCCTTCTAAACTGGACGATGAATTTAGTATAAATATCGGTCTTGAAGACAGGTGGCAGCTTAATGCAGGGCGAAAGTTATACTGAAAGCTCCTCTGTATGACTTTTACCCTGAATTAAACAGCCACCTGCCTAAAAGTATCTAAATTCTTCTCTACTAGAAATCCGGTTTATATGGGTTTTGGCTGTATACTCCTAGTCTTGACTACTACTAGCATTGCATCCGGATAAAATACAGTGTCATTCAGCGTTTCATCAGGAACCAGTCTGTTAGGAACCTAATCAAATTGAATTGTTCCACGAATGCTTTCAAGACTCTCCCACTGCCAAGTTTTGTCGTCTGCACATATTTTATCGTCTGCTACAAGTTTTACTTTTTATTTTCCCTTTTATATTTTAAACATCACAGTAACCAACAGTTTGGATCCAGATGAGACGCTGAGTTGATCCAAACTGTTTGCATAGGTATTTACTTATGCGACATTGACAGCTGAAGATTTAACCTTTAGCCTGATGTGGGTGGATGAGTAATTACCATCGCAAAACTTTTGGGTCTCATCAGGAGAGTTCACAGAGAATTCCTTTGGGCATATTCTACAGTATTGATGTCCTGCATGTATAACATGTAACTTAATTGTTTTCCTGAATTATACAGTAGAACCTGACTTAAGCGGCCATTTATTTATTGAACACAGGATTGTTAAAACAAGCAGGTGGTTGCTTAATGAACGGCAAAAGTAATGCAAAGCATTCTATATTACTCTTGGCTATACCATATGGTACCACCTGCCTTACAGACCCATAAGAATTTTGTGATGTGATAACAAATTATCCCCTAGTGACGCAGTTTTGCGCATCTATAACATTCACATTGTGAAACCATTGTGATAAATAGAGCATTTGCTCCTATAGGGGCAAATGCTCTATTTATCACAATGGTTTCAGACTTAAAAATTCTAAAAGTTTCCATTTCTCTAGTTAATGCTCCTTTTCAGTAGATTAATTCAAAAAGGTTGGGTCTAAAAATAGCCTAGGAGAGAATGGGTTAAGACAGTTTCTACTGTTGTGATGTTAAAATCCGCTGTAATATAAATATCAATTTAATTCCAGAATTCCAGAGCTACTTTCGGTTTTAACGCTATCCCGGAGACGGCACCTGTCACAAAATTAGCATGCTGTCTTACGGGTCATTAATGAGACTAGCTCGACTCGGTTAAGTAGGCAAACTTTCATCATATTATAATTGAGCAGACCTATTTTCACAGCCATGTTTACAAGTGTTATGTTATCACCATTGTACACATATTCATATTCATTGTAACATTTTCTCCACGGTATATTATGTTACCGATATATGAAACTACAAATGCAAAAACGTCGACTTTAAGAGACGGAAAACTGAAAATCAATGGAAGCTCCGATTGATTCAAAATCGATTTCGGACGAACGATTAGATCTAGATTAGATCTAGATTATTAATGTAAAATACGTATTTTCATGACAGATTCCGGTGAAGATTGGCGCGTTTCCACTGGTTTCCGCAGTTAGCGCAAATTCTAAACTCATTTTTGATACGCAAAACTTTCGAAAATTCTTTAACCCTTTCCCTCATATAAACGTGTTCTCATGCATTTGCAAACAGAGTAGACCCAGATCCTAGAGGAGCCGTCTGATCAGGGTCTGCTCTGTTTGCTGGTGGAATTTGATAGATCTGTTTCTTTACTTTCTAAAATGGCTACAATATTCCACATTCCATATTTCATAACTCCTTTTCCATGAATATTCAGTAGGAATTTAAAATTGGACTAAATATAGAACAGGGAAAGGGTTATATAAGCACCACGCGGTGACCATTGCAACCGAAACAAACCCCATCGTTCGTAGGCCTATCTAGACGACGTGTCACCTTTGTAGACAAAGTAGACCCAGATCAGACAGCTCCCGTAGGAGTTGTCTGATCAGGGTCCACTCTCTTTACTTATGTCATGAAATTCTAAAGTTTGTATCACAGCAAAAAGTTGTCTCCGGTTATCCTCGGTAGCCTACTGTGTATCAGACTATGAATATTCACGTTTCTTTCCCGTTTCGCTGCCAATGTCGCATCTGTTTTTACGTAACTATGCAAACAGTTTGGACCCAGATCAGAGTCCGAGTCTCACCAGGATCCAAACTGTTGGTGGTAATGTATTTGAAATATTGTAGCAGACGACAAATACTGCAGACGAAAGAGTTACATCAATATTCATGGCTGGAATAGTCAATGGCAGTTAACACTACCCTACAACATAATCAAATCAATGGTCAATGGCAGTTAACACTACCCTACAACATAATCAAATCATACTCACTAATGTTTTCAACCTTGCTAGGTAGCTCGACATATTTCCGACATGAACCGAATACTTTATGCAGAATCTGGCATTCCGACTGTGTGTAAACACGCTGTGTGTGTTGAGCAAAACGCTATGCGTGATGAACACGATGCAGCATTATATATAGTTCGCTACGTATAGGCCATGCATATATTGCAGTATTTGTAAAATACACTGGTTTATACGATCGAGCATTTGTAATTTTTAATAACAACCGAGCGGCTTGTTAACCCAAAAGGCTACTCGATGAATATTTATGTAATGAGGAATAAGCTTAATTGTTAGAATAGCACAAGGACACGGAAATATCTGGCCATGGTAATAAAAGTTAGAAATAAAAGCACAATGTCTTATCGTCCATTTGGTACCAGTTTTATAGTTTTAGGACAAAAACTGGCTGTGATATGGGCGAATTTGTAGGTATGGGTCATCATTACGAAAATTGGGGGTTGCCATGGAAACGGTTAAAATACACATAGCCTAAAAGAATTTAAGTTTGAGTACATTCGCGATTCTGATTCAGGACACTTTTCTGAACATTTTGGTACCCATGAAAAAAAGGTCTAAGGGGGGGGGGGGGGGGGGGGGGGCACTATTGTAGGCTTCCTGAGTATTAGCACTTGGTCGATATCTCGTCAGCTTCGCGATGACGGATCCGGGCTGAGGCTGTATGGAATGCCTAAATGCTGTTTCATAGGGCCTACATGCATTTTAGAGGCGGCATAAAACATAAACGTGAAATAATTATATAACAGAAAAGGATAAAAAGTTAATGAGAAAAAACCATATAATTATTGGACCAAATAAATTGCCAAGTCTAAAATCTTCGTCAATATCTTGAATTTCAATGGTTTGCATTTCACCATTTGGAATAATTATTTTGCTTGTTTATTTCAAAACGTCTAGTATTACATTAAAAGTTAATGTCCGTTGCCAAGACTTTCCCGAGATATATGGCTTAGCTCTTTTCTTCTAATTTTCATTGGATTTCTCGGATGGGCATCTACACAGTGGCTGATAGTTTATTCCAAAGAATCCTTTGTCTCGTAATAGTAACAGGAAATAATCTGAAAAGATACGTAAAGTAATGTAAAGTAATCGTACAAAGTGCATGACTTAATTTCAGACGCCCTGTATTTGCATTAGGACTGAAACGGGTAAAACACTTTTACCCAGATACCCAATCAGTTAAACTTAAAAATCAATTCACTTCAAAACTTTTGAAGTATAACATTGTCTTCAAATATTAACAGTATAGATCCAGATTATATGCTATGCTTCTGATCTCGATCCTAATTGTTTGTAATATACTGTCAAAATCGCAAATAGGCATTGCGTGAAGGAATATCTATAATAATTAGTTGGGAGTATACTATCTAGACCTACGGCGCAGATTCAAACGTTGGTATGTATATGTGTCTAAACTGTACATATTTTGTAAGAAAATCGTGTCTAAACCGTACAAAATAGATCGGGTCTAAACCGTACAGTGTACTGTTACCACAACGGGCTAAACCGTACACTCGACATTTTTTTCAACCATCTCCAAAAGACAAAATGTAGATTTGTGCTTCAACCTAATTAACTCAACGTTAATATCGGACTCAAATACATATATCCACAGTGTTAGAAAAGGCTTAGAATTGTTAGTAAGATTACAATAAGGCAACATATGACATCTTTCTCGATTCAATTTCTGATTTTCTGTTTCTGCATTGTTTACGGAATATTTTGAGCCGTACACACAGACATGAAACATTAGTGGGTAAACCGCTGTTGACGGGCGTTATAATTCTGTGTTATGACACCAACTAAAATACTGAAAGAAAAATCTACATTGTTTAAAAAGTGTAAAAATGTGATGCTTACCTTTTCAGTCTCCTGTTTGTCCACCATCTTGGAAAAGTCTAAACATTCGCGACCGTACAGCTTACACCACAGTGGTACCTATGGAACGCCATTCTGCCATGCTGATTGCTAAATACAAAATGCGAAATGCTAGGGAATGTTCCAAATGATAGACGTAAATGACAAATGCGAAACGCGAAATGATTATTGCTGAATGCATGTTTGCACTACTAGCATCGAACAGTGCCATTTTAAAGTGACTGTACATTTGCTAAATGCATGTTTATTTACATTCGCTTTTCTTTTTGTGTCTTCTTTTCATTTTACATGTTCTGACTTGAGAATTATTGGGGGGGGGGGGGGGCAAAATATACTCTGCCCCCCGTCTCAACATTGGGGACCCCCTTGTCCCCCCCCCCCCGACTCCTACGCCTATGATTAGGCTAGCCAACTCGATGAATATCTATGTAAGAAATAATGATGTCATGAATACTAAACAGCTTAATTGTTAAAATAGCATAAGGACACGGAAATAGTTGGCCATGGAAGAAACTGTAGACTCATATCTATAGCATTTTATAAACAAACAGAGTAGACAGGCGCGGATTTCGAGGAGGCGGGGCCGTCGTACGCCCACCACCACTAAAATTGCCCGAACAAACATTTTTCAGTAATATTTTTAATATTTTAGATCTAGATCTACTAAAAATCCCTGAAATAATGATTTCATCTGAGTTATTTTATATCCCTTACCAAATTACGCTCTCTTTCAACATGTATTACAAACACACTATTTAGTTATGTCATCAAACATAGAGATATACGCCCCCTTCCGAAATAAATCTACGCCCCCTCTCCAAAATAGTTCTACGCCCCCATCTGAATTCCTTGATCCGCACCTGGTAGCCCTGATCAGACGGCTCCTATAGGAGCCGTCTGATCTGGGTCTACTCTGTTTGCAAAGGTGTAGATAGGCGTATTTATGGAGTAAAGGGTTAAAAATCTATAGTGCAAAACAGCGGCAACTAAGCTCTTTCACTTCCATTCACGAATGTATTGGCAGTTGGGACCCGGGTAAGATGCTGAACAATAGAGGTTTTTCATCACGATCCATGCTATTTGATGCTGTAGTTTTGAGACAACAAGGAAGTACAAAATTCAAAAGTAAATATTAAAATAGACGATAAATTTGGCAGACAACGCTTGGAATGGAAAATAGTTATAGTGTTTACCATTACCAGTATTTATTATTTGCAGACGATATTTGTTTTTGAAGTAGGTCTACACACCACTAAACACAACTTATGACCGATATTGATAAGCCTGTGTTTGGGCTGTAGTAGTTATTCATACTCGGCTAGCTATTAATCCGGTTACATGTGAAGGATTATCTATCCAGGCAATGAAAGATATACATTAGATATACAATATATATGTACTCACTAGCCGGAAGGAACCACATGATTGTCTATCCGGTCAATGAAAGATATATACAATGTATATGAAATCACTTATTGGAAGGACCCGCATAAACTGTATTAACAAATTTGGTACAGACAAGTTGACTGAAAGCCATGCTCATCAATATCATAAAATAGAATAATCTGTATTAACAAACTGCGGCCGTAAAACGTCGCCCCGTACTTCATTCTCAGTGTTGTTATACCTTCTGATCCTTCGAGATCATTAATTTCAGTACTTCTTGTTCTGTAAATTGAATACCGCTTAAGCCGGTGCTAGGGGGCGTAAGCAGTGTTACACTTTCAATTACTGCTTATGAAAAGACTCAATAAAACCGAGTCTGCAATTTTCTCTTTTTGTGTTGCAAATTTTGCTCTCGGGGGATCACCTCCCTTCAGAATTATTGATACAGACAGGTTGACTGAAAGACATTCTCATCAATATCATAAATTAGAATAAACGGGCTGACTGAAAATCATTCCATTTATTTGACTATTGGGTCAACTGTTAGCTTCATAGGTTGGCTGAAAGCCATTCCTAACCTGAACATAGTTGCCACTGTATATGACTATTGGGTCAACTGTTAGCTTAATAGGTCGACTGAAAGCCATTCCTATTCTGAACTTAATTGCCGCTGCAAAGCAACCGACTCAGGCAAACGTTTGCCTTCGCCCAAACTCTGCAGTGTTTCAACCTGGTCTGTACTGAAAGTCCTGACTAGGTTCGTGAACCCAAAAATGTCCTTGGGAACCTCGGACCTTCAAGACCCTTCAATACCTCGGACACCACTAACCGGGAGGTACCGCATGAGTGTCTATCTGGTCAATGAAAGATATACAACATATCGTTTTCTTAACTGCACTAGTAACAAATGTTGAAAAATGCGTTTTCAGACACCCTGTGAAACATGCCAGTTGCCTTGCGTCTCCAAAGCCTGACGGTAGGGCATTCCAAAGTTTTGGAGCTGCATGCATGAAATTTCTCTCACCGCAGTTTACCCTACGGCATTTTGGCACAACCAACGACAATGATCTACTTGCTGACGTTAACTCTCTGCGCGGCATGTACACGTCAAGCATTTCGACAATGTACTTGGGATATTCATTGTGCATGGCTTTATACGTAAGTGTCAGAGTTTTGAATTCAATCCGATGATGAACCGGAAGCCAGTGAAGTTCCTTCAGAACCGGCGAGATAAGATTAGTTCCGGTTATGATGCGGGCTGCTGTGTTTTGAACTCTTTGAAATTTCCGCAGTGAGTTGTTTGAAATTCCATGCAGCACTGAATTGCATTAGTCTATTTTTATATAAAAAGAGAGTCTTGGTAGCATTAGAGAGGTGCCTTCTTATATGACCTATTTATCGGAGCTGTGCATAACTAGACCTACATACGGAATTGACATGTGATGTCATATCCATTTGTGAATCGAGCCATGCATCGATATTCTTTATACACAAAGATGGTCTGATTCTAGAGGGTTCTACTTGCACATTAACCTCTGCTGGAACTTCTGTGTTTTTAATGAAACAGGATGACCTCAGTTTTGTCAGTATTGAGCTTCAGTATGTTCTGGTGAATCCAAGTTACTATTTCTTTGAGACAGTCTTCAGCTCGCGATAAAGTTTCTTGTTGGCATGAAATGCCATTGGGCTTAAATGGCAGGTATAACTCTGAGTCATCGGTATAGAAATGGTGATTAAGCCCATGGTTTCTGCAGATTGGGCCGACAGGTTTTGTGCACATGATGTAGTGCTCTGGTCCTGGGACCGATCACTGTGGCACGCTATATTTCATGTCAATTTCGGTGGACAGTTCTCCGTCTACTGAGACTATTTGTTTGTGTCGGACACCTTTAACCAGATTATTTTTCCGAAACCATCTATTGCCCCATGTATGCAAAATACAAAAGGCTTTAATTTGTTTGTCATAACCGTCTAAATGCCAAATATAATTTGACCTGCACTGTAAACTCGTCTTTTAAGACGATGCGCTTTTCTCAGTTCTACGCCGTTTAGGGCTAGTGTACGCATAATAAATATGCATTTCATCATTACGCTTTACATTTATCTCCTGGTGTATTCGAAGACCTCATCGAACTGTTACCGATTGATTGTCCACTACTTTGCATTTCCCTGTCAATCACGTCAACGACGGTTTCAGTCGGGGTTTATTAGTCCATACCGCGGCGTTTCAACTTCAACTTCATCTTTTGAATGATCTTGTTCAGCTGACCATGCACAAAAGATCCCATGTCTCATAAGAAATCCAAGAATTTCTAAGTATTTGAAACATTGTTTGAAATACTGAACAATTAGTATTGACCTGTGATTTTTTGCCTTCGATGAAGGTAGATAAGATGACACAATGTTCAGCGGATGTCGTTCTTATCAAGATGAACAGAAGTAAAATGCATCTAATTATTCTTCCTTTCTCATACATATTGAAGCTGAAAATAGAAGTTTGTATCATATAGGTACACAGTAAATATAAAGTACATTTACATGGCAGTCGCAGACGAAAATGGTTTGATACAGCTTTAAATCATAATGTCAACAGAATACGGTATCGATGTGTGCAAATATTCTGAAAATGGGTGATCCCTCGAAAGCAATATATTCTGAAAATGGGTGATCCCTCGAAAGCAATAGTAGAAATGCAAAAAAGAGAAAATTGCAGACTCGGTTTTATTGAATAAACCGTGAATAATATACGCGGGCTGTTACAACGATATCTTAAATCATTCCATAGGAAAAATTATAGATGTCACTTTCATGCTTTCTTCTTCCGTATACTGGACAGAAATCCATAACTGGAATGTACTTTGTCCAAATTGGTGCAAGACAGTCACCTCTTGAGAGTATTTACATTTAAAACTTTATAGATACAATTAAAACTATGTACACCTGTGAGCTGTCTACTCTGAGGACGGAGGCTGGACTGCGGCGTGGAGAGCAGTCTTGAAGGCCTCTATCGTATGGATGTCTGTAGTGGTGGTTGGCAGTTTGTTCCAGTCTTGTATCGTACGGGGGAAGAAGGACATTTTGTACACCGTGACGTTGGTGTAGGGTACAAAGAGTCGCCTTGACCCTCTGGTTCTTCTGTCTCCGGTCTTGACTACGTCTGATGCTAAGGGGATCTCTACTAGGCCGTGGGTATACTTGAAGAGCATGGTCAGACGCAGGATTCTCCGACGGACTAGAAGAGGTTCCCATCCAAGCGAGTTGACCATAGCTGTGACGCAGCCTGGTGTCCTGTCTGTGTAATCGTTGCAGACATAGCGAGCAGCACGGCGCTGGACTTTGTCCAGGCGATTGACATCGTCTGCTTTATGGGGATCCCAGGCTGAGGCAGCATACTCCAATGTTGGTCTGACCATCGTCTTATACGTGGTTTCTCGGACCTGTTTGCTGCAATCTCTCAGGTTGCGTCTGAGGAAACCAAGTGATCTTGAGGATTTGGCAGCTGTTGCACTGGTGTGTTTCTCCCACTGAAAGCTACTTGGAGACGCTGTCCATGAAGGTAGTAGTTGGTATCTCTGCGATAACGCTGGCTTGTTGTGATTCTCAGTAGAAGCATCATTGACAAATTTATTTACCATAGACATGGGTCATGCAGCATTAATCCTTAGCTCGCTGGAGAAATGCCTGATTGCCATATAAGTATGTGCATATATGGCATTTACTTCAGAAAAAAGGTAAAAAACAGTGGGTTTAAGTATGTGCTGTAAATATGGAAATTGAACCGTGTATCCTGTTAGTAATTGAATTAGGTTTCACGATACCGACACACTATATATGCTATATGGCACCGATACAGGAGAAAAGTGTCCTGACTAAATATCATTTGCATCGAGATAAAAACTACCGGTATGGATCCAGAATCTTGTATAACACCAACTGGAGAAGAGAAATGAAGAGCTTCCAGTTTACGTTAAATTCCTATTAATTGCCTCGTATGATTGATCATTCAAAGCAGTGGTGCCTATTCGTGTGCCATTCAGGCTTGTCCGAGTAGGCTACCACAAGATCCGTGTATTTGTCATTATTGACTCCAATTACAAACCTAATTTGCACTAAAAAGCAAAACAATATATATGCATGTTAATGATATATAATACAATCTTCTTTACGGTTTAAAATACACATGAATATTTTCAAAGCAGATTCTACAAAAGGAGCAACGTATACTTACAAAATGTGGCTATGTTGATCTGTTGCCCACCATGACATTCATTTTGCACCAAAATTAAAAAATTCACAAGTCAAAAGTCGCAAGTCACAACTCATAAGTCATAACTCAGAAGTCAGAAGTCAAAAGTGCTCTCAAGGGCATTCATATGATAGTGGATAAATTGGTTAGGTAAGACCTTTAAGATTTGAAATACTCGTTTTTCATCTATTTTGCAGTCCTTTGATAAAATGTCGTTAACAAATAAGATTAGCAATTTGCCTAGTAGTAATTCGGTTTTTATCAGGCAATTTCCCCCAGCGTAATTATTTACGAATATCGAGAAAACAATAATCAATTTCACATTGTGATATTCCTGAAATCTATCCACGTGTTTAACAAACCTTGATAAAAAGAGGTAAGACTATGAAGGTTTTTGAAGTTGTCTAGTACAAATATGAGTCAATGCAGGAAACACCACATACAGAACAAACAGTCACCCGAACAGCAAAACATGAAAACAGCAAATGTACATAACTATCAAAACCATAAAGAGACGCACAAAGACAAAATAAACATACATTAGGGGAAAGATGGAAGTATCGCCTGGGAATGGTCAGTGACAAAAGGCATTGGGGCATGATTATTTTCCATAAATATATTTTCTCTATTTACAAAGATTTATTACCCTCTCGCATTCTTTGAATTTATCTTCCTGATTTAGCTTGTTACATGTTTCTTTATCATGTCCAAAATATACCCCTAGCGCTTTTATTCCTGACGACAATTTAATTCTGCTAGGATTATTTGCTTAGTTCTGCTAGGATTATTTGCTTAGTTCACAGAGTATCCTGTTGACAATCCTTAATTTTTTTTATCTCTATTTAGGTTTAACCCAGAATGTTTTCCAAATTGTTCGACTACAAATAATGACCGCAAACTTTCATATTCATATTTCATAAACATGCCATCTTCTAATGGGATAAGCTTTAATGACTTTTAAGAATCTGTTTTAATTTTCGTTCCGTCAGTTGTTCTCTCAGATTTAATTTTCATTGCTAAGATTTCAACTACGAGAATAAACAGAAGTGACAATAAAGAACATCCTTGTCAAATACATGTTGAGTGTTTGACATTTTGCGATCTCCATCAAGTGTCTAAAATACATGAAGAAATATTGCTATACAATGTTGTTTGCCATTTAACCCTTTACTCTATAAATAAATACGCATTTCTACGCCTTTGCAAACAGAGTAGACCAGATCAGACTACACCTATAGGTACACTATAGATAGGATTCTACAGTTTTTGCCATGATCTAAAATTCCAGTGTCAATGTGCTATTATAACAAGTTAATCTACTTAATATTTTCTTACATGACTATTTATGGAGGAAAGGGTTAATAAATCAATCGCAATCAAATGTCCTATTATACCGTGTTGACGGTCTTTCGAAAATCTAAAAGTAATACTGCACCCTCTGTGTCTACACTGTCCGCATAGTCTACTTATCCTTTCTTTTGAATGTTAACCCTTCGCTTGCTATTCACGTCAATATACCTACCTGTAAATAGTGAAGACTCAGATGAGACAGCTCCTGCAGGAGCTGTCTCATCTGGGTATGCACTATTTAAAGTTGATTGTGCAACCAGTGCACTCCACAGCAGTGACTGTACAGCGAAATACGTGTACACAGTGAAGATATATATAATTATACAACAGGGCAAGGGTAAAGAAGGAGAAATGTATTTTAAAATTCAGCAAGAGAAGGGTTAAAACCGATAGATCTGTTTTAATATAGCCCTGATCATCAGTACACTAACAATCTATAGTAAAAGGCTTTAGATGTAAGCGTTTCGGTAAAATCCTGACTGCTATTTTGTAGTCAGTATTGAGCAATTTAAGACATTGGACGCCAATTATCTGCAACTTCAGGATCACCATTTCTTTTAAATATAGGAGACAAAATATCTTGTTTCAGAGTTCCAGATAGTGTGCCCATAGAATAGCCTGCTTTTATATATAGAATTAGTAACTATGTTTGTTATTTTGTGCCCAATCCGTCACTACCGCGGCTTTTATACACTGTTCGTTTAACTAGGGTGACGTTGAGACAAGTGTGAGGTTATGACGTCCTTACCCCCCCCCCCCCCCCCACTTGTGGTTGTTTTGCCACTGACCGTTCCAAGCTGTACTATCTAAATCACTCTTACTTTTATATGTTTGACTTGTGCCGTTTTCTAGTACTTTTATTTGCATATCTCTCTCTCTCTTTCTCTCTCTCTCTCTCACACACCCTTCCTCGCTCCCCTCTCTCTCTCTTTCTCTCGTGTATGTGTGCCACTTGTTTTTTTCGGTTTTTGGAAATGATTGTATGGTGGTTTTTTCCTGCTGGACTTTACTACTTTTTCATTCATATCCTCAAGATGCCTTAGGAATACGCTTATTATTTATGTTTAGTTAAGTCATAGCTTTCCTAGTTTGTCTTGATTTTTCCAGAGAAAATATTTTGATTTTTTTTTCGCCTTCTGGGTCTACTCTGTTTGCAAAAGCATGACAATGCGTTTATATGAGTGAAAGGGTTCAACAAGATAACACATTTCCTCCTCAATACATCCAACACTGTACATACACTTACATTTAGCTCGTAGCACGCTTCTGGCGAAACCGTGATTACCAATTCAAGCAATTCGGATGCACACGAGACGACACATGATGCGGTGCCTCATTAGGAGTAGAATTCTTGACACTTAGACAATATATTTGCACTGAAATAAGAGGAACGTTTATCTTAATAATTGAAGCAGACGATAACGAAATATTGCTTAGCTCGCAAAGAGTAATTGCTATGTTCGATGTCAATATGGACTGTAGTATGTTTTACAAATCATTTTAAAGTTGTTTGTTGTGTTCATAATTGAGCAGGAAGTGTTGGATTCGCTATCTCGGTTCCTGTTTTATTGCAGATTATGCTAATAATTGAAGAGTCGTTAATCGTGTTCATTATTTGATTGGATGTCACGGATATACGATCTCATTAACTCTGTTTTAATTCTTATTTTATTGTGGCATTATAGAGACTTGGGTGTATCAAAAATAAAAATGCCACATTATTATCATTAAATATCACATGTTTTACTAAAATTCCACAATTAAATCTGTATTTAATTATCAGTATTTCATTTCAGTACTTCAACTTGTGTTGAAATAAACAGAAAGAAAACCCGACTCTTAACCCTTCGCTTGCTATTCACGTCAATATATCTACCTGTAAATAGTGAAGACCCAGATGAGACAGTTCCTGCAGGAGCTGTCTCATCAGGGTCTGCACTATTTACAAATTGATTGTGCAAACAGTGCACTCCACAGCAGTGATTGCACAGCGAAATATTTGTACACAGTGAAGATATATGTAATTATACAACAGGGCATGGGTAAAGAAGGAGAAACGTATTTTAAAATTCAGCAAGAGAAGAGTTAAATATACAGACAATATTCATTCTGTAGGTACACTAGAACCTATCTTAAGCGACCATTACAAAGAGGTCTAATTAATGATCTGTAAGGCAGGTAGTAGCTTAATGCAGGTCAATAGTAATGCAGAAACCTCCCATGGGAACTTTCTGCATTACTTTTGTCCTGCTTTAAGCAACCACCTGCTTTTTAAGTATATTGTATTCAATCAATATAAGGTCGCTTAAGACAGGTTATGCGGGTAACTTCGCTAACATTTAACACAAAGCCTGATTCGGAATCCGAAAGCTTCCTTTTTGCCAGCAAGAGCCTGGTATTTACTGTGGGAAGCAAGCCAAAGGGAATCAGCCTTGGGCGTTTCATTCAAACAGTTTTTATACAGACCCATCGAACGTATGGTGTAGGTCAAAGTAATTAACCACTCCTTACTCCCTTGTTTTTAGACCCCTTTAAATTTTCTAACTGTGTGGTCTAGACTCCTTTCAAAAGTCGGGTCTATCAATTTGATCTACGAAATGACACACTAAATTGTATGCTGAAACATGCGCATCTTTTCAATTGAATGCCAAATAGTGTAAAACCAGATAAGATTAACTCTGACCTGGGTTTGCAATACTTTGCAAATGTCCCGTATGCAGCCAGTTATCTCTTTCAGAGGTAAGTTTTGTACTGTGTGTAAAAATAGTTTGTCGTCTGCTGTTTATTATTTAGTACTGTTTTACTGTTAACTCATTGCATGCTAAGCAATTTTGTTGTCTGCTAGACTACTAAATTGTCGTCGGCTGATCATTTGCTGTCTGCAATAGTTTAAAAAATATCCATGTTCTTTGTGACGTTTTATGTGCAAATAAGAGTTTGTACTATTTTATTGTTTGTGTATGGGTAAACATGCTTTTCCATAACCTTGATTGGCATTAGTTTTTACATGAAATATTGGATGCGGCTTTATTGTCCAGGTCTCTGCATTCTAAGTTTGGCTTGTTTGCTAAACAGACGTCTGCTGATCTGTAAGACATTTTGAAAACTGTTAGTTTTCTTTACAATTGTTCTCGGCTGAAGTTGAGCTTAGGGGACAAACAGCTTGAATCGCAGGTCAGA
The DNA here is from genome assembly GCA_963576725.1 of Azorinus chamasolen. Lineage (NCBI taxonomy): Eukaryota > Metazoa > Mollusca > Bivalvia > Cardiida > Solecurtidae > Azorinus > Azorinus chamasolen. Next base: position 29,971,296 of record OY755239.1, on the reverse strand, counting down.
TCCCGCTTTTTGCGAGGTCTGATCTTGGATCAAAACTGTTTGCATAGGTAATAAATGGATCCACATCAAACAGTGAGTGGGAGATGTAGGCTGTGGACTGTTTCTGATTTTCTTTTTGGAGGATATAGACCCTTTTCGGAAGTCGGATCTACCAATCTGATATAACAAATGACACATTACATTATATGCCGAAACAGCCAGAAAATGCATGTCCCGCATACAAAGGGTTATCCCTTTCGGAGATAAGTTGTGGTATAGTTTATGTACATGTATATAAGAACTGTCTTTTGCTGTTTATTGTTGTTAGCTCTTTGTATGCTATATTACTTTTGTCTTTTGCTAAATTGTTGTCTGCTGACCATGTGTTGTCTGCAACAGTTTCGAAATTATTAACATGATTGTAAATGCCCATATATTACTAAAAACGCATGTTGTAAGTGCCTTCTCGGCACATGCTAGGATAGAAGTGTTTTCCCTTGGCTTATGAATATGTTACGAATATTTTCCAACAAGATATGGGAAAAATATTCTAGTCGGAAAATGGGAACTTTTCATCTGGCACAAGCAGACAAAGCAGATTCTTATTACGTCAGTGGTCTGATTTGGCTTTACTCTATTATAACTGCGTATAAAGGTCTCATTGAATTTGAATGTGTTTTGACAGTTCTGTTATTATCACATGCATTTTATAAAGATAACATACTAATATCAGTGAATTTGGTCATAATGCCACACAATTGTATTGTAGACGGGTAGAGATTATGTGAAATCATTTGGCGAACTTCACTGTGTGGCTTGGTAGCTCAGTCAGTTGAGTGCTGGCATGAATCTTATTGACGAATTGTGAGAAAAAAGTAATTTTGGAATGTGTTTACTTAAGGTAGCAGGTTAGGGGTACATTTCGTGTATTTCTTAGCACGGGCTCTCACATGTACGTGTGGGCGACAGTGTTCAGAAACTAGCGAGCCAGTCTATGTTGTTTATATGAAACTTTAAGAATTAAAAGGTACTGAGTGCGACTATCCATGAAAAGCATGCATAAGATATATACTTCAAAATGAATTGTACCTGTACGTTGAATTGTACGTATACTTATATATGTGTAGACCGATCTAAAGCAACACCTTGTAATACCAATGTAGACAGATCTGTAACAACACCCTTTCGCAGAAGAAAATCCGGTCATGCATGTTTATGTGATACTGTCAATAACTTTATCAATACGCATTCAGTTGATCGGTTATTGCGGTTGTGCGGCTGCTCGCGGATTTTCGGACCGGTTTGTGGCGACTGTAACAGCGATCGCAAATGTTGGTCTTTGAGTTTGCGGGAGGCTGCACGTGGGCAGCAACTTTCTGAATATTGAGCAATATATGTACACTGTTGCTTGAAATGTCTTCTTTGTTGTATATTTAGAAAATCGTCGTCTGCAAATTTTATGCATACTGAGAAAATTGTCACCTGCTTCACGCATTTCGCCGCCAAATTGTGTCGGCGCAAGCTTTTTTCGCCTGCTACACAGTTGTTTTTATCTTTCTTCGTCGTAGTTTTAAATACTGTTACAGTAACAAACATTTCGGATACGGATGAGGAGACGAATTTACTCGGAGTCTCATCTAGATCTAAACTGTTTTCATAGTTAATTACGTGGGTGACATTAGCGGTCTGGCGTCAGCTCTTGTATACAGAGCTATATATTTACCTAATAGTGTACAAGTATGGATAGCACAGTGATAGTGTTACATAAAACACTTACCTAATGCAGACGTTTGTGTAAAAATACGGGTAGCAAACAGGACAGACCTGATTAAAGCATAATTTACTGTACTTGTTTTATGTAGACATTTTGTACTTGTATAGTGGAGAAGTATTTCATAATAGGCTTCATTCTGAAACTAAGACCGGTTTGTTTCTTATGCGTAAATGAAAATAAGCCGTTTGCATTTGTAATTCGTGCGCATAATTATATTTATTATACTGAGTGAATCAGTGAAATGACAATAAGAATATGTATAAATTGAGGTTTTAAAATGGTATACATGTACTTGTACAGAAATGTTAGGTATTGGAAGAAATTGAAAAGTCGGGTCTATTCTATTTTCGTAAGCAAACAGAGCGGACACTTGTCATACGGTCCCTATAGAGATGCTGTCTGATTTGGGTCTACTCTGTATGCAATATAACACTGCACACGGTATTTACGTTTGTGTTTCGCTCGTATCCGCAGTTGACGCTTCTTTATTAAAGGTGGATACGTTTATGGGAATAATGTCATTTTTAGGATAGATGTAAAAAGATATTTGGTAAATGAACAAAAAACTTCGTTGCTTGATGTATACATGTGTTTTTTTGTTGCTATGTGTTTCTTGTTTTTTCTTCATGTTTGTATATGTTCGTGTAGGGTCATGTATGTGTGTGAGTGTTGTAGTATCATTGATTTTGTAAGATACAAATGTGAATATTTCATGCAAATTATAGATTTTTGTTTCAACAAGTCAAATGTAGTTCTTACAGATAACACAGAACAATATGTTTTCTATATTGACGATGGCGGGTAGTCTAAAAATACATTCTTACAATTGTCGAGGATTGAACAATTGTAAAAAGAGAAAAAATATTTTTAATTTGTTTAAGGATCAAAAAGTTGATATACTATGCTTACAAGAAACGCATTTTACGTCTGAAATTGAAAAGACAATATATTCTGAGTGGGACGGAGAATGTGCGTTTAGTCATGGAAGATACAATGCAAAGGGGGTAGCTATTTTATTTAGAAAAAATCTAGATATCAAAATATCAAATATTAAAAAGGATAGTAATGGACAGTTTATTGCTGTTGAACTTGTTTTCAGTGATATAATTTTCATATTGATGAATGTGTATGCTCCAAATAAAGATGATCCAGGTTTTTTCTCAACTATTTTTAACACTATTGATTCTTTTGATGAAAAAGATAGATTTATTTTGTGCGGAGACTTTAATCTTGTACTAGATCCTTACAAAGACTATAAAGGCTATACAACTACAAATAATAACATCAAAGCTAGAACAAAGGTTTTAATGCAGATAAACGACAGGAATTTGATAGATCCATATAGAGAATTACATGGAGATAATACAAAATTTACTTGGAGAAGACTTTCGCCTTTACAACAAGGTAGACTTGATTTCTTTTTAATTACCGATAATTTGAATAAGTATTTGAGAAAATGTGATGTTGATGCCAGCTATAAATCTGACCATTCTGTTATATGGCTAGAAATGTGTTTCTCACATATTGCTCATGGTAAAGGACTGTGGAAGTTTAATAATTCTTTGTTGAATGACATTGAATATATTAACTGTATAAATAAGAAAATTGATGATATTATTCTACAATATTGTGCACCTGTATATAACCTGGATAATGTACTTATGATGAAGAGATCTGATATACATTTTGTTATTAATGATCAGTTATTTATTGAAACTCTGTTAATGGAAATACGAGGTAAATCAATATCTTACTCAAGTTATAGAGCGAAAAAAAATAAAAATACAGAAGACAGTTTACGAAATGAAATTGCAAACCTTGAATCGTGTTTGACGGAGGAAAATAAGGAAAAGTTACTTTCGTTACAAAATAAACTTGCAAAGATTAGAAATGAAAAACTTAAAGGGGCTTTTATTAGATTCAGATCTAAATGGATAGACGATGGTGAAAAGGCCACAAACTACTTTTGTAATTTAGAAAAATATAATTCAACGTGTAAAAACATAAATTTTATTGAAAAAGAAGGGTTATTAATCTTTGATCAAAAAGAAATATTACACGAAACAAGTATTTTTATGAGAGCCTGTATAATGAACAAAATATAAATAAAGATATTGATTTGGAAAGAGAATTAGATGGTTGTAAATTTAATAAGTTAAATATGGATCAAACGAACAGTTTGGAAGGTTTGCTTACTTTCGAAGAAGTCGCAAATACATTAAAAAAATATGAAGAATGACAAGAGTCCTGGAAGCGACGGTTTTACATCAATTTTTTTTAAAGTGTTTTGGAACAAAATTGGTCATTTTGTTGTAAGAGCTTTAAATTGTGCTTTTTTAAATGACAAATTTTCAAGAAATATTAAATTAGGTACAATAACTTGTATTCCAAAAGAAAACAAACCAAAACAATTCTTGAAAAATTGGAGGCCGATAACATTGCTTAATGTTTTATACAAACTAGCTTCCGGCAGTATTGCCAATAGGCTGAAAAATGTCTTAAACACTTTAGTGTCTCGAGATCAAACTGGATTTGTCAAAGGCAGATACATCGGTGAAAATACTAGGCTTGTGTATGATATTATGAAATATTGTGAAGACAATAATACTCCAGGCTTATTAATGCTAATTGACTTTGAGAAGGCTTTTGATTCATTGTCTTTTCAATTCATTGAGAAAACACTTGCCCTTTTCTGTTTTGGTGATATGTTTAAAAAATGGATTAATTTGTTTTTACACGACACAGATGTCTGTGTACAAATAAATGTTTTTTTATCAAATTTCTTCAGTGTAAAAAGAGGCTGTAGACAAGGGGATCCTATTTCGCCGTATATATTTATTCTATGTGCTGAAATTTTATCCATAAAAATAAAACATTGCAAAAATATAAAAGGAATTAAGATCAAGGATAACGAATATTTGATATCCCAATTTGCAGATGACACTTCATTACTACTAGATGGATCTGAAAACACAATAAAAAGCGTTCTAGAAACACTCAATAATTTTGCATTGATATCGGGATTGAAAGTGAATTTTGACAAAACAAAGGTAATATGGTTAGGTCCGCTAAAATATACTACAAAATCAATCAAAACTAAATGGAAACTGACTTGGGGAGAAACTAGATTCACATTACTTGGAATAATTTTCGATGTAAATTTGAAAAACATTTGCAGTTTGAACTTTGAAAATAAGATATTAAAGGTACAAAAATGCATTTCTTATTGGAAACGAAGAAAACTAACACCATTAGGAAGAATAACGGTTGTGAAATCATTGCTATTGCCGATGTTCACTCATCTATTTACAAGTTTGCCAACACCGAAATCGGATTTTATTGAAAATCTTGAAAAGAAGTTTTTGGATTTTATATGGGATGGAAAAGCAAAAATTAAAAGAAGTGTTTCAATTAAAGACTACCCGGACGGGGGTTTAAAGATAACTGATATAAAAAGCTATATAGGTAGTCTGAAAATTAAGTAGTTAAAAAACTTCATTATACATAATAATGGCAAATGTTACAAGTTATTAGGAAGCCTGATTGATATGAATAAACTCTTAAACACAGGGAAATTGTTCTGTGAACTAATTTTAAAAAAGAAAGCAATGCATTTTGGATTGATGTATTAAAAACATATATACTGTACATAAAAAAGTTTCGCTTCGATGATCTTACTGACATTTATAATGTGCCAATATTTTATAATGAACATTTTCTTATTGGTAAGAAACCAATATTTTTTTCAACATTGTATGATAGAGGTATTAGATATGTAAAAGATATTATAGACAACGAAGGAAAGTTCGTAAGTTCAACACACTTAGAAAATATTACTGGAAGAAAAATAAATTTTCTTGATTATAATAGCTTGAAGAATGTTATCAAATATTTTATTGATAAATACGGTTTCACTATAAAAGAAGATCATGGTTCTGTTGTCGGCTTTCCAACTGTAAATTGTTACATGAACAAATATTAACAAGAAAGGATGTGAACAAGTTTGTATATAACACTCTATCAAAAAATGATGAGGTTCCTACTAGTAAAATAAAGTGGATATCCATGTTTGAAAATAGAGATATAAACTGGAAATTTGTATACAGCTATGTGTTTAAATGTACACGGGATACGTCTATTCAATGGCTACAAACAAGAATAATGCATAGAATATTACCAACAAATTCATTGTTATTTAAAATGAAACTAGTAAAAAACAATTTATGTATTTTTTGCGGATCTCAAGAAGAAACCATAGTTCACCTATTCTGGGAATGTTGTGAAGTCAAACCAGTGCTAAATTTCATTTCAAATAAAGTGTTGCAATATGATCCTGAGATAAAAATTGACAACATGAGTATATTGCTGGGATCATGTCAAAAAGATCACAAATTAGATGTTTTATTTTTAGAAGTAAAAAGATATATTTACCTGTGCAAAATAAAAAAGGTTAAGCCTTCTAATGAAGGAATTAAAAATTATTTACGGCTGTCATGGGAAATATATGAATCGTCCAATATTAAAAATGAAGAAAGGAATCGTTGGACATTTGTAAGATACTGCATTTCGACATAATATGTGAGGGAAAACAGAATTATTCATATTATTTGAGTATATGTATTTGAATGTTTGTATATGTATGTATTGAATGTATGTATGTATGTATGTTTATACATGTCAGATATTGTAACATGAGTAAATAAAGAGTAAAAAAAAAAAAAAAAAAAAAAAAAAAAAACCCACTCCTTATGAGCAGAACCAAGTAAAGTGGAACCCCTCTCAATCGGAATTTTATTAAAGAACCGATTCAAGGGTTTTAGGCAGTTAGTTGCTTTATGCAGGGTGAAAATTATGCAGAAAGCTACTTTGGGAGCATTTTTCATGACCTTCAGTCTGTATTAAGCTGTCACCTGTCTCCAAGACCGATTTTATTATAATGTTTAGGTGCGGTTAGAGGGGTTTACTGTTATTCACAACGACACGCTTAACCCTTTCCCTGTTCTATATTTAGGCCAATTTTCAGTACCTACTGAATATTCATTAACAAAATAGGCGGAACATTGTAGACATTTTAGAAAGTAAAGAAACATATCTATCAAATTCTAATAGCAAACAGTAGACCCTGATCAGACGGCTCCTTGAGGAGCCGTCTGATCTGGGTCTACTCTGTTTGCAAATGCGTGAAAACGCGTTTGTATGAGGGAAATTGTTAATAGTCTGGACCAAAGTAACAGCGCCCAGCTATTTGGTTTGAATCGTACAATCACGGTCATATCTATTAAAATCTCATAACTTTTAGTTTCATAGCTCCAGTATACTAGATTGCTGTTAACCTTACACTTGCCGGACCCAGTCAGTGCATTTGACTAATGATAAAATGAAACCAGCTACATGCGTTTGTCCACAGAGGGTGGGGGAGGGGAGGGGGCATTTCGTGGGTCTAGATGGTCTAAAAAGTCAAAAACATTGATCGGGTCGAGTTAGTGTTATATTATATGCAAGTGTTCCAAATCCCGATTCGCAGATTTCCCGACCCATTCGAAATAACGCCCGGTTTTGGACAGCCAAGATGGAATAACCACTAATGTTTGGTAGGGACTTGAAGCTGGGAAACTGTACGTTTCAAATGATACAACTTTTGATGCATTTCGACTAAGCTGTAGCCAGTTCCGACATGAAATTAATACAAAATACGCTGATTTTCTTACTCGAACGAGAAGTTTATGAACGCCTATGTCTATAATACTAGATTACTAATAATTGTTTTTGATGTTTTCATTATTTGACGCGAAGTTTATTTTTATTCTTTAAATTTCACAATCTTAGCACTGTTCACAACGGCGACTTTCACCCAGCATTAAGCTGCCATCTATGTTAAAGATCAATAATGGTACGTATTTGAGTGTACGTAGTATCGAGTTTTTACTGTTTACAAATCAAACCGAGTACAGTAAAACCTCTCTATAGCGACCACTAAATTGTGTTAATTAGTTTGTCTTTTGGGCAGATGGTTGTTTAAAGCAAGGTGAAAGTAATACAGAGCGTTTTGTTTTACTTTCACCTTGCTTTAAGCTGCCACCTGCCTTTAACACAAAATACTTGATGTAATTTAGTGGCCGTTATTGAGAGGTTTTACTGTACATGGGATAAATTGGAGAGTTTGCAAGTTTCTCACGGTAGGTATTCTTGTTTTTATTGGTGAACCCTTTCCTTCATATAAACGCCCTGTAACGCATTGCAAACGGAGTAGACCAAAATCGGACGGCTCCTAGAGGAGTCGTCTGATCAGGGTCTGCTCTTTTTACTAATGGAAATTCGAACGATATGTTTCTTTAATTTCTGAAATTGCTACAATATTTCACCTTCCGTTATAACCATTTTGTCAATGAATATTCAGTAGGTATTAAAATTTAGAATAAATGTAGAACAGGGAAAGGATTAAAATAAGACATCGTACAACTCGCAAAATATTGACCGACACGTGTACATCATGTATGGTGGTATGGCCACCATCAGCCACACTCTGTCCGATTGGGATGTTGTCCCATTCTTCCAGTAATGCCTAGTATCGATGTTCGTTCAATGTTGACGATTGACGGCGTTATCATATACGTCTTCACAAAACGTCCCAAAATACTATATAGGGTTCAAGTCGGAACTGCATTTGTATATGGCGGCCCTTCTTAAAACTGAACTTTATTTTGGGTAAGGCAATTCATGTTGAGCCTGGCAACGTGATATATGGCATCGCCGTATTTGAATGTGACACCGTGAAGCTGAACAAATGATACAACGACTGGTTCCAGAATGTTGTCACAATATCTCTACGTTGTTTGGCTGCATTCAATAAACACTAATTTAGTGTCGTATGACCATAACATATACATATACCTCCCCATAACTCCACCGCCACTAAATACTCGTATGCCGCATTCGTTGACGCAAATGTCAATGTACCGCTCGCCAAGACGTCTAAATACTCTTTGATGCCCGTTAGACATGTAAAGAAGATTATCTTAGCTCGTTTTGGAAAAGCACTTTACGCCATATACGTATGGATAATGCATTTGACATATGCTTGTTTAGCCAGTTACGCTTAGTCTGACGTCGCTGACATGTTAACCCTTACTGCGTAGGACACGAGTCACTAATGTCCTTTACAAACAGTGTAGACCCAGATGAGAGGGTTCCTAAAGGAGCCCTCTCATCAGGGTTTGCACTGTTTGTCATAATATACTTTCCTTCAGAAGAATCCCAAAATATTCACCATAAGCTTGACCTGTTTAAATTTGGAATAGTCCATTTGAAAATTTAGCGTTGTAAGAGTTAAGGTCAACCCCACGTGTTGACGTCGCGCTCATTATACAGCTTAACGATGCCTGTCGAGAACTGTATTTCGAATAATTCGGTTTTTGCAAACCCCGGGTATTCTGCACAGTTTCCATAGAACTTCTAATGGGGTGACGCAAATGAGTGAAGCGTATGTATTCGTCCAGGCGTCGTCTTGTAACACAAAGACGGCCATGTCGTGTCGTTCCAGTCTGCCTTGATCGTACATACAGACGATATATCGTAGACCGGTGAACTCCGAGTACTCTAGCAATCACAACGTGTCTTTGATTTGAAAGTCTGAGAAAATGTAAGTTTTTAATATAGCGTTTTGTCTGGCTATCTACAACAGTATTTGAAGAAACTGAACCTATTCGAATAATATAGTGTCCGCATACAGGAGTGGTACACACACATACACAGGACGCGATACATGGGACACAAGGCTAGTTATCAGTATATAAAAGTGTAATATACACATACTATTTAATAACGAAAATGTTGCGTTTCTTTTTCTCATCATTGTATATACATGTAGTTATCCTCTTTATGGCCAGTTTGATCTCATCAGTCGTAAAGGGAGGTAACTGCTGCGAGCAGAGAATATGCCGATAGCATTAACACCACGGCTGTAGAATAAAAAATACAGTAAAACTTCGATTATTCGAACACTAAAATACATATTATTATCGCTCTTTAAGACAGGTCGCAGCTTAATGCATGGTGAAAGTCATGCAGAAAGCTCCTCTAGGAGCTTTCTGCATGACTTTCACCATACATTAAGCAGCCACCTGCCTAAAAGGGTCTAAATTCTTCTATACCGAAAATTCGAATAATCGAGGTTTTACTGTATGTTTAATCTACCAAAATCTCTTTTTTTTCAGCAGAACCCTATCGTGCTGCAACTCATTAGAATCGTGTCTGAGGTGCGGGTGTAATGAGCTGGGAATGGTCTAGCTGATAAATATGGATTTTTTAATCAGATTTTCCAAATGCTCTTATTACCTACAACGTTGTTTAATAGAATAGTTATGTCACGGAACTGAAACATCACTCTTGTGAAAAGAAGTTTGTAAATTTTATATATAAGAATAGAATGATGATACACTGGAAAGTAGTTTTGCTTCTTTTGAATACTTCTGTACGATTTGTTACACGCACTGATGCTATCATATTTGTTGCTGAATATCGCATGCTGGCTTATGTGTAATGCGATTCTAAATAAAACTTTCTGCTCATAAAAAAGTTGCACATATTAGAAACATTTGCCTCCATGGAAACACCGGTATGTACATGTAGTATTTAACATTCTTGTGTGGATCTCAGTTTCTCTTAACCCTTTACTTTGTGAATATTTAGTAAGACAAATTGACATCATGAATACTTATTAGCTGAAACTTTACAATTGCGTTATAAACAATGAAATAGTTTACGCTGGCAGGCACTACAGAATCATATCTATAGTATTTCATTAGCAAAGGCATTAGACCCTGATCAGACGGCTCCTACGGGGCCATGGTCTCCCCTTGAATAACGTTTACAGTAGAATCTGACTTAACCCTTTGCACGCTACATGTAGCGGCGAAACTGTGTTTACCTATGCAAACAGTTTGGATCCAGATGAGACGCCGCATAATGCGGCGTCTCATCAGGATCCAAACTGTTTGTTATCTAGATCATATTTTAACAAAGAAATTAGAGAAAAGTTATCTTAAGAATGGAAGCAGACGGCAATTGTTGCAGACGTAAAATTACTTAGCGTGCAAAGAGTTAAGCGATCATTCATTTATTGAACGTAGGAGTTTTAAACATCCCAGGTGGTAGCTTAATGCAGGGCAAAAGTAATGCAGAGAACTACTATATGAGCTCTCTGCATTACTTTTGACATGCATTAAGCTACCACCTCTCTTACATACCCATAATTAGACATATTTTAATGGTCACTTACGAAAGGTTCTACTGTTTATGTGAAAGTGAAAGGCTAAATCAGAGCTACAGATAAAGGTGCGTGCACACATATTAAAATAACCATTTCTCCCCCAAACCCTATACGGTGTCTCTTCGAGAAACGATTCTAAAGAGTGGTTACAGTATAGGGTTTGGTGGAGAAATAAAGGAGATATTGTTGAAAGTGTTTAAATGTACGCATCCTATCTGAACCTCTTAATCCTTTACTCCGTGAATCATCATGTAAGGAATACCGATATAATGGATATTAAATACATCATTTGTTTTATAATGACACACCACAGGTACAGTTAGCTATGGAAGACACCGTAGAAGCAGATCTATATTAATACATAACCAAAACAGACCATTAACTCATTCCCTCCTAGACTATTTTAGACCCAACCTCTTTGAATAAATCTACTGAAAAGGAGCATTAACTATAGAAAAGGAGAACTTTAGAATTGTGAAGTTTTGAAACCAGTGTGATAAATAGGGCATTTGCTCCTGTGGAGCAAATGCTATATTTATCACAATGGTTTCATAAAATAACTTTTACAGAGGCGCCAAAATGCCTCAGTAGAAGAGAATGGGTTAACACGCGGCTCCTACGGGAACCATCTGAACTGGGTCTATTAAGTTTACTAAGCGTTAAACTGCATAAATATGGAGTGTGGGTTTAAATACGGAGTGTCAACAATATGGATGCTGATGAGATGCCGGGGAATTCTGCCTCTCGTCTTCGTTAAAGTAAGGAGCGAACTATTAAAACACTTCCTCAGACATTTTAGAGTCAAAATTATAAATGTGATGGCTTTTAACTCATAACTCATAACACCTCACACATCCTCTTTGAATAAATCTACCGAAAAGGAGCATTAGCTACAGAAAAGGAGAACTTTAGAATTGTGTAGTTTTGAAACCATTGTGATAAATAGAGCATTAGTTCCATAGAAGCAAATGCTCTATTTATAACAATGGTTTCATAAAACGAGTTTGACAGAGGCGCCAAAAGGCGTCAGTAGGGGAGAATGCGTTAACATGTTTATATAAACGCTTCTCACTTATTTGCAAACAGAGTAGACCCAGATCGGACAACTCCTATAGGAGCCGTCTAATCAGGGTCTGCTCTGTTTGCTTATGACATTATACATGTAATAGGTACATGTATGACTCTACAACTTTTACGGATACCAACTAATCCTATGTACATATGGCCATTATAAAAGTTCTGCTAATAGGTATTCATGATGTTATTACTTCTTACATGAATATCTAACAGTATAATGCTTCAAGTGATAGTCACCACTTGCGACGCGTTTTAAAATTGTCTACAATTTACATACATCATTTGTTTAGAGAACACCGATCGAATGAACGCTAACGAAGACAAAATGACTTGTGGTTCATACCGAAGACCCTAAAGATGCTATTCGCAGATGTATTAGTATTTATTCGCGTTTCATTTAGTTTTGTAACTGTTCAAAATAGGTAGACCGATAATATTTTGTTGTGCAACAAAAAATAAGCATGGACGAAAACGGTTTATTTTGTATTACGGGGCATGTCCGATTTAAGTTCAAACTGACAATCTTCATACGAATAGTTGAACATGCCCAATACCATGTTTTATGGTTTTATTGAAAAGACATGTATGCGTTTATTGTAGGGACTATCACGTTAACCCTGTACTCCATAAATTCGCCTTTCTACACCGTTGCAAACAGGGTAGACTCTGATCAGACGGATCCTATAGGATCCGTCTGATCAGGGTCTGCTCTGTTTGCTTATGATGTTATATAGATCTAATTCTACAGTTTTTACCAGAGTCAAAACGTTTAATATTCTACATGCTATAATAAATAGTAAGCTAGTCAATATGATTACATTAATTAGAACGTATTTGGGTACGCACCTTTATCTGTATTGCTTACATACGTACTGAAAGCACTTGTAAGCTGATTACATGTTTCCTTACTCAATCAGCTCTGTAATCAGGGCGTGCATAGTTTGTCGATCAAAAACTTCTTGCATATTATACCCATTTATACCGGAAGGATTTAAGTGTCATTAACACTCCATTTCGAAAACTCAGCATTCAAAGGGTGGCAGCCAAAGTAGACCAATACCGTTGAGTAGACTTAGAGCCGTAGACAACGAGGCTAGTTAACCAGTTCTTTCATATAAACGTGTTTTCACGCATTTGTAAACAGAGTAGATCCAGATCAGACGGTTCCTAGAGGAGCCGTCTGATCAGACTCTGCTCGGTTTGTTAATATAATTTGATAGATATGTTTCTTTGCTTTCTAAAATGTCTACAATGCTCCACCTTCCATATTTCTTTATAACTATTTTGTCCAGGAATATTCAGTAGGTATTGGCCTAAATACAGAACAGGAAAGGGTTAATCCTTCTCATGCTAAAACTCTATACTATACTAACACTCGATTTGTCAAGCTTTTGAGAAACAAATGATCCACTGCCAAACAGCCTGGCTCCTCGTTACTCGGCATCTCACGTTACTCGGCAGGTCATCTGCATCCAAGCTATTTGCAAATGGTCGCAGCTCGCTCTTAGCAAGGAAAGGTTATAAAACTTCTGAGTCTGAGATCGATCTCAAGCATCAGGGTCCATGCTTATAAAACGTTTAGTTGAGTCTGAGTTCGTTCTCAAGTTTTTGATTGGTCAGATTTGAGCCAAAGGCTCAAATCTGACCAATCAAAAGCTTGAGAACTCAAATCTGACCAATCAAAAGCTTGATTGCTAATTGCTGATTGCAGACTCCAGCAAAACGTTTTATAACCTCGGGACCCGACTTTGGAAATGTCTCAACGAGACGATTGTAAAAAGTAGTAATAATAGAGGAGTTGGATAAGGACATTTATGCTCGGATGGTGCTGCTAGATTTCCTTCAGTTATTTTCTTTTGGCGTTATGTGACCTACGTGAACAAACAAATGCGAAATGTCATAAACATTCGAAATTGAAACATACACGTATACAATAGGCTACCGTTTAGGAAAAAGACAAACATGATACAGTACAATCTCACTATAACGGCCACTAAATTACATCAAGTATTTTGTGTTTAAAGGGCAGGTGGCTGTTTAAAGCTATAGCAGCATTCTGTTTTACCTTCACCTTGCTTTAAGCAGCCACCTGCCCTAAATACCAACTAATTAACACAATTTAGTGGCCGTTATAGAGGTTTTACTGTATGTCAGAATTATGATTTACACTGGTTTAACCCTTTCCCTCATGAATATTTATATAAAATGTAATGACATCATGGATATTTATTAGCTAGATGAATGGTGAATGAATACAAGATGTGTTTGGCTCAGTCAGAAATTGTAGAACACAGAGCAGACCCTGGTTTTTCACTATGCATCATTTTACGAATTATTATTTATTATGATGTGATACATATTTGTGAACCATATTATGTTTTCTGTTTGCCGAAATAAATCTATCTATCTACCAGACAACTCCTACAGGAGCAGTCTGATCTGGGTCTACTCCATGAAAATGTGTAAAGAGGCGCTTATGTGAAGGAAAAAGGTTAATTCATTACTGTTGATGTGCCATTTGAATATTCTATTTGAACCCTCTACCTGTTAGCGACGCATATACATGTAATGGCATGTGCAAACATAGTAGACCCAGATCAGACGGCTCCTATAGGAGCTATCAGACCAGTATCTGCTCTATTTGCTTATGGAATTATATCGACCCGAGTCTGCAGTTTCTGATACGGTCAACCATTTAAATTCTCAGATACGATTACAAAAATCAGTTAATGAATAGTGATGACGCCATTATTTCTTACATGAATACTCAACAGGTAAAGGCTGAAACATTCGGATCCATTATTGGGGGTTTGTAGAGAACACTAAGTAGAAATAGTTATAGTTGTAAATACTTGTATAATCATAGTACATGTATATGCATACACTCTCTATTAAACCTTTAACCCATTTCCTCATATTGATGACTTTTGATGACTCTGTAAAAGTCATTTTGTGAAACCATTGTGATGAATAGAGCATTTGCTCCTATAGGAGCAAATGCTCTATTTATCACAATGGTTTCAAACTACAAAATTCTAAAATTTTCCTTTTCTCTCGTTAATGCTCGTTTTCGGTATATTTATTCAAAGAGGTTGGATTTAAAAATAGCCTATGATGTAATGGGTTAAACTGTCTAGGGTGAATCTATGATTGTCTTTGTAAACAGTTTGGATATAAATACAAATGTAAGACGCCGAGTAACTCGGAATCCGGCTGTTTGATAGTTTGGTGGCGTTTTGTTTTTTAACCCATTCCCTCATATTGATGCGTTTTGGTGCCTCTGTAAAAGTCACTTTCTGAAACCATTGTGATAAATAGAGCATTTTCTCCATAGGAGCAAATGCTGTATTTATCGCAATGGTTTCAACACTACACAAATCTAAAAAAAACCATTTCCTCTAGTTAATGCTGCTTTTCGGTAGACGTATTCAAATAGGAACATAGGATATAGAAATAGCCTATGAGGTAATGGGTTAAAAGGACTGCAAAATGACTCAGGTGTTGAAGTAAAGGCAGACTACAAATTGTCTACAATACAAAGTAAACTCATTAGGACAAACTGTAGAAGAACCTGTCAGTTACGACTACATAATGAGCAGTATTATTATATAATGGTCTATAAGATCAGAGAGTTGCTTAAAGCAAGACGAAACTAGGCAGAAAGCTCCTAGATCTTAACCCTTCTCTTGCTGAATTTTAAAATACATTTCTCGTTCTTTACCCATATCCTGTTATATAATTACATATGTCTTCACTGTGTAAAAGTATTTCACTGTGCAATCACTGCTGTGGAGTGCACTGGTTGCTCAATCAACTTGTAAATAGTGCAGACCCTGATGAGACAGCTCCTGCAGGAGCTGTCTCATCTGGGTCTTCACTATTTACAGGTAGGTATATTGACGTGAATAGCAAGCGAAGGGTTAAAAACCATAAATTAGATGATATGGTAGTGACTGTATGGTAGTGGCTGTAGACAGGTTTTATTGTATTGTGTCAACTCAGCTTTGGTAGTGAAAACCCAAACATAAACGTAGCTAGTGACTATAATATATGATAATTTGTCCATGGCCACCTTCATCATCATCATCGGCATCATCATCATCATCATCATCATCATCATCATCATCATCATCATCATCATCATCATCATCATCATCAACAACAACAGCAGTAGCATCATCATCATCAACATCTTTATCGTCTTCAGCATCATCATCGTCATCCCATCACCATCATCATCATCAGCAGCTGCATTATCATCATCATCTTCATCGTCTTCATCATCAAAATCATCATCGTCTTCATCATCATCATCATCATCATCAACATCATCATCATCATCATCATCATCATCATCATCATCATCATCATCATCATCATCATCATCATCATTGTCGTCGTCAACGTCCTTAGCAAGCATTGTCTTCGTCGTCAGCGTCGTGCACGAAAGGTTAACTTAACTTTGAATTAAATCCTGGAATGATATTAAATGTGTTTTGACAATGCATAGGGCTCGGGGTCGCTTATTATTTTGGCTCTAACGTTTTAAATGCGAGAAGCGAGTGAACTGGTATTTGCAAACAGTGTGCCTCCAGATCAGAAGACTCCAGTAGAGGCCCTTTGATAAGGTTTGCACTACAGTAAACCCTCTCTAAACCGGGCGTTAGATTTAGTTTAATTTATCGGCCTTGCAGATAGGTGGCAGCTTAATGCAGGGTGAAAGCCATGCAGGCAGTTCCTCTGGGAGCTTTCTGGATGATTTAACACTACATTAAGCAGCCACCTGCCTAAAAGTATCTGAATTCCTCTATACTAGATTGTATTTGTTATTCACACTCCTCTTACAATGTAATCTAGAATGACCAAGATCTGACGGGACATTCCACTTTGACAATACTGTGATCAAACGGTTATTGTGACATTATAGGATTATTTTATATCACATACATGTAAGACCTTCTACGAATGTTAAGTTCTCCTCTTGGAGTTTTCTGCATAACTTCCACCATGCATTAAACAACCACCTGCCTAAATTCTTTACTAAAATATCGGATGAGTTAGGTCTAACTGTAGTCAATTTTCTGTAAGAAATATTCGAGACGGAAAGCACATACATGTACACGTTCATTACGATAAAGCCGTTTTCATTCTTAGAAATTGTGTATTCATGAAATATTTCAACAGAAAACACACAATATTTGCTACTACTGCACTCGAACATATTCGAAAAAAAATATTACTGCACTTAATGCAATCTTGCTGCCATTCATTAAAAACGCCGAACCGTGTCGATTTTAATGAGCAGCAGCAGGATACGACTGAGAAACAGATTTTGATACACAGTTAATATTAAACCTCTCTAAACCGGACGTTCAAATAAGTATTAATGCCAGTGTGATGCAGGATTAAAGCCATGCAGAAACTTTCTGCATTACTTGCACCCTGCATTAAGCAGCCTTCTGCCAAAAGAATCCAAATTCTTCTCTACTTGAATTCCGTTTTAGAGTGCACATATCTGGGCTTTTAGTTAGCTTTGTATTTACTGCCAGCTTTAGAAAACTTTTTATTTATAATTTCTAATATCTTTATATAAATGAAAGGCCTTTACCAAAGCCATCTGTATACCAAAGATAAATTGCCTAGCATTTGTAGTTCAGAAGTTATAGCAATGTTAAAGTTTGTTAAAAACGTTTTCAAAATAGTGATATTGACCTTGATCTGATTTCATGTATCATTGTATCAGGTGAAAGACCTTCACCCAAGCTATCTGCATACCGAATATGAATTGTCTACTTTAAGTAATTCAGAAGTTATAAGCAATATTAAAGGTTTGCTAACGACGGCACGCCGCCCACACCCACTGTCACCCGCCCGCCCTACCGCCCGGTTTTCGCCAAACTATAAGCCGAGTTTTTTCTCGAAAATTCCGACTTAAAAACAGATAATTGATATTCATATAATCATTACTTCCTAATGAATATTCATCAAAGGTTAAAGTTTTGTTGTTTCTGAAATGTACGTGTTATCTTTGCTGATACTTCCACGCACCCTACACATCGACTGATGAGCCGGGCTACCTTCGTTTTTCTGCTTTAGAAACATAGCCTTTAGCTTGGTGAGCAAATTCGTCACTTCTAAACGATACTGTTTTGTTGAAAAGTAAAATATAAACACGCTAAGGGCATGATGCGACGCCCCTATCGCCTCGATAACCATTCTTGCTCCCCAGTAGCTCAAGAAACTCCTCCACTGGGCATCGTTTTGCATTTCCTCCAGAGGCATCAATGTTCCAAAACGAAACTCCTTCATATTTTGCATCGTGTATGTAATTGAAACAGGCAGTTGGGTCAGTATCCGAAAGAATGATATACACAAGAGTGTCACTGTGGCTGGGCGATAATTCCTGCCTTTTCGATGCACGCGTGACTCAGAATGGTCAGTTCTGTTTAAACTGTCACTTGATTTTAGAGATCGTCTTGTCTCTCTCAGTACAAAAATATTTAAGAATAACGTAACTACTGGCACCACTAAGAATACGGCTGTTTCTGTTATAAATGACCAGATAGTGTATATGCTGACAGCTTCATCCGACTCGCGAAGCTCGCAGAACCCACTGCTCACTTTCCAAAAGTACGCCTGTGGCGCCGCAGCGGCGACAACGAATATCATGATCACAGTAACCTCCCTTGGAGCTCGCTCGCGCCTGCTAAAACGTTCGCTTCTAAATGGTGTTAGAATGGATATGAACCGCTCAGCGGTAAACCCGAGAACGAGTAGCTGACTCGCATACTGGGGTATCATGTTTAGTGTATTCCAAATTTGGCACAACCCAGGCACCCCTAGAGATGGCAGACCCCAGAAATATTTCAGGTAAGCAAATACATGAAGTATCTGATATGTTATATCGCACACCGTGATGCACACAAGGTACAAGGCAGAGGAGTTGATTCTCTTCATCCTCGGATTCGTCCATATTTTCATTGATAAAACATTACCAATTCCTCCTATTACATACCAGATTGCATGTACAACGCGTGCTACTAGAATTACAGGGTAAAGATAATATATATTGATTGGGTATATTACAGGGTATCCACCGAACTGCTCATCAAACCAGGTCGAATTCACCATGAACGTTGTCGATATATTATGTTCCCCCATCTTGGTCGTGTGCACCATCAATCGTAACCTGTAACAGAGAGGTACAAAGTTTAGTTAATATGAATTTGAATTATACAGCTATAGATAAAGGTGCGTACTGAAATACAAAAATAGTCATTTCTCTACCAGACTCCATCTTGTGACCACTCTTTAGAATCATCTCTTCGAGACGATTCTAAACAGTGGTCACAACATGGGGTTTGGCGGAGAAATGGAGTTATTTACTTAAGCATGTTTTAATTTACCCGTCTTTTCTTTTTCATCTGCAAGTAGAAATGTATCCACAGGATACGGATGTTCCAGCTTAATGCTTTATAATGAAACTCAAGTATTTGATGATAAAATACTAAAATCTTAACCCTTTCGCTGCTAAACTCTGTCGTCTGCTAACTTTGTCGTCTGCTACACATTTTCATTATTTTGATTTTCTTCATTTTTGTTTCAAAAACATAGTAACAGTAACAAACAGTTTGGATCCTGATGAGACGCCGAGTTACTCGGCGTCTCATCTGGATCCAAACTGTTTGCATAGGTAATCATAGATCCGGCAATGGCAGCGAAAGGGTTAAAAAAGACTAAACCGTACACAAAACTTGGCGGCGTGATGTCTTTATTAATCTTAAGCCTGCTGAACGCAAAAGAGTGACTACCTATACAAAAAAGTTTGGATCCCGATGAGACACCAAGTAAATCGGCGTCTCATCAGGATCCAAACCGTTTGACACATTGGTTGCATTTTTGTTCAACAAACTGGTTATAGCTTTAAGTTTGAACATGCACTGGGTGAAAAAGTGTTTAAAAATGCGATCAGCAAACTAAAGGTGAAACTTCACCTACGACCTGGTATTATACCAAACCTATGTGAAGAGATTTCCGTCGGAAATAATGTTCTTGACCTACTCAAATTAAAAAACACCATAATTTTGGAAACTGTTGACAGTATGCAATTCTAAGTATAGGTTAGAGCATTTTTATTTCATACTACGGAATATAGTACTCAAGGCGCGGGGCGCGCCGAGAGGACTATATTCTGTAGTATGAAATAAACATGCTCTGAGCTATTTAGCACAATGCTCTGCCGTCGTCGTCAATTTTCCCGCCAAAATAGTGCAAAGTTGCAAAGCAAACCATACACCTGATTGGTTGAAGCGGTTCGATCAGGTAAATTGAAATAACCAAGGTTTGTCGCAGGCCTCATTCTTCGTTGAAACATGGCGGACGAAACAGTGCATTTCGACGTATATTTGAGATAATTTTATCTGGAAATATGTGTAAATTGTATTTATTTTTTAGAAGGGTGCTACTGTATTTGCACTGTTTTCATAGTAAATTTCGACGTATTGTTCAGTTGTTTAAAAGCTTTGCATTGTATAAAAGCTTTCCATTGTATAATCTTAAAAATGAATGTTCTTAAGGATAAACTGCTCCATAGCAGTAGATCCTTTTGGAGCAAATTATCTTTTTAACATAATCGTTTCAAAAAGAATTTTACTATTCAAATAAATAGAATTGTATTTAGTAATTAAGTTGTTATTGTATTTGCACTGTTTTCATAGTCCGCCCTTTCTTTTCTTCTTTTTGTCCACCGATAAATGCATTGACAGTGCTATTCACAGCTGTCATTTATCGATGAAATTGACAGAAATTTACGCAATATAGTATTGAAGCCAACGCCCTGAAATATCACAACCTTATTGTTTAATAGCACAGCGACGATGTAGAGCATGTGCTAAATTAAACACGAGCCGTATCATTAACAAGTTTGGTTATATCATTGAGCCATGCATCATTGATGTTTTAACCCATCCCTTCATAGGTTATTTTAGACCCAATCTCTTTGGATATATCTACCGTAAAGGAGCATTTACTAGAGAAAAATAAAAATGGTAGAGTTGTGTAGTATTGTAACCATTGTGATAAAAAGAGCATTTGCTCCAATGGAGCAAATGCTCTATTTATCACAATGGTTTCAAGAAGTGACATTACAAAGGCGTAGAAAGGCATAGTTATAGAGGAAAGGGTTAATGACAAATGGCCAAGGCAGAAACTGTACAATCAGATCTTTATCATTCTATAAAAACAACTATAGCATGGCCTGATCAAGATCTCAAAGAATGGCGTACACATGGAGTAAAGGGTTAAGTCATAACTAAAACAAATATCATGTCTATGACCCAAATCGTAGACCCACTCTGCAGTAGAATCTGTCTTAACACATTACCCCATAGGCTATTTATAGGTACAACCTCTTTGAATAAATCTACCGAAAAGGAGCATTAACTAGAAAATGATGTTTTTTAGAATTTTGTAGTTTGAAACCATTGTGATAAATAGAGCATTTGCTCTATTTATCACAATGGTTTCACAAAGTGACTTTTACAGAGTCGTTAAAAGTCGTCAATATGAGGGAACGGACTAAGTTTGGCCATCAAAAAGAGAGTTCTAATTATTGGTTTGTAAGGAAGATTCTAACTTAAAGCAGATCAAAAGTAATGCAGAAAGTTCCTATAGGACATTTCTGCATTACTTTTGCCCTGCATTATGCAACCACCTGCTTATTAAGACTCCAAGGTTCAATAAATGAAGTGTTACGTAGTGCAGGTTCTACTGTATTTGAAAATGCATGGGCCGGCAAACAGGACTATTTCTGATCATTATAGAATAAAATTCAATATAGAGTAATAGCTTTCTTACGTATAAAAAGGCGTTACTCTTGGTCTTAAAAGCAGGTGGTAGTTTAATGCAGAACTAAACTTATTCAGAAAGTTCCCTAACTAGTTTTCTGCATTAATTTCGTTGTACGTGAACTCTCTACTCCATGATTACGCCTTTCTACGCATTTGCAAACAGAGTAGACCCAGATCAGACGGCTCCTATACGAGCCGTCTGACCAGGGTCTGCTCTGTTTATTTATGGAATGATATGGACCTAATTCTACAGTTTCAGTCAAGGTCAAAACTTTTCTTGTTCTTATGCTGTAATAAATATTAAGCTAATTGATATTCATACATACATTAATGATATATAAATATTCATGGACTAAAGGGTTAAGCAACCATCTGCTATTAAAGATACATCCGTGTTTATTCATTAAGCGGTCGCATTAGGGGTGCCCTACTGTATGTAAGAGCTCCATGTAATCAATGGCACGAATGTATGATAACGTTTGCAAATACAGTAAAAAAAACCTCTTAATCGGAATTCTAGTAGAGAAGAAGTTTGCAAACGCATAGGAGCTAAATTTAATGCTCTATTTATCACAGTGGTTTCATAAAGTGACTTTAACAGAGTCGTCAAAAGGCGTCAATCTGAGGGAATGGGTTAAGTGGCCATAAAAAAAGATGTCTAATTATGGACCTTTAAGACAGTAGGTTGCTTAATGTAGGTCAAAGGTAATGCTATTGGAGCATTCTGAATTACATTTGCCCTACATTGGGCAACCACCTGCTTTTAAAGACTTATTTGCTCAATAAATAAATGGCCGCTTAAGAAAGGTTCTACTGTAAACGAAATATTCAGTTCAAGGAAATGGGTCGTTTTTTCTCATAATAATATAACATACTCCCACAAAATGGAAAGGACCTGTGGTAAATCTTAACGTGTAACTGAGTTTTTTCCATAAAACACCTAACATAAACTTTATTTAACCCAATCCCTCATGAGCACACCTTTTGAGGCATTTGCAAACAGAGTAGACCCAGATCAGACGGCCCCAATAGGAGTAGTCTGATCAGGGTCTTCTCTACTGTGTGCTAATGGAATATGATAGATCTGTTTCTTTAGTGTCTAAAATGGCTACAATGTTCCACCTTCCATATTTCATTATAACTATTGTGCCCATGCATATTCAGTAGGTATTGAAAACTCCAGAGTAAATGTACAATGGGGAAAAGGGTTAATGCAACTACATGTCAGAAACAATGACTTTATGAATGTCAACTAGCTGAAGTTTTATAACGATGTATGAACAAATGAACGATAAAACAGCTCCAACAGAAAGTTATATGTCTACAGTAAAACCTCTCTAAACCGGGCGTTCAAATTAGTAGTACACATGTAATGCCGGTGTGTAAGACAGGTTGCAGCTTAATGCAGGGTGAAAGTCATGCAGAAAGTTTCCTGCATGACTTTTCACCTTGCATTGAGCAGTCACCATAATCCAAATTATTCTCTACTAGAATTTCGATATAGAGGGGTTTTACTGTACTTCTTTTGCAATGTCGTAAAAGACTTCATTATCAAGTAAATGGTTAATCCATACAACAGTATATTTTATTTATATGTAAGTTTATAATATAACATTCGCATCAAGTTCAACTTTGAAATGTAAAGTTAAACTTGGTGTATATGTATCAACTTGCAATTTGGTAAACATTATATAACAGATAAAGTGTCATTCCCTAAATAATATATTCACTAAAAAACATCGCTCGCTTATTCGAACACTCGCCAATTCGATCACTCGCTAATTCGAACAATCGCTAATTCGAACACTCGGCTTATTCGAACAATCGCTAATTCGAATACTAAAGTAAGTATAATTATTGGTCTAAAACCTTTCCCTGATTAACACTTAACCGTGAATTCGTCACTTCATGGATATTCATTTACTTAATTTCTACAATGTTCAATTGCTCAAGGCAAGTGTTTGCTTCAATGACATAAACTGCAGCACCAGATCTATATAATTCCATAAGAACAGAGAAGGCCCTTATCAATCGGATTCTACCAGAACCGTCTGATATGGATCTACTCTGTTTGCAAAGACAAATTGTTTATATAAAGGAAAGTGTTAAGACAGGCGGCATCTAAGTGCAGGGTGAAAGTGTTGCAGAAAGCTCCTCTAGAATTTCCACCCTGCATTAAGCAGTCACCTGCCTAAAAACTTCTCAATCCCGCTCTAGTAGAATTTCGGATTAGCGAGGTTTTACTGTATTGACTAAAGCCATGCTTATGCATGCGTAGCATGTGATACTAACTAAAACACACTAACCCATTCCCTGTTCTATGTTTTTTTCCAAATATCAGTACCTACTCAATATTCATGAACAAAAAAGTTATAATGAAATATAGAAGGTGAAACATCGTAGCCATTTTGGAAAGTAAAGAAACAGATATTTCAAATTTTATTAGCAAACAGAGCACACCCTGATCAGACGACTAAGATGTGGGTGATTACGTGTATTAAGGACATTCTTTATTTGAAAATGCGCTGCATACAGCCTAGTGAAATATTCATTTTGCAGAATGGATTAGTGCATACGGCTTCGTGAAATATTCAATTTGCAGAATGGATTAGTGCATATAGCCTAGTGAAATATTCAATTTGCAGAATTGATTAGTGCATACAGCCTCGTGGAATATTCAATTTGCAGAATTGATTAGTGCATACGGCCTCGAGAAATATTCATTTTGCAGAATTGATTAGTGCATACAGCCCCGTGAAATATTCAATTTGCAGAATTGATTAGTGCATACAGCCTCGTTAAATATTCAATTTGCAGAATTGATTAGTGCATACAGCCTGGTTAAATATTCAATTTGCAGAATTGGTTAGTGCATACAGCCTCGTTAAATATTCAATTTGCAGAATTGGTTAGTGTATACCGCCTCGTGAAATATTCAATTTGCAGAATTGGTTAGTGTATACAGCCTCGTGAAATATTCAATTTGCAGAATTGGTTAGTGTATACATCCTCGTGTGAAATATTCAATTTGCAGAATTGGTTAGTGTATACAGCCTCTTGAAATGTTCAATTTGCAGAATTGATTAGTACATACAGTCTCGTGAAATATTCAATTTGCAGAATTGGTTAGTGCATACAGCCTCGTGAAATATTCAATTTGCAGAATTGGTTAGTGCATACAGACTCGGGAAATATTCAATTTGCAGAATTGGTTAGTGCGTACAGCCTCGTGAGATATTTAATTTGCAGAATTGATTAGTGTGTACAGCCTCGTGAAATATTCAATTTGCAGAATTGGTTAGTGCGTATACAGCCTCGTGAAATATTCAATTTGCAGAAATGGTTAGATAGTAACAATGCAGGATTGAATACAGTAAATGCTGTTTTTAACCGTTTCAGTGCAGGGAACTATTCACTACTGTCATTTGCAAGCAGTGTAGACCCAGATGAGAGGCTTATTAGAGGATCCATCTCATCAGCGTCTGCACTATTTGTCGCTCACGAATATTCATGCACGGAAGGCTTGATACATTGTATGTCTGAATGTTGTAGTCTATTTGAAAATTCACCGTGGTGAAATATAGGAGCTTCACACACATGCGTTTGATTAACCACCAACTTAACCATTTGCTTCGTATTAACATCTTGTTACATTATGTAGGAGTCGTCTGATCAGGGTCTGTACTGCTTGCTTACAATATACAGTAAAACCCCTCTAAACCGAATGTTAAATTTGGTATAAAATCATGTCTTTCAGACAAGTGACAGCATAATGCAGAATAAAAGTCATGCAACAAGCTCCCAAAGGAGTTTCTGCATGACTTTCACTCTGCATTAAGAAGTCATCTGTCTAGAAAGACCTAAACTGTTCTTTACTAAAAGTTCGGTTTAGAGAGTTTTTACTGTATTATAGGTCTGATTCCACAGTTACACGTATTCATGTGTAGTTATAAAAAAAATATTCAAATTAATAGTCATGATGTCATTATTTCTAACATGAATATTCATGTAGTAAAAGGTTAACACATAATAAAGTAAAATAAACAACTCCCAGTGGAGCTATTTTGATTATGTTTACTCTGAATCAAGCTACAACCTATCTTACAAGTCTCAGTAACACTCTTTAATGGTTCTTTAACCCTTTCGCTGCCAAACTCTGTCGTCTGCTAACTTTGTCGTCTGCTACAAATTTTCATATTTTTTTTAATTTTCTTCATTTTTGTTTCAAAAACATAGTAACAGTCACAAACAGTTTGGATCCTGATGAGACGCCGAGTTACTCGGCGTCTCATCTGGATCCAAACTGTTTGCATATGTAATCACAGATCAGGCATTGGCAGCGAAAGGGTTAACCCGTTTCTTCATATAAACGTGTTTTCTCGCATTTGCAAACAGAGTAGACCTGCTCTCTATGCTAATGGAATTTGATAGATTTGTTTCTTTAGTTTTTTAAAGTGGCTACAATGTTTCACCTTCATATTACATTATAACTATTTTGTCCATGACTATTCAGTAGGTATTTAAATTTGGAATCAATACAGAACACGGAAATGGTTAATCACTACAACGTTATGCGTCTAGTGCATTATTATCAATGCATTTATCATTATAAAAAATTCTTCAACGTAAGTGTTAAAGTAGTCCTCATGGGTTTATTCTATTTAGATGGAATGTACTTTATTGATTTAACGCTTTTCCTGTTCTATGTTTCATTCAAATACATTGTAGTTAAAATGAAATATAGAAGGTGGGACATTGTAGCCATCATAGAAACCAAAGAATCACATCTATCAACTTCTATAAGCAAACAGAGTAGACCCTGATCATACGGCTCCTATAGGAGCCGTCTGATCTGGGTCTACTATGTTTGCAATTGCGTGAAAGTGCCTTTATAGGAAAGAAAGGGGTAACCCTTTCAGCACTGATTTTTTAAAGTGGAATAGCCCATCAATATTTAACTATAGAGCCTAGTAAGTATACAATGCTTTAACTTGCTAGGTAAGTTTGAATGACAAACAGTGTATATCCTGATTAGATGGCTCTGATCTGGGTCTACACCGTTTACCGATGACAGTGATTGGTTGCCCAAGTTTGAAATGGTTAAGTGAAGTATAATTAAAACGATAAAAACCTCAAGGACGTTGTGACTTATTTCGTCATATCAAACTTTCATTATATCCATGCAGATTTAAATGAAGAATGAAGAGATGGCGGTTGTTCTAAGTCAGTCTTCGTTATAACAGATATCTCTGTGAGTAATGACATCATAAATATTAATTAAAAGAGTATTTTCTAAAATGGCATATGAACACAGGATGTTTGGAACATGGAAGAAGCTGTAGATTCAGATATATATTATGACAATTAAATAAGAAAACTTAGCAGACCGACCCTACAGGAGCCGTCTGATATTGCTTTTCTTTGTTTGCAAAGGTGTGACAATGTTTGTATGCGATAAACTATGAATTCTGTATTATTATGCATGTGAATGGCAGGACTGAAAACCTGGTGATAATCTATAGTGAACAAGATTGGTACTAACTCATACCACAGATAGTGCATATAGTACGGGGATGGTCCATAATATATGATACTATTCCACGTCTTGAAATATTTACAGACATCAGACCATTTTAACACCTACTGATATTAGAGATTTCAACGGTTAATAGTAAGTACAGTAGATCCCCTCTAATGCGACCACTTAAACATAACCATAGCTGTCTTTATAAGCAGGTGGTTGCTTGATGCAGGTCGAAAGTTATGCAGAAAGCTCATATAAAATAACTTTAGTCCTGCATTAAGCTACCCCTGCCTCTGCCACCCAGAGTTATGCCCCTTTTTGGTGGTCGCATTTGAGGGTTTTTACTGTAGTCATTTTGCAAACTGAGTAACATTGTCAAACAGGGTAGACCCAGATCAGACAGCTCCTATAGGTGCCGTCTAGTCAGGGTCGGCTGTGTTTATTAGTGGAATTTGAAAGATCTGTTTCTTTACTTTCTAAAATGACTACAATGTTCCACCTTCCATATTTGATTATAACTATTATGCCCATGAATACCCAGTAGGTATTGCAATATGGAATAAATATAGAGCAGGGAAAGGGTTAAAATTTAGAGTGGGCGCTTGTTCAATTTCTTTATAAAACGATAAACAAAAATGTCAAGCAGTTTGGATCCCGATGAGACCCCTGGTTATTCAGCACCTCATCCTGACCTAACCTGATTGCATATCATATCACAGACCCGTGGTTATTCGGCACCTCATCCTGACCTAACCTGATTGCATATCATATCACAGACCCGTGGTTATTCGGCACCTCATCCTGACCTAACCTGATTGCATATCATATCACAGACCCCTGGTTATTCGGCACCTCATCCTGACCTAACCTGATTGCATATAATATCACAGACCCCTGGTTATTCGGCACCTCATCCTGACCTAACCTGATTGCATATCATATGACAGACCCCTGGTTATTCGGCACCTCATCCTGACCTAACCTGATTGCATATCATATCACAGACCCCTGGTTATTCGGCACCTCATCCTGACCTAACCTGATTGCATATGATATCACAGAGCCGTCTTCATGGCTAAGAATGGGTCAAAATAAAGCATACGGAGTTCTGAGCTAAAAGAATTTCAACAACTGTACTATAATTGCCATTTTGATTGTAAATATGAGAATCAGTGGCTGGTTAATGTTATATACGGTCAAGTTAAAGGAAATGATCATCTGCGTGCATATAAACTGGTATTAACGAAAGGTCGGTTATGCAGTAGATAACATTTCCGAGTTCACTAACTTGTATTTAAGTTGATGACACTGCTACTAAGTATCATATTGTTTTAGAATATTAATTGAATTGTGTTCAGTCAAGTTTAAAACTAGCTTTTTGAACCAAATAGGTGTATATTGTTAGAGAAACGACAGTCAAGATACTTCTTGCAACCGTCTTTGGTAGAGCCCTTTGGGAATTTATCGGTTAAAAAGTTTGGGTTACCTGACTAATCTTGGCTTATGGTGGTAATATCCTAGATGGGGTTACCTTGTAGCATAAGTACTGAAGCTGATATGTATATCAGTGTGATTTGTTTGTAAATTAAGTTTTATCAGATGTTTATCGGTGAAATTTGAGACTATGTTGATCAAATATGCATATGACTGGTATTGGGACTGAGTGGTTCTATAACACTCGGTTTTAATGCAGTTACATGCCCATATGGCAACCACCTTATTTCCAAACCTCTGGCCCAATACATGTACATTGTAGGCTGATGACGTTTTGTTTATGTACAAAATGTTAGTTAAATGTGAATGTATATGTAGTCTCTTATAACTCTACTAAAGAGTGGCAGTGTGAAATTTTTTATGTTTTCTATATATGTGTGTGTGATTCTGTCATTTTGTAATAAATAAGTAAATACTGAAATATATATATATATATAACTGGATTTCTAATTTATTTTTTAATATATTCTGTATCCACGCAAGGACTGTATCATTATGTTTGTATATATATATACAATCCCGGTTGATATTTTAATTATCGGTACTTAGACCTTCCACTGTATCGCAGAGCGAGAAAGTATATTAATTAACACTTTCGCAGCCAAACTCTGTCGTCTGCTAACTTTGTCGTCTGCTACAAATTTTCATTCTTTTGATTTTCTTCATTTTTGTTTCAAAAACATAGTAACAGTAACAAACAGTTTGGATCCTGATGAGACGCCGAGTTACTCGGCGTCTCATCTGGATCCAAACTGTTTGCATAGGTAATCACAGATCCGGCATTGGCAGCGAAAGGGTTAATCATGGATAAAAGTCCTCCTATCATCATTATCCTTCTAAATTTAGAAACAGCCTCTACTAATATGTGGATTATGTGATTCGATTTCCTTTTATGTCTTAAAACCTCTTTTTGTGATGTTTTGATCAAAGAGTGTTTTGTACATACTCGAAGTATTTAGTCTTTTGACAGTTTGTGTTTCAGATGATTGGTATTTCCTCATTTGTTACATAAATATAGTACATAGGTTTGGTTTGTTGTAAATACACAATTTTGTATTATAATTACAAGGCTATTAAATAACATGTACAGTAAAACCTCTCTAAACCGGAATCTAGCAAAGAAGATTTGAGATACGTTTAGGCAGGTTGCTGCTTAACGCATGGTGAAAGTGATGCAGAGCTTTCTGCATGACTTTCGCCCTGCATTAAGCTGCCACCTGTCTACAAGACTGATATGTATACCAAATTTAAGGTCCGGTTTAGAGAGGTTTTACTGTATATATATTTGAGCTTTAATAACATAACTACCAATAATAGGCCTGTAAATTGGCTGTAATTTGCAACGTCTGGGAAAACTAATACTTAGGACACGACGTTATCCTAAAGCTGACCGGGTATTATCCTCACACTTCACCATGTACCGTGTCTCTGCAGCAGCAATGCGGGTGTTCCCTTTTCTACACTGAATTTTCAGAATGTCCAATGGTCTATCAGCGTTTAGCTATAGAGCCGCTCAGTATGAAAGGCTTAACCATTCTCCCTTATATTTATAAACGCATTTTCACGCATCTGCAAACAGAGAAGACTCAGATCAGACGGCTCCAATAGGAGCCGTTTGAGCAGAATCTGATGTGTTTGCTACTAGAATTTGATAGATCTGTTTCTTAATTTCTAAAATGGCTACAAAGTTCCAACTTCCTTATTTCATTATAATTAGTTTTCCATGAATATTCAATAGGCATTGAAATTTGGAATAAATTTAGAACGGGGAATGGGTTAAACTTACTGAGAATTTTGAATGGCAAGCCGTGTAGAACCTGGTCAGTTTTTACATCTTGATAAGATACCGCATTACTCGGTGTCTCATCTAAAACCAAACAGCCCGGGACAATGGTCACCCAGGTTCGCCAAACAGCCGGGACAATGGTCACCCAGGTTCGCCATTAGCAGCGAAACAACCGCCCACATTCTGATCTGTTACAATTGTTCTTGTTTCTGATTTGTTCAATGTTATGCGAAACTATTGTCCGAGTTCCAAACAGTTTGGACATGCATGCACTTGCCATGGCAAACAGTGAAGACCCAGATCAGAGGGCTCATAGAGGAGGCCCATAGAGGAGCTCATAGAGGAGATCATAGAGGAGCTCATAGAGGAGCCCTCTGATCAGGGTCTTCACTATTTGTCATTCCAAATATTCTATCAAGCTTAACCACTTCCAAATTTCAATACCTACTGAATATTCATGGGCAACATAGTTTGGAAGGTTGAACATTGTATCCATTTTAGAAAGTAAAGAAACAAATCTTTCAAATTCCATTAGCTTACAGAGCAGACCCTGAGCAGACGGCTCCGTCTGATCTTGACCTACACTCTTTGCAAATGCGTGAAAATACGTTTATATGAAGGAAATGGTGAAAGCAGATACAGACGCATGACAACGAAAACGGTGCACTCCGCCTGACCCTACAGTAACAATACAGTATCTAGTTTAGCTTGATTGATGAAGAGATGTCCTGGTAGGTATCAAGTACATGTACTTTGTCTTTGACGAATGAGCGTCCAACGAGTCTGCGGAAAAGACGAAACACTCACAATACTGTAGCATCTTTCTCGAATCGTAGACTTGAGTCATCATGTGTCAAGTTTTAAGGTTGAAATAAAGTCGCTGACTACATTGTTTAAACAATTTATACTTTTCCCTGTTTAATGTCATGTCTATTTAAGATTTCTTCACCTCATGAATTTTCATGACAAATCAGTAAAATTTAACATTGAAAAGTTATGTTTTACTTTTGTAAAACTGCATAATCAAACTTATAAATTTCCATAAGTAGGTCCAGGGTTTACTCTGTTCGCAAAGACTTAAAAAAGTGTGTTAACCCTTTTGGCGCCAAAATTCTATTTGTCGTCTGCAACCCAGTTTTGTTAAAACCCAGCTTCGATAAAATAAGGAAATGGAATAAATACATAGATACATAATTCAAAGGAATAAAATACAGATCTAGAACTAGAGATTGAGACAATTAAAAAATGCAGCCCATGATCAGACACCGCCTTGAAAAGGCGGCGTCTGATCTGGGACTGCACTATTTGTCGTGGTGCATGTTTGCGACATTAACGGTGAAAGGGTTAATAACGGAAAGTGTTGATACAAGATTAAACCTACAACCCTTAACTCTTTTGCTGCCAACTTTTGTCGTTTGCAAACTTTTTCGTTTGATCCAAACTGTTTTCAAAGGCAATCACAGACGCGACATTGGCAGCGAAAGAGTTATCCTATAGGTTCTACGTTGACTACAATCGATATGATATCGACAGGTATCTTATGATCATACACACTGTATAGACTTAATATGTTAAGGACACGTGAAGATATGAACGTGTTAGTCAGTTCGCCAGTTTGGTGAATAACATGGTTTGATATAGGCATTATACATGGCTAATATTTGGCTGAGATCATAACATAATGGCCAAACACATGTTTCCATATCCGTGAAGACATGTGAGTGCTAGATTGTAAACGCGATAAAGTACAGTAAAACCTCTCTTAACCGGAATTCTAGTAGATAAGAATTTAGACACTTTTAGGCAGATGGCTGCTTAATGCAGGGTGAAAGTCATGCAGAAAGCTCCTCTAGGAGCTGTCTGCATGACTTTCACCCTGCATTAAGCTGCCACCTGTCTCCAAGACCGATATTCATACTAAATTTAACTGCCGGTTAAGAGAGGTTTTACTGTAGATTATGTTTGAAAAAGCAAAGGTACAGAAGTGTTTTCCCTGTAGTTCAACTTGGCCATGACGATATGGCCATACACCTTATTGCTGCATTCGATACGGATACCTGAAGAAAAAGTAACGTGGTATAATATGGTAAAATATGTAATTTTCAAATAATAAGCAAGGGCACGTAAGTATAGACCTACTTCGAATTAGCTTATAATATAACATAGCTGGTTTTAAAAAGCGTGTGGTAGCTTAATGCAGGGGATTTCTACATAACGTGTGTTCTGCATTCAGCTACCACCTGTATTTAATCCTTTCCTCCATAAGTACGTATTTCTACGCATCTGCAGAGTAGACATAGATCAGACGGCTCCTATTAGAGCTTATGCTTATGACGCTTATGATATACATGTAATATAAAAACCGATTCTACAATTTCTGCCATGGCCAACTATTGCCTGTGTTCATGATGTGATTAATTCTAACTGAATATTCGTGGAGTAAATGGCTAATACTATACAGTAAAACCTCTCTATAACGGCCACTAAATTGTGTTAATTAGTTGGTATATAGGGCAGGTGGCTGCTTAAAGCAAGGTGACAGTAAAACAGAACGCTCCTATAGGTTTTACTCTCACCTTACTTTAAGCTATAGGAGCGTTCTGTTTTACTGTCACCTTGCTTTAAGCAGCCACATGCCTTTAACACGAAATACTTGATGTAATTTAATGGTCGTTATAGAGAGGGTTTACTGTAATCAGTTTTTCTTGATGGTCGCTTCAGAGGGATTTTACTTCTCGATATAATAAATATCCGTGATGAAACAAAGTTGCTAGAGTTTAATATGCTATTGCTGACCAACCAAAGGTATGTAACTCTTGAACTATTCGTCCGATTTTGTCCTAAACCAAATTTGCATGATTTCTTATCGTCACATACGTTAATATTCCAAAATGCAATAATGATTCCATATGGAATGGAAATGAGTGGCAGCATGCTAGGGGTTGACGGGGAAATATGATAATATATATATTTCCCAGGTTCTGTCTTGCGCCCATGTGTTTCCCGACAGTTATAAAATACAGTATAATTTGTTAAGCGGCCATCAAAATGATGTCTGATTATGGGTCTGTAAGGCAGGTGGTAGCTTAATACAGGTCAAAAGTAATGCAGAAAACTCCTATACGAGTTTTCTGCATTACCTTTTCCCTGCACTAAGCAACTACTTGTTTTTAAGACTCCTGTGCTCAATAAAATGACCGATTAAAACATGTTTTACTGTACGAATAAACAAGAAATCAATAAAGAGCATTTACGTTTTAAATATTTTAATATCCGTTAAACATAAATCATAACAAACGACCACAAGAATAACAGTATATGTTCATCACATTATATATCATATTTGAGCATACATTCTAATGAGTTTATCATCTTCTAAACTCTTTCAACCCTGGATTTACAAAATGCAATAACCCATCCGCGTTTAACTGTAGAGTCCACTCAGTAGGATATGCTTAAACTTGCTAGAGGATTTTGAATGACAAACAGTGTAAACCCTGATCAGAAGGCTCTTCTGATCTCTGATCTGGGTCTTCACTGTTTGCAAATACAGTAAAACCTCTCTATAACGACCACTAAATTACATCAAGTATTTTGTGTTAAAGGCAGGTGGATGCTTAAAGCAAGGTGAAAGTAAAACAGAACGCTCCTATAGGAGCGTTCTGGTTTACTTTTACCTTGCTTTAAGCAACCACTTGCCCAAAATACCTATTAATTAACAAAATTTAGTGGTCGTTATAGAGAAGTTTTACTGTAACAGCACATGCGTGTCCCGACTGGAAAGGGTTTTTGCCAGTAGAGTCTCACTAGACTGACTACACTTGTTATTAAATAGGATTGTTCAAAGGCAGATGGTTACTTAATACAGGGCCAAAATAATGCAGAGATTTCATACACTAGCCTTTTACATAACCTGCATAGAGCTATAACCTGTTTTAAAAATACAGAATAAGTCTTTTTATGAGTGGTTGTATTAGCGATTCTTTACTGCACTGAAGAATACAAGTACATGGAACATGAGACCAATAAAAACACACAAACTTCAAACTCAAACCTTTTGTGTAGGAATGTTAGATTCAACCAGTCCTCCAAATAGTTCACACCTTTCATTAAGTCGTCACGACGGTAAAATTGCTTTAATTCGAATTTCACTAATCCGAATCACGCCAATTCGAACATCGTTAATCCGAAACTCGCTTATTCGAGCCTCGTTAATCCAAAGATCGTTTATACAAACAATAAAAATAGGTATCATTAATTCATTATCAGATGTACTCGGTTGATACATTGTATATATATTTTTTAAAAAAAGAAATGAGTAACAAAATGACTTCAGAATCGGAATCTATAGAGAGAATGACAAGGAAACCGACGCAAACTGGCGGAAACGCATCCGTCATTTACCGGCAGTTGTAAAATTAATCATGTGAATAGGACGTACTCATTTCAATGAACATGTAGGTAAGTATTTTTACACAGTAGGCGTTCCCTTTCGTCGTTTTTAGTATTCGAATTACTTATTCAGAACTACAGATAAGGGTGTGTACCTCGTCATTCCTCCACCAACCCCTATACCGCAACCTGTCTTTAGAATCGTCTCATTGAGTGGTCACGGTATAATGTTTGGTGGAACAATAAAGGAGCTAGTCTTGAAAATGTTTAACCCTTTCGCTGCCAAACTCTGTCGTCTGCTAACTTTGTCGTCTGCTACAAATTTTCCTTCTTTTGATTTTCTTCATTTTTGTTTCAAAAACATAGTAACAGTAACAAACAGTTTGGATCCTGAGTTACTCGGCGTCTCATCTGGATCCAAACTGTTTGCATAGGTAATCACAGATCCGGCATTGGCAGCGAAAGGGTTAAATTTACGCATCTTATCTGGACATATGTTATAGTGTTATTTTTAGCTCCTGTTTAATAACCTTAGCGCTCTTTCGAAATGGATTTGGTGCTTCGTCGGAAATTTCCAATCGGTAATATTTAGCTGAATGCATTAATACTGTGGATAAATTGCCGTAAGCATTATTTTCATATCACTGGTGTTAATTGATTATACGAGAATTATAAAGAATATAACTTTAAGACAAGTGATTACTATTGAAGGGTGAAAGTCATGCAGAAAACTCACATAAATCATTTGCCTAATGTTTTTCAAATCTTCATTTTTATAAATTTCAGATTAACGAGGTTTTATTGTAGCCAATATTATTATTCCGACGAGAATTTGCTCAATAGTATTAAATGTTAAAGGGAGGTCAATTACGTCACTGGGAATAGCAGAGCGCATGTGCAAAACATTAGTCTGTTAAAAAAGGTCATAGTTTATACGTGAAACCATATGGAACACTCAAGCTACATGTAGATGTAGAAATCTGTTCTTATACTGACAAATTGATTTAATAAAAAAAATATCCAGTATGCTTAATCCCATACACCCTGAACATTCACGTACGAAATGATGACACCGTTTAATATCAATTATATGTTTATAACAGCATTTAAACACTGGAAATTTAGGCTATAACAGAAACAGAACTTAAAGTCATATAATCATTCATTATTTCATAAGCAAACAGAGCAGACCCTTATCAAACAGCTCCTACGGGAGCTGCCTGATCTGGATCTACTCTGTGAATATGGAGTAAATACAATAAAACCTCTCTATAACGGCCACTAAATTGTGTTAATTAGTTGGTATTTAGGGCAGGTGGCTGCTTAAAGCAAGGTGAAAGTAAAACAGAACGCTCCTATAGGAGCGTTCCGTTTTACTTTCACCTTGCTTTAAGAGGCCACCTGCCTTTAACACAAAATACTTGGTGTAATTTAGTGGTCGTTATAGAAAGGTTTTACTGTACTTAAATATTGGAATATAGCTTTATATGAACTGGTGAAGAAATACCAGCCGGTGTTTACCTTTCACCCTTTCCCTGTTCTATATTTAGAACAAATTTCTATACCTACTGAATATTCATGGACAAAATACTTATAATTAGATATGGAAGGTGGAACATTGTAGCCATTTTGTAAAGTAAAGAAACAGACCTTTCAAATTCCATTATCAAACAGAGCAGACCCGGATCAGACGGCTCCTATAGGAGCCGTCTGATCTGGGTCTACTCTGTTTGCAAATGCGTGAAAACACGTTTATATGAGGGAAAGGGTTAACCCTTTTACTTCATAAAAACGCTTTACACATTTGCAAGCAGAGGAGGCAGAGATCAGATGGCCCCTGTAGGAGCCGATTGATCGGGGCATGCACTGTTTGCTAATGAAATGATATAGATATGATTATACAGTTTCTGTCATAGTAAAGTATTCTCTAATTCATGATGTAATTAAACATTAAAAAGTCAGCTAATTCTAGGGAAACGAAATGAAATAAAAAACAAAAAAACAACAACTACAAAACAACAACAACCAACAACAGAAAAACAAACAATCAAAATAACAACCTAACTTTCTATTCTAGTCTTTTTCGTTTTGAAAGAGGTATAGATCTAGCATTGTTTTAGTCAATTCATTTTTCATATATCACTGTCTTATATTCTTTTATCATGCTTGCTTTAAGCATACTATATATGTTTTATGCAATAAAGAAATTGAATTAATTGGATATACGTCCAAATGAATTCCAGTTCCTGATATTGTGTTTATTGAATCCCGTCAACTGTTAGAGTCTGCAAACTGTCATCTAATCCAAATTTTGTTTCGAAAAGTTCACCCTATTCATTTTGCACTTTACTCAATATATACGTTTTTCTACGTCATTTCAAACAGAGTAAACCCAGATCAGACAGTTCCTATTGGAGCCGTCTGATCAGGGTTTGCTCTGTTTGCTTATAGATATATTGATTTGATTCTGCAGTTTCCGTCATGGCCAAAATTTCCTGTGTCCATGTGCTATTATAACAAATTAATCTAGTTAATATTCATGACGTCATTATTTCTTACATGAATATTCACAGAGGAAAGGGTTAAATATCACAGCATCAAACGAGTTGCTCCTAAGGAGAGGTGGAGTTACTCGGTGTCTCATCTTGATCCAAACTGTTTACAAAGGTGATCATTAAATCACCATTGGCAACGAAAGAGTTCAACAATTTCCCTCATATAAACACATGTTCACGCATTTGCAAACAGAATAGACCCAGATCAGACAGCTGCAATAGGAGCCGTCTGATCAGGGTCTTCTACATGTATGTTTGCTTCTGGAATTTGATAGGACTGTTTCTTTAGTTTTTAAAATGGCTACAATGTGCCGCCTTCCATATTTCATTATAACTATTTTGTCCATGAATAGTCAGTAGGTGTTGTAATTTGGAATAACAATAGAACAGGGAGAGGGTTCAATGGGTTTCCATGATACAGAATAAGTATTGCAATTTGTAGCCAATTCATTATTTAACCCTTTCCCTGCTCCATATTGAGTCCAAATTTCAGTACCTACCGAATATTCATAGACAAAATGAAATATGGAAGGTGGAACAGTGTAGCAATTTTTTTTAAAAAAAGAAACGAATCTATCAAATTCCATTAGCAAAAAGAGCAGACCCTGATAAGACGACTCCTGTAGGAGCCGTCTGGTCTGGGTCTTTTCTGTTTGCAGAGGCATGAAAAGGCGTTTATATGAAGGAAAGGGTTAATATGTACATGTATTGTTAATATACCAATAAAAATGAAGCTGTTTACATGATACGTATGTTTGTCATGCGACACAGATGCGAAATATAGACTGATTTTTTATTCAGATGTGAAATAAAGTTACTAACACAACTCATACAGAAAACTTGTTCACTACATCACGAGGTCAAATCTGTACAATGCTAGTCATAGTTATCAAAATGTATGTTTCCTTGGTATTGTTTTTATAAAACTTACTGAGCAAAATTGAGACATGATACAAATACCGCTGAGTGTCTTCCTGCAGCTCACTCTGCCTGATGATTACAGTAAAACCTCTCTAAACCGGAATTCTAGAAAATAAGAATTTAGCTACTTTTAGGCAGGTGGCTGCTTAATGCAGGGTAAAAGTCATGCAGAAAGCTCCTAGAGGAGCTTTCTGCATGACTTTCACCCTGCATTAAGCTGCCACCTGTCTCCAAACCCGATATTTATACCAAAATTAACGTCCGGTTTAGAGGGGTTTCACTGTATTCATGTAAGAAATAACACCATGAATATTCATTATAGATGATTTTATAATGGCATCTCGACACAGGAATCATGGACCATTACAGTAAAAGTAAAATGAGATCTATATAATTCCCTGAGCAAACGGAGTGGACCAAGATCAGACAGTTCCTACAAGAGCCATCTGGTCTTGATCTACTCTGTTTGTAAAGGAGTCTAAGCATGCCTCTGCATGCCATTACAATATGACTCTGTTTTACACTGGCAGTTCGTGCATCATTGTTCTAACCGTGTATGCAATATGAAGAAAGACAACCAACTAATGATTGGTAGAATGTTCGGCTATATTCCACTGACTACGAAAATGGCAAAAAGGTATACATGTAGACCAAATAAAATATTAGACCAGTAATAATTAAATTTCTAAATATGTTGCTGTAGGACAATTGTTACCATAATACGCATTTTATGCTTTTCCAAACAAAGAAGACCCAGACCAGACAGTTCCTGTAGGAACTGTCTGATCAGGGTATGTTCTGTTGGTTTTTGAAATGATACAGAGCTAACACTTGGAAACTGTCCTACGTCCATTCACCATTGTAGAGAATCAACACATTAATATTTATATATATACAGTCATGAATATTCATGAAATGAAGGGAAAACAAAGGTAATCAATTATAATTCCATCAAACAGAGATAAAGCAGACTCTTCTAACATTCCTTTAACCAATCTTTACGTCTATTTCATGATCAGATATTAATTAGACTTGCACAAGGATAAATGGACCGATATCTAATAGTGACATAATCGCATAAGGCAAAGCAACATACTAAAAACCCTGGGGGGAACTCATAATTATATTTGAGCTTAACTTCAAGCATTGACCGATATCAGTCAATGTGTGTGATGTGATAATAGAATACCAATTATCATTTATCACAGGACTGTAAAAATCACATTTTAAGCCACAACATAAACATATCAGAGGATATCTTGAATCCCTTGTAAAATCGCATTTATGACAACGACAGACCTAAGTCATTAGTAAAATAACGTAAAATTACATAATACGTCAATCTGGAAATTAGACTTTTTGAAAGTTTGAAATTCAAAAAGGTGATATACTATTCTTGAAGATATACATATGTAAAATGTAGACTTGAATAACAATTCTTAAATGGGTGGTTAAAATCAAAACAAGTTTACCTGCAAATTTCAAAGTTTGTTCGTTTAGAAACAGAGTAGACCTAGATCAAACGTATTTTGCTACAGCTCTCTGTTCAGGGTCTGTTCTGTTCTGTTTATTTTCACATATCAGGTTTTCTGTTCCCGCCGTAGTAAAACATTTCTTAACCCTTTCCCCATATAAATGTGTTTCCACGCATTTGAAAACAGAGTATAGACCCAGATCAGACGGCTCCTAGAGGTTTGCTAATGGACTTTTATAGATCTGTTACTTTACTTTCTAAAATGTCTACAATGTTCCACCTTCCATATTTCTTTATAACTATATATATGTTAATGAATATTCAGTAGGTACATTTATTGAAATTTGGCCCTAATACAGAACAGGGAAAGGGTTAAGTACGTGTATATGCTTTATAATACAAGAAACACTATACATTCGTAATTGGCGGTATGAAGTAATGAACACTACATTAACTCTAAGGTGCCCAATGGTCCTTAAAAGGATATATACAAACGGTATGGAGCCCTTTAATTAGGGTCTGTACTGTCTGCCGAACCAACATATCATGTAAACGGACTATGCCAGCAAACATTTTGTTTGTTGTGCTCCATGAATATGAATGGATAGGTTCCAGAATTAAATTTGGAGGGTTTCCTTAAATGATATGGGTTTAATATTTACCATTTCCCTTATGTGAGCGCATTTTCGCGCATCTGCAAACAGAGTAGACCCAGATCAGACGGCTCTTATATGAGCTGTCTGATCAGGGTCTGCTCTGTTTGCTTATGCTGTAATATAGATATGTTTCTACAGATTCTGCCTGAGCCAAAATGCCTTGTTTTCATATGCCATTTTAAATTATAATCTTATTAATATTCATGATGTCATTATTCCTTACATGAATATACAACAGAGAAGGTGTTAAATTGGTGGAGAATTCGAAAGAAGAGTTGTCTATGGTACAATGTACATGTCATGTATCTATACGTTTTCAAGTTATCGTTCTATGAAGGTAGCACGTATCCATAATTTCTTCATTTAACCAGTTACACCACTGATATTCATGTAAGAATGACGAATGCATACATATCAACTCTTTCCCTGTTGTAGATTCATGTAAGAAATAATGACGTCATTAATATTAAGATTTTTTTATAACTGTATATGAACACAGCACATGTTGCCTCAGACAGAAGTTGAAGTATCAGATATATATTATAGAATCAGATCTATTATAAGCAAACAGAGCATCCCCTGATAAGACGGCTCCTATAGAAGCCGTTTGATCTGGGTCTACTCTGTTTGCAAATGCGTCAAAATGCGCTTACATAAGGGAAAGGGTTAACCCTTTCGCTGCCAATGCCGAACATGTGATTACCTATGCAAACAGTTTGGACCCAGATGAGGATCCAAACTGTTTGTTACTGTTACTATGTTTTTGAAACAAAAATGAAGAAAATCATCAAAATGAAAATTTGTAGCAAATAGTATCGAACCTGATCAAATGGTTCCTCCTGTGGCCATTTGATCTAGATCTAGTTCTACACTATTTTTCTGCGTTTACATGTCCGAATACATGTTGCTAATGAAAATTCTAAATATATTCTTCACAGTAGTTGTAGACGTTTTATCACCCCCTCCCAAAGTATATAAATATAATGTAAATATAATTTTGTGAACTTTAAACATATTCTCAAATGCATCGCTAAAGTAATGAAAAAGACTTTACTGCATAATTTGCTGTCAACTTGTCAATTGTTTATATAAAGCTTAAACTTGCAGAAATATTAATAATTTATTTGGTGAATATTCTTGAAAGAGATGATAAGATAATGAATATTCGTTAGCAGTAATTTCATATTTGGATACGAAGAAAGTTATTTTTACCCGCCTCAGAAACGGTAGAAACAGATTTTTATTATATCATAAGGAAACAGATCAGATCATCCAGCTGTCTGGACCGGGTCTACTCTGTCTGAAAATGTGTTAATCCTTTCCCTCATATAAACGTGTTTTCACGCATTTGCAAACAGAGTAGACCCAGATCAGACGGCTCCTAGAGGATCTACTATGTTTGCTAATAGAATTTGAAAGATCTGTGTCTTTAGTTTCTAACATGGCTACAATGCCCAACCTTCCATATTTCATTATAACTATTTTGTTCATAAATATTCAATAGGTATCGAAATTTGGACTAAACACGGAACAGGGGAAGGGTTAAAAGGATGGATTATCATGCAAATAGTTAATGTAATATAGATAGAAATATAAAATATACATGTACTTTATTATGATCAATGTTTAAAAATATATTAATGTTGTTTTGGTTTTAAATCTCAGTTTACAGTTGAACTTCGATAGCTCGAACTTCTCAAGATTATTCGAGATAACAGAGGCTCGAGTCATACGATTTCTAATCTGAACAATTTCTCAAGTTCATACATTAATCCAATTCTAATGTAATGCTTAAACTCTTGTACGAGCCTTCAGAATTACTTCCGACCTTCATTAAGCTGTTACTAGATATACATAATGATATATTTTAGAACAATTTTGTATTGTACATTTTAAAAGGCCCGAACTTTAACCCTTTCGCTGCCAATGCCGGATCTGTGATTACCTATGTAAACAGTTTGGATCCAGACTCGGCGTCTCATCAGGATCCAAACTGTTTGTTACTGTTACTATGTTTTTGAAACAAAAATGAAGAAAATCAAGAGTGAAAATTTGCAGCAGACGACAAAGTTAGCAGACGACAGAGTTTGGCGGCGAAAGGGTTAACTTCGAGTTATCTCGAGATTCGAGTTATCCGAGGACGAGATATTGAAGTTCAAATGTATATTACGCTATAATGTGTATGGCATTGATTCATGGTCGAATGTTAGAGGATTTAATCGGGATTGGACCTGATGCACTTCAAGTCTGTTTGGAACGATGGCGTATTAGAATATCCAAGTCGAGATTCAATGCTATGTCTTCGAGGTAGGGTCTTTTTCAAAAAAGCCATAATTTGCTTAAACTCCCATCTGAATTGCTTCGAGGAGGCGTAGAATATAAAAAAGCTCAACGCATGATGCGAAGAACCAATCATTTCTATCACAATCCTGGCTCCCCAAAATTTAAGGAAAACTCTCCATTGTTGATCCGCGTACATTTTGGACAGGGGCATGAATTTGCCGAAGTCGAATTCTTCCATTGTTTGCATCGTGTATGTAATAGAAACAGGCAGCTGTGTGAATACTCTGAAAAAGGAAATACATAATAAAGTGACGGTGGCCGGTCTGTATCGGTTATCCTTTCGATGTATCCTCGATTCACCGCTATTTTCTTCTTGTGAGTTTCCACAATGTCTTTTACCTAGCGCTTTCCTTGTGTAATATATCACAAATATATTCAACGTCAATGTC
The DNA here is from genome assembly GCA_963576725.1 of Azorinus chamasolen. Classification (NCBI taxonomy): domain Eukaryota; kingdom Metazoa; phylum Mollusca; class Bivalvia; order Cardiida; family Solecurtidae; genus Azorinus; species Azorinus chamasolen. Next base: position 29,927,816 of record OY755239.1, on the reverse strand, counting down.
GTGACGGGTATAATAAAAAATATGATTGCCTCAGTCAAAAATGACCATATGTAATATAGCTCGATAAGGCCCGCTTCGTTTGGGATTTCACAGAAACCTCGTGAGTCGACCCGCCAAAAATAGGCTTGTGGCAAAGAAAATGTAATAGCAATGATGGCAATTAAGGCAACTTCTTTTGGAATTCGGTGACGTTTGCTGAAACGATCACTATGGAAAGGGCGACAAACAGAGACAGAACGCTCCACAGTAAAGCCTAACACTAATAACTGACTACCGTATTGCGGTATCATGTTTAGAATGTTCCATATTTCACAAAGTGGCGTCTTACCTAATGAAGCAACACCCCAGAAATATTTCAAGTAATTAAACACATGTAACACCTGGTATACTAGGTCACAGAACGCAATTGCCACCAAATACAGAGCCGATGTATTTACACGGTTCATTCGTGGTATTGTCCAGATCTTCAGAGACACGGTATTTCCCATAAATCCCACAATGTACCACAACACGTGCACCAGCCTTCCACATTCTATAATTGGAAGAAGGTAATATGTTGTTATTGGATAAATAACTGGATACCCGGCAAAACTTTCATTAAACCAGTGGGTTTCATTTGTTTCTGACGTGTTTGAACTTCTTGTCGTCATCATTCGTGTAAACGTCACCAGTTGAGGCTAAACTAGATTCTGAAAATGGAATGTTACAGAGAACACTTTAGGTGCATGCATGTACGTACAGAGCTACAGACAAAGGTGTGGACTTAAGTACTAAAATCGCCATAATTCTTATAGCGCATTCTTACGTAAATTTATCCGAAGATTACCGACGATAGTAAACGGAATATGCATGAGTCTCAGGTCCAATTTTGAGAGTAATACGCCTCTGATCTGGGCCTCTGTATTAACCCTTAGCTTGCTGAATTTTAAAATACATTTCTCCTTCTTTACCCATGCCCTGTTGTATAATTACATATATCTTCACTGTGTACAAGTAGTTCTCTGTGCAATCACTGCTGTGGGGTGCACTGGTTGCACAACGAACTTGTAAATAGTGCAGACCCTGATGAGTCAGCTCCTGCAGGAGCTGTCTCATCTGGGTCATCACTATTTACAGGTAGGTATATTGACGTGAATAGCAAGCGAAGGGTTAACAACAGAAACAATAACTAAACAATGTATGAACGAAATAAGACACTTCACAGTAGTGTTTATATATATACTTGAACCTTATACCTAAATTAGACATCTTTTGACGCTTTGTAAATAATGTAGACCAATATCAGACGGATCCTTCAGTGGCCATCTGATCGGGATCTGCTCTGTTTGCTTATGGAATTACAAAAATATGCATATGGTTCTGATTTTTCAGTTTCAACATGCCCTGTTCATATCATATTTTAAAAATCAGCTTCCTAATACTCAAACACTCATTATTTCATTCATAGATATGCATTAGGTAAATTGTTGAAGCATGTAAACAGCTAATACAACATGGAGCGGGTGTCTCTGCAGAGAATAATGTATCACAATGTCATTGTTCGTCTCTTAGTATCACAATGTCATTGTTCGTCTCTTAGTATCACAATGACATTGTTCGTCTCTTAGTATCATACTGACATTGTTCGTCTCTTAGTATCACAATGTCATTGTTCGTCTCTTAGTATCACAATGACATTGTTCGTCTCTTAGTACCACAATGACATTGTCCATCTCTAGCATCACAATTAGTTTGTCAATATGTAATATCACAATTACACTGACCATCTCTAGTATCACAATGACATTTTCCATCTCTAGTATCACAATTACATTGCCCATATAAAATATCACAATTAGATTGCCCATTTAAAGTATCACAATTAGATTGCAAATCTGTAATATCACAATTACATTGTCCATCTCTAGTATCACAATTACATTGCCCATCTAAAATATCACAATTAGATTGCCAATCTCTAATATCACAATTACATTTTCCATCTCTAGTATCACAATGACATTTTCCATCTCTAGTATTACAATTTAAATTGCCCATATCTAGTATCACAATTACATTTTCCATCTCTCAATATTACAATGACATTGCCAATCTTTGATTATTACAATGGCATTGCCAAGCTTTGATTATTACAATGACATTGCCCAACTTTCGATATCACAACGAAATTGTCCATATCTTAGTACCACAAATGACACTGTGCATCTCATGGTATCACACTGACGTGGACTTGTCAATCTCTTAGTAGCACAATGACAATGTCAAGCTCTTAGTATCAAAACCATATTGTCCATCTGTTAGTGTCACAATTACAGTCAAGCTCATAGTGTCACAATGACACTATTTAGACGATGCCATTTTCATAATGGCTACATGAACACACCACAGTTTGCCTTGGAAGAAACTGTAGAATCATATCTATATAAATACATAAGCAAACAGAGCAGACCAAGATAAGACGTCTGATTGGAGCCGTCTGATCTGGGTCTACTCTGTTTGCAAATATGTGAAAATGAGTTTATATGAAATAAATGGTTATACATTCTGGATTTACCCAATCGTTATGTTGACCATATTCATGAAACAGACACTATATGTTCTTTTATATCTTACCAACTCTTTACCCTTGTTCTGTTATATAATTTTGGATCTGGTGGAATTTGAACTACTTCGGATTCGATGAAACTTTTGAGAAAATATTGACCGAGTGTCAAACAGATTGGAACCAGAAGATACAGCGAGTTACTCGGCGTCTCATCTGGATCCAAGCTGCCTGAAAATGAAACTAAAGCCGCTGATAGCGGAATAGACATTTGAAAGAGTTGACAATTTGTTTTGTCAATAAAATTAGTCTACATCACCCACGCACTATGGGGGAGTGTACGAACTATAATAATAACAGACATTGAAGCGCAATAAAACCGCTCTAAAGAGACCACTTCACGAATAAGCATAGGTGTCTTTAAAAGCAGCGGTATCTTAATACAGGCCGAAGTAATGTAAAAAGTTCCTACAGGAGTTTTCTTCATTACTTTCGTCCTGCCCTTAAGACACAGAATTAGAAATAGTTTATTATGGTGGTCGTTTCAGACAGGGTGTAATGTATTTCGTCTATTTACTTTTACAGTGAAGATGTGAAATTATCTACATGACCTGTCTATTTTCGTATCGCAATGTGCCTTTGGGCTTTGTTCTCAGGAAACACACACAGACCCTTTGTGACAATTATTAGTACGTGTATATTATTGCTATATATCGTATATTTATTAAACTATATGTTGGAATCAAACCATGGTCAATTCCGAGAGTGTGGGCCACTCTAAAACTCGAAGGTCAAGTCTACAAACGCACTACCTTTCCTTATCCCTTTCCCTCATAGAAACGGGTTTTCACGCATTTGCAACAGAGTAGACCCAGATCAGACGGCTCTTAGAGGAGCCGTCTGATCAGGGTCTACTCTGTTTGCTTATAAAATTGCTAGATCTGTGTCTTTACTTTCTAAAATAGCTACAATGTATCACCTTCCAGATTAGATTATAAGTGTTTTGTTCATGAATATTCAATGGGTATTCAAATTTGGACTAAACACAGAACAGGGAAAGGGTTAATAAGACACAAACGCGGGAAAAATTATAAGAGGGAACGTGTTAAAGAAAAGTAGCAGAACAGGGAAATAAATCATGAAATAATGACTTAGAATTGAAAAGGTTTGGCGTCGTCGACTTTAAATACAGTAAACCCCGATACTGCGAAGTTTTGATAATGAAGAATTTATGTTTTTGTAGGCAGGTGGCTGCTTAATGCAGGATGGAAGTCATGCAGAAAGCCCCTAGAGGAGTTTTCTGCATGACTTTTGCCCTGTATTAAGCTGCCATCCGTATTAAAGATCAATAATGATGCCTGTTTGAGTATTCAAAGTATAGGGGGTTCACTGTACAATATTTGAATATTCGAAGTATAGGGGGTTCACTGTACAATATTTGAGTATTCGAAGTATAGGGGGTTCACTGTACAATATTTGAGCATTTTAGTTCTGAATACCAAGTAGTCCCCATATCTCAATAATAATTCATACTAGAAAGAAATATGATTCACAAATGCGTGTTTACGAAAGTTGGTCTTGGAAAGGATAATAAAACAATTGAAAACAGTTTTTTTTATTTCAATGGTTAAAGTCCTATAATACTTTGTATGTAAATTAATTTCTGCGCTCAGTTAGCTCTCAAATGTCTGTATAGAAAAAAACCCATCGCTGTATGTTTTGTTTGTCAAAAACGACACTGGCTGATATCTCGAAAAAATCTAAATTTAGCGCTTGTGATGTCAGTGAATTACGTGATCATGAACTGTAATTTAATATATAGAAATTTTATTCTATTCTTAAACCTACCGATATGCGCGAACAAACTAGCACTAAACTTGCGAGTAGAGTAGTAACAAAAATATAAGTATTTTGAATGACAAACAGTGCAGACCCTGATCAGAGGTATTTTCTATGGACCCTCTGATCTGGGTCTACACTATTTGCAAGTGACAATGAAAGCCCGTTTCCAACATTAAAAGGGATGAGGTTGTTAACCCTTTAAACCATGAATATTCATGTAAGAAATAATGACGCCATTAATATTAATTATATATCATTTTAATGGCACATGAACATGTAAAATTTTGGCAATGGCAGAGACTTTAGAATCAAATCTATATTATTTCATAAGCAAACAGAACAGACCCTGATCAGGCAACTCCTAGAAGACCCACGTTTCTGTGTCTACTTTGTTTGCAAAGACGTTGAAAAGCGTAGTTATGGGGCAAACTGTTTAATGGGGTCAAATTGACTTCATTCACCCTTACGATTCCATGGAAAGGGAAAGGCTGGGTATCCGAATGCAAAAGGCAATTAGCCCCTAGCTTGCTATTCAAGTCAATATACCTACCTGTAAATAGTGCAGACCCAGATGAGACAGCTCCTGCAGGAGCTGTCTCATCAGGGTCTGCACTATTTACAAATTGATTGTGCAACCAATGCACTCCACAGCAGTGATTGCACAGCAAAATACTTGTACGCAGTGAAGATATATGTAATTATACAACAGGGCTTGGGTAAAGAAGGAGAAATGCAGTTTTAAACATGTTAAAAACATGTTTTAAATTGTATGCATGAGGATTCATTCTACATGTCGAAGTGTCAGAAGGTTTGGATACAGATACAATGCTAGATTATATACGAATCCATACACGTGGACTCAAAGTAGTTTATTTGGAAATGATGGAACTGCAGGTAAATTGTCCTTCACGACCAGGAAATTTGTCTTTCACGACGCGGAAAGTCATTGGCTTAATATTTATGTCTAATGCAAACATAAGTAAAGAAGGTAGGAGGTATTGTAACTTGGTACAACAATAATCCCTATTTATAAATGTAAAATAGGAACATGATATCTTTGAGCATTTTTCTAAACATCAAGGACATCACAAATCTAGAGAAGCATTGTCGGTTACAACTTCGATTTGACCTTTAGCCTGCTGCCAGCGGACCCATCATTACCTTCGCAAACAGTTTGGATCCAGATGAGATGCCGAGTGACTGGGTGTCTCTTCATGATCCAAACTGTTTGACATTGCATTTTGGTAGATTTATTTAAATATGTTGTGAGTGAAACAAATTGTGCAAAAATAATTTGCTATGCGGGCTAAAGGGTTAAACCCTGCTGTTAGTTTTAGTTATGATGGCTAATTGATATTTCAGCGGCACACGATTTGTGGGCGTTTGCGGATATTTGTTTTCCCCCCAGAAAATGTCTAGATACATTGGTAGGTCGTTTGCAATATTATATTTGTATCACCATCGGTGTCAGCATCATGTGATAGGTTTTTTAAAAAAACAATATTAGGTATACATGTTATTGCAGTCTACCATAGGCCGTTATGAAAAGTACGCACACTTTGTGTTTTGCTTTTTCGCCTTTTAACTCATTCTTTCCTAGGCTATTTTTGGACCTAGCCTTTTTTAATCAATCTACCGAAAAGGAGCTTAAACTAGAGAAAAGGAAAATTTTAGAATTTTGTAGTATGAAACTATTTTGATAAATAGAGCATTTGCTCCTATTGGAGCAAATGCTCTATTTATCACAATGGTTTCACAATGTGAATTTCATAGAGGCGCAAAAATGCGTCACTAGGGGGTAATGTGTTAAGAGAGGGGTGGTGTGGGGATGGTGCTAAGTCCTAATTAGCGTTCTTAACATTATACCTTTCATAAAAGAAATAATGTAAGTATCATTATTAATTAGCTTAAAGTATAATGATATATGATCAAGAGACAAATCGTGTAGAATAATACATATATTATGTCATAGGCAAATAGATCAGACCCTGATCATACGGCTCCTAAAGGAGCCGTCTGATCTTGGTCTACTCTGTTTGCAAGGCGTTACATTTGTAAAAGGCGTATTTATGGACTAAACAGTTAATTGCGATGAAAATAATTGTCAGAAATAATTTGCTTGAAACATACGAGTACATGTAAATACACGTTATTAGCATTGCACGAGTAAATACACGTTATTAGCATTGCATGAGTAAATACACGTTATTAGCATTGCACGAGTAAATATACGTTATTAGCATTGCCATAAAGTTTATTTCGTTAAATAATTCAAAGATACACTTTGACATTTACCCCAAACAGAACTCGTTACGCCTTTTGAACAATGCCTAGAAATTCTGAAATGGACGATAGTATGTACATTGTATGTTTGAACTGGGAAAATCCATGTTTTAGCAGTATTTTATAAAAAATAAATATTTTCGTCCATTTTTATTCAGTTTTGTCTTTGTTTCATTCCTTAGTGCACGCGCATTGCCACAAGCAAAGCACACCACTTTCTTCCACTTATTCGACTTGATCTTCGTCATAAAAAGACATTGTTTCCATTTGAGCAGATCCAAGTGCCTGACAGTATATTAAACAATAGCGTTTCTATATCTGCAAGCAAACCTCTTATAAAACCCCTATATGCAGTAAGATTTGACTTACTTACGATTTGTTCAAGCTATTTTGACAAACACCTTCGATCCTGATGAAACGCCGAGTTACTCGGCGTCTCATCTGGATCCAAGATGTTTGCAATTGACGGCCAAGTCCCGTTTAGGCAGGGTAATGGTTAATACGTAACATTGAATGCCAAACCTGTGAACCATAACACCGCGCTGTTGCTACAATTGCAGACAGTGAAAGTTGAAACAGCAAATGTGCTGAAATTCTGGCCATGTTCTTTTAATCCTTTACTCCAAGAATATTCATTCAGGAAATAATGACATCATTAATATTGGCTAACTGATATTTTATAATTGTACAATGAACAAGAGTATGTTTAATCATGACAGAAAGTGTAGAATCAGATATATATTGTGTCATAAACAAACGGAGAAGAAGACTGATCAGATGGTTTTCACAGGATTCGCCGTCTGAGCTGGGTCTGCTCTGTTTGCAAATGCGTGCCTGTGAAGTCTAGGGTTGCATAAAACGGCTCTTGTTATAAAACATAGACTATAACGTGTCTACGTGTATGTGGAATAAAGGGTTAAATAAAACATCTCTTACCATAAAACACAGACTATACCGTTTCTACGAGATTGAAATTAGTAAGCAAGCCATGTAAGACGCTGTAAACCGTGTTGATGTAATTTTAGATAATTGTACGTTCGCCTTGGTGCAATAAAATGAACTACATGTATACTAATGCACACTCTGTGCGATAATTGTACGTTCGCCATTGTGCCATAAAACGAACCATACGCATGCACACATAGCCTGAGTTAGAAAAATATGTCTTAAAAGTGTTACAACCCTGTGTAATAATGATATCATTTCCCCCGCAGGTTTTGTTTTTTATTTCTGTACCCGAAATAATATAATTACATGTACTAGCAATAAAAGCAGTCGTTCTACTTACAGCTTTTTGATTACATGTACTACTAATTCCTATCTAAATCAGAAAAAATAAGAATTTGTAATCGAAACCGCGATTGTCACAACGAGTTTTCTTCATTCGGAACATCAAATGAAAATTTCTTTGAATTATTTCAGGATGATTGAATTTGCTACCACTGAGAGCACACAGGGGAGGCAGAAAATTGTGAACATCAATGTATCAAAGTCCATCATTAGAAGTCGACCCTTTATAAAGAACACTCAACAGCACATTTATTTCTGCACCAAAGCCTATGCTGTGACCACTCTTTAAACTTATCTCTTCTAATCGATTCTAAAGAGTATTCACAGCATAGGGGTTGGTCGACAAATTTAGTATTAGAAGTACAGTAGAGCCTGCCTATAAGCCAGTCAATCGTCTTAAAAAGCAGGTGGATCCTTAATGCAGGGCAAAAGTAACTTTTTGCATTGTATTTGACCTGCAGTTAGCTTCCACCTGCTCAACAGATCCATAATTAGACCCATTTTGATCGCAGCCTGTTCCATTGTGCAGTAAAAACCCTCTAATGCGACCACCAAAAACAGGTTCCAAGTCCAAGTGGTAAAGGCAGGTGGTAGCTTAATACAGGAGGAAAGTAATACAGAAAGGAGCTTTCTGTATTACTTCCGTCCTGCATTAAGCAATCATCTGCTTATAAAGACAGCCATGATTATTCCTTAAGTGGTCGCATTAGAGGGGTTCTACTGTATTTGTAATCACAGCATAGGGTTTGGCGGAGAATCGACAAATGAAGTTTCTCTTTACTCATTGCGATCAGTAGCATAATACTGAAAGTGAATAATATGATTGTATATGTACAGAACGGTGAGAAGTATGAAAGAGAAAAAACTACCGTGCGCTTCATCGCGTTTATCCGCTCCTGTTGTATGAATTAACTAAGCTATAAAAGCATTAACCATTAAGCATTAAACACCAGCCAATCTAAACATGTCAGTTTGTTGATGACAATCATTCTGCGATAACAACCTCATTTATCAATTTCATTCAAGGAAAACAAAGCTATGCCTTGGTCAAAGGTTTAAAACCTTCATAACGTTATAGATTAATTCTTATTTTACAATGTGATATAATTTTAAAAAAAGTCGTCAGAGTTGAAACTAGTTAGATTTATTACATAGCATATATCCTGATGAAGAGTGATCAAAACTACACCCGAAGAACACCTTTTATTACAGACTGAAGTGAGAAATGTCTTATATCGTAAGGCCTGAACCCACAAATAGTGAAGACAACAAAACTGGCTAGATCCAGCATGAAGCGAAATGAGGGCAACGTATTATACGAGACGATGAGAAATTATCTACCCTTTTGAAATCTTATTTTCCGACAAGGTTAGATCTGAGCTTCTTTTGATAAAGTAAGTGGACTAAGAGGTGTCGTTAATCCATTACCTAATAGGCTATTTTTAGATACAACCTCTTTGAATAAATCTACCGAAAAGGAGAATTAACAAGAGAAAAGGAAAATTTTAGAATTTTGTAGTTTGAAACAATTGTGACAAATAGAGCATTTGCTCCTATAGTAGCAAATGCTCTATTTATCACAATAGTTTCATAAAGTGACTTTTACAGAGTCGTCAACCTCAATATGAGGGAATGGGTTAAAGTGTGTTCGGTATGTGGTAAGGGGTAAATACTAATCCCTAGCCTGCCATTAAATGAGATCTGCTTAAGTTCCGATCTGTAGCCGTTGGCCCTTACTTCTGATTCGGTCAAGCTTTGGAGATACTATTGACATATTGTCAAACTGCTTGGATCTCGACGAGGCGCCGAGTTACTTCTAAAGGAGCCGTCGGATCAGGATCTGCTCTGTTTGCTAATAGGATTTGATAGATCTATTTCTTCAGTTTCTAAACTGGCTAAAACTTTCGGCCTTCCATATTTCTTTAAAGGTACATGTATTTTGTTCATGAACATTCAGTATGTATTGAAATTTGGAATAAATATAGAACAGGGAAAAGGGTTAATAGGACAGATGCCAAATCCAAAGTACAGCAAAACCCCGCTAATGCGACAACCTTAAAGAGGTATAATTCTGGGTGCTAGATGCAGGTGGTAGCTTAATGCTGGACAAAAGCAATGCAGAAAGCTCCTAGAGGAGCTTTCTGCATTACTTTTGTCCTGCATTAAGCAACCACCTGCTTATTAAGACACCCGTGTTTATTCATTAAGTGATCGCATTAGAGGGGTTCTACTGAATATCCTTATCAACATCTGCTGTTATATAGACAGTATTAAGTATTGGCAGTGCGATAATCTGGCAGTATATGATGTTTAACTGCGTTAGTTGAAAACTGCTGGAACTGGAGAAGGGTCGTTAACGTATATCTAATATCGTGAGTAGAGAGAATAGATATCTTCAACGGAAATGAAAAGTCTCTGCTTAAATGAGTTGCAGTACATCAAATATGCGGCGTGTGATCAAGCAAATGTACATGTGCTTGACTTGAACTTTAGAGTGAGAATGGGCCACTCTTCGGAAAAGAAAGCTTACTTTGAAATTTGATTCTTAACACATTGATCTCACACAAAGAATATCCAAGCGTCTGCATCGTTTCGATTACTTGGATAATTGTTCAACCCTTTACTCCATAAATAAAAATGTACGCCTTTCTGCGTCTTTGTAAACAGAGTAGTCCCAGATCAGACGGCTCCTATATGAGCCGTCTGATCAGGGTCTGATCTGTTTGCTTATATCAATATGATATAATATAGATATGATTCTGCAGTTTCGGCTATTCCTAAAAATCCGGTGTCCATATGCTATTATAACAAGATTTTATTAATACCCGTTACGTCATTAATTTTTCATAAATATTGATAACTAAAAGGGTTATATACCAGAACTGTATATTTTAAATGCTGCTGTATCAGACTGGTCCATATCTTTAAGCTTTAAATAATGTTTTAGTATTATGATTTAGATTCCTACAAAACAAATTAACAGGCTAATGTTGTTAATGCTACCAATCAGCGACACGCCCGCGGTAACGCATAGCCAATATACACATCTCAAAACCGTATCATAATAAAAATTTGTCATTCATATCCACACTCTCTTGCATTCGGTTAGATTACATATACCTCTGTAGTTGGCTCAGAAAGTAGTCCGAAGTCACATAACGTTATTTTGTTCGAAATGTCGTACAAAACAGAAAGTAAATTGTTGCGTTTGTTTCTTTGACATTTCAACGGAAGAAAATCAAAAGACGGGGATTTCCCAATAAGTTATGTGCCCCTTTGGGTTATAGAAGAGTTTCAGTGCTCTTATAAGATGTTCGGAACCTACAGTTTATAAAAACTGTTTCCGAAATATTGAGCAGACATCATTCCATTTTGTTTGTTTACATTTGTGCAATAATCGAAGCGTAAAGCGGCATGAAAGTAGGTCATCAAATATTCTCTGATATTAAACTGTATTACCAGTTTTATGATAAAATGATAGCTAGTTGTTCTTGATTCATGCTATTTTGATATAAACTATCAACTCAGATAAACATGAAACACAAACTATTGGTTTCGCCATGCAAGATTCTTGTCACAGAGCCCATCGCAGAGGTGTATGTGAGAAAGTAACGAACGACACCTCTGCACGGAGATTGTCATATCCAAACAGACGGGTCGCGTTTTATCCCTAACCTACTTGCAAAAGCGGGAACGAACGACACCTCTGCACGGAGATTGTCATATCCAAACAGACGGGTCGCGTTTTATCCCTAACCTACTTGCAAAAGCGGGAACAATCGTCAAACTGTCCTTCCCGGAATTGTGTTCACTTAAATACAATTCTAACAAACACGAAGTTGTTGATGATCTTCAGAATTTTAACAACAGTCGAAAAATCTCATTTTATTTCCAAATGATATTTCAGAAACACAGTAGTAGCTGACCTAAGCGGCCATTAATTTATTGATCATAGGAATCTTAAAAAGCAGGTGGATGCTTAATGCAGAGCAAAAATAATGCAGAAAGTTCTTATTGGAGATATCTGCATTACCTTTGACCTGAATTAAAGTACCGCCTGCCCTTCTGACACACAATTAGACCTTTTTAATGGCCGCTTAAGACATGTTCTACTACATAGCAAGCTTCCTTTTCTACAAACATTAGTCGAACGGAAATAAATTGCCAGTCCGGAATAAAATTATGGTAATAAGGAATCGTCTTATCTTACGATTTACTGATACAGGGGCATTTTAGCGCCCGTAGGAGTTATCTGATCAAAGTCTGCTCAGTTTGCTTATGGAACAATATACAGTAAAACCCCTCTAATGCGACCAGCAAAAAGGAGCATAATTCACAGTGGCAAAGGCAGGTGGTAGTTTAATGCAGGACGATAGTTATGCAGAAAGCTCCTATAGGAGCTTTATGCATAAGTTTCGTCCTGCATTAAGCTACCACCTGCTTACATGTATAAAGACCTATAAAGACAACTATAAAGACAGTCATGTTTGTTCATTAAGTGGTCGCATTAGAGGTTTTTTTTTTACTATATATCTGATTGTACAGTATATGCAGTAGTTAAATATCCACATGTACATAATGCCATTATAAAAACATCAGCTAATCAGTATTTAACAGAGCCATTATTACTTACATGAATACATATTAGGTAAATGATTAAAAGACCCTAGCAAGAAATAAACTGTGCCATTACCTTTTCAACTTTCACGTTCAGCCATCTCGAAAACCTTGCGGTTTCGTTGCGTACATGGTTCCGTACAGTGCATAATGTTTTAGGCCGGAGACAAACTACTAGTGAAATTCTGATTGGTCAGGAAAAAGTACAGGGACTCCGTGACTAATGTCTATATATTGGTTATAAATAAAGATAAACGAGAAAATAATTAAAAAAAACCAACGATTTTGAGCTGAAGGTATACATTGTAGGCGGCATACCTCGGTAACTAATATGTGAACAGCTGTCATCTGGCTGAACGTATATGCTTACTTTGAGATGATAGTATTTCTAGATTTTATGCGAAAACTGCGTTTGTCCTATTTGACAGTTTCAGTTAAAATAGTTGGAAGATGACTAACAATTAGGAGTAAATATTTAACAAAGTAATTGGGTGAAATTTTGAATGGAGTTGTAGCCCAATGGCCAATGTGATACTAAATAATTATGTAAAAAATCACGATTGTATTTTTGACTGTAAACAATTTTGTAGGGGGAGGGTCGAAACTAACGTTGTCAGAACTTGTGACCCAACCCCATTTCCAATGCATGCATAGAATGGAAATAAAATACATTTAATATTATCTTTCCATGTCCTCCGTTATAACGGTTCTGCTTGTAAACAGTAACGTTAATACGAATGTTATGGAAACATATTTAGTAGACTTTAGCCATAGGTAAATATTATAAAATAAAATTGACAATGATCGAAAATGCCTTAAGGGACACACTTAGGTTCATGGCTGTTGATCATCATATCAAGTGGATGTTTACCGACAGATATTGTGTTCAATTTTTACATCTTTTAATGCATCGACATCGAACGCGAACCGTCTGTACTAAATCTATATTGCGTTTTTTGTAATGAAAATTCCAAACGGTTCATTAACCCCGAACCCTCAAGAATATTCATATAAGAAATTACAGTTGAACTTCGATATCTCGAACTCAGATAACTTGAACTAAAAGTGCATTCCGTCCAAAACTTACAATATAGAATTGGTCTAAAATTACTACGCATAGCTAGAAACATGTGTGACAGCTTAATGTAGCTGTTAAGTAATGCTGAAAGTTCCTACAGGAGCTTTCAGCATTACTTTAGACCTGCATTAAGCAGTGAACTTAAGAAATTATCCAGATCAGTAATCGGATGATTCGAACCTCTGTTATCTCGAGTTAAAAGGGTGGTCCCATGAAGTTCGAGATATCGAAGTTCAACTGTATAATAAGTATATGAATACTTATTAGAATAATTTATAATGACCCTTACGAACAATGGCATTTTTTTTATCTTGACAGATCTATATTATGACATTTGCAAACAGAGCGGATCCTGATCAGACGGCTCCTTTAGGAATATATGATGAAAAGTGTGAAAGGTTTTGTTTAGTAATTGTCGTCTGCCCAAGACGTCGACTGCAGCAATTTTTAAAGTGAATTTGTTAATAAACTGCAGTTTGGGATCAAACATGGATCCAGATGCTATCATAAATAATTGGAGCGTTCTTTAGAACGTATTTTATAGACTAGTTAGAGTAAAAATATCGATGTTGAGTTAAACAATGGTCGAAATGCGTACACCTCGGTCGTGAAACTATATGCGTGAGCCCTTTGCTCCATACGTGCGTAAATAAGCATAATATTTTTTTTTTGCAAACGGATAAACACAAATCAGACGGATTCCTGCAGAAGCCGTCTGATCAGGATCTGTCACGGTTTGTTTATAAAATCACATGAATCTATTTCTACAGTTTCTACTATATTCATAGTGCTATAACAAAAAACAGCTAACTGATATTAAAGATGTCATTATTTCCTAAATCAGTATTGATACAGCAAACTCCCTCTAAACCGGAATTCTAGGTGAGAAGAATTTAAGGTGGGGAGCTTTCTGTATGAATTTCACACTGCATTAAGCAGCCACCTGTCTCCAAGACCGATATCTATATTAAATTGAACATTCAGTTAAGAGAAGTTACACTGTACAGTAAAGGAAAAACCTTGAAAAACATAAAACACGTATATTATTACAGTGTGAGCAATTTAGTTTTACCTTTTCTCTTTGCAACCGTAATTCATTTTCCCCCGTATAAACATATATTATCCACTGCGATTGCAAAATATCCACAGCTGTAGACAACAGGCGTTCCGTTCCAAGAAATTTGTTATTTCACCGCCCGAATAAGAGATTTTGAAATATCAGTACATAGCTTATCTATAGTCTTGCTGGTACATGATAAACCATCCTATTTCTTGAAACATCCTATGTAGTTACTGGTCCAATATACATCCAATAGTCAACACAGTTCTTAACCCATGTACAGTACACCCTCACTACTCTGCACATTCAAAAGGAAATCCGATTCGGATTTCACGATTACAGCAGAACTTGTTTTAAGCAGCCACCAAAATAGATTTAACACTTTCCTCCATGAATATTCACGTTAGAAATAATGACGTCATAAATATCAATTATATTAATTTGTTATAATAGCTAATTGACACAGGATGTTTTGGCCATGGCAGATGCTGTAGAATCATATCTATATTATATCATAAGCCAACAAATTAGACCCTGATCAGACGGCTCCTATAGGAGTCGTTTGATCAGGGTCTACTCTGTTTGCAAAGGCGTAGAAAGGCGAATTTATGGAGTAAAGGGTTAAAAAGGCTAGTGGTAGCTTTAAGCAGGTCAAAAGTAATACAGAACGGTCCTATAAGAGCTTTCCGCATTAACATTATCTTTTGTCCTGCTGTTTGATTAACCCATTCCCTCATAGGCTATTTTTAGATACAACCTCTTTGAATAAATCTACCGAAAAGGAGCATTAACTAGACAAAAGGAAAATTTTAGAATTTTGTAGTTTGAAACCATTGTGATAAATAGAG
Organism: Azorinus chamasolen; assembly: GCA_963576725.1. Classification (NCBI taxonomy): domain Eukaryota; kingdom Metazoa; phylum Mollusca; class Bivalvia; order Cardiida; family Solecurtidae; genus Azorinus; species Azorinus chamasolen. The sequence goes on along the minus strand of OY755239.1, from coordinate 29,912,256 downwards.
CATTTGCTCCTATAGGAGCAAATGCTCTATTAATCAAACTGGTTTCATACATGGCTTTTGCAAAGGCGTCAAAAGGCGTCAATATGAGGGGATGGGTTAATGCAGGACGAAAGCGATGCAGAAGTTTATCATAGGAACTTTAGACAGTGTATTCTTTCTACATTAGGCGGTCACCTGTGTAAAATCCATAAAATTTAGATAAGGAAACGATTGTAGTATTATGACTATTATCTTCGAACAGTGTAGACCTAAGTCAAACGGCTCATAGAGGTGCCAGATGATAAGGGTCTACACAGTCTGCTATTTAAAATACACTTGCAAATCAAAAACTTTCGTAATGAATAGTCTCCACTGTTCAATAATGTTAGAGTATTTGACTTTGAAACTTCAGCATTCGAACGTTTAATTCTTTGAGTGCGGTACACATATGTATTGTCAACTGCAAACAGTGTGGACCCAGAACAGACTGCTTCCAGATAAAAACCCTCTGATCAAGGTCTATCCTGTTTGCCCTTCAAAATTATCCTTTCATACTGAGTGGACTATACAGTTATACATTGATAGGCTGTTCCATTGTAAAGAAATATCGTTGACAGGGTTGAAGACACCCACGTGAATTCATGAGTTGGTCGTTATAAACTGACCCAATTATACGTGTGAAGTGTGACGCTTAAGATCGTTATCGTCTTAATGCATTGTATGTTGAATATTCAAAGAGGAAATACCAATCATACCTGTAAATTAACTGTAGTTACAAGTCAGTATTAAATGGTATATTTTGTGGGAAATTATTTACATTAACAAACTGTGTAGACCCTGACCAGAGGGCTCCCCATAGGAGCCCTCTGGTCAGGGTCTACACTGTTTGTCAATATTAGTACATTGGTGCCTTGCATTCAAATGGTTACAATATAGTAATTACAATTGTACTGCCTAGGGCCAGGAATGTTGAATTGGAAAAGGCAGCTGTAAGCCTTTGCACACCTACATGTATCTGATAATCTGCAACACGTAACATCAACCTCCGATTTCAAAAGCTTTTTTTAAGATATTGCATTTGCCATAAAGAACTTGAAGTTATAAAAATGAAGCAAATCAGAAACTGATATTACTGATATTATATTTTTTGGGAAACATAACATGAGAGACTAGCGGATACTTAAACAAATATACAGTAAAGTTTGAGTAAACTCCATCTAAACCGAACTTCTAGAAGAGAAGAATTTAGATACTTTTAAGCAGACGACTGCTTAATGCAGGGTGAAAGTCATGCAGAAAGCTCATGCATTATGCTGTCACCTGTCTCCAAAACAGATATCTATACTATATATTTATATATCTATATAGTTTAATGTCATGTTAGGGCCATTTTACTGTATACATTTTGTATTTACAATAAGGTTTACCAAAGAAATAATCATATTAAAAGTTGGAGACTGAAATCAAACTTTCAACAAATAACCTATTACGCATTATTAAAACCAGAATAAACGTTAGACATTAATCAATAATTATATTCGTTTAAAGCTGCTTATGGCAACGAAGAAATGCTTTGTGTAAGCTCTGGTGAAAGACTGATCCAGAGCTCATATCCAGTAAAACAAAATGACTTAGAAGAAACCATTGACATAAAGAAGTCTAAAGCCTTCATTTACACTTAGCCTAGAGCCATATAATTGCACACTCTTGTGAAAAACGACATTCTTACAACTAATCACGGGCAATGCCATTTTTTCTTTGAAGACATCGCATAGTATGATGTGTTCAACTCATTATCAATAGGGAACCAGTTATGAGCTTTTGACTGTTTATATTGCCAATATGAGTTCTAGAATCGAAATTCAGCATAAACAGGGTTCCGGATAATATGTGTAAATTTCAACATTTTCAGCAATAGCTTCTTTATTTCTCCACCAAACCCTATACTTTGACCACTCTTTAGAATCTTCCATCCGAGACGATTCTAACGAGTGGTCACAGTATAGGGTTTGGTGGAGAAATGACGATTTTAGTATTTGGGTACATGTACGCACCGTTATTTGTAGCTCTGAATTAAATCTTCTCAACTCATTTTGAATCGCCTGTAGTCAATCTTTGAAGGCCTGTGAAATACCAGAGTATCAAACAGAACCAGCAAAATCAAAAGGACACGGGCCTTAACAACCACACAATATCTATACATGTATCACAGAGCTACAGACAAAAGGGGCGTACCCAAATACTAAAATCTTCATTTCTTCACCAAACACTATACTGTGACCACTCTTTAGAGACGATTCTAAGGTGTGGTCACAGTTTAGGGTTCGGTGGAGAAATAAAGGAGTTACAGTAAAACCTCTCTATAACGGCCACTAAATTAATTAGTTGGTATTTATGGCAGGTGGCTGCTTAAAGCAAGGTGAAAGTAAAACAGAACTTTCACCTTGCTTTAAGCAGCCACCTGCCTTTAACACAAAAAACTGGATGTAATTTAGTGGCCGTTGTAGAGAGGTTTTACTGTATTGTTGATAATGTTTAATTTTACGCACATTATCTGGACCGCTGTATAATATTCATTATCCCTTTACTCCATAAATTCACTGCTCTATGTCCTTGCAAACAGAATAGACCCAGATCAGACGACTCATTTAGGAGCCGTCTGATAAGGGTTTGCTCTGTTTGCTTATGGAATAATACAGAGATGTTTCTACAGTTTCTGCTATGGTCAAAACTACCCGTGTATATTATGTTATTATAAACATTAATCTAATTAATAATTATTTGTCATTATTTCTTACATGAATATTCATAGAGTGAAGAGTCATAATGTTAACCTATTTGCGCCCAGTGGATTCTTCTATGTTTATATATTGGAATAGTCCATTTTTTATCTAAGGGGTGCCTGGTCTAAATTTTCAATTTTGTTTTATAGTGAAATTCCTATCAGCAAACAGTGTATACTCTGGTCAGACGCCGCATTATGCGGCGTTTGATCAGAGTCTACACTGTTTGCCTACGTCCCATATATGGGATCGTGGGAGCAAATGGGTTAATTCTTAAAGATATTTCTTCAGGTAAAGGGGTACAATGTACACAATTTGGACAGCTACTGTAGAAATTCGATAACTCGAACTCGAATAACTCCAATTTCGCGATAACTCGAAGTAATAGTTCATTCCTTTCAAATTTTACAACACAGAATCGTTCTTAAATGTATCGCTACGCAAATGTAGAAATACGCACTACAGCTTAATGCAGATCGAAAGTAATACTAGACTTTCATTTAGTTGTGAACTAGAGAAATTGTTCAGATTAGAAATCGGATGACTCGAACCTCTGTTATATCGAAGTGCAGTCTGGTTCAAAAGATATTATTATATAGTTTGAGTTATTTTAATATTTAAGCATTCTTTTGATATTATTGTGATTGCTAATGCAGTAAAAGCAAATATTGATGGCTCTGCATTCACAATAGAGCCTTTTTGGCAAATGTTAATTAGTATTTCATATCTTAGAAAAGTTAATTCCACGCATCCAGTGCCTTCGTTGTCTTCCTTGTGTTAATCTTGGTTTTTAATATTTCATTCTCCATGCAGGACAGATGAATAGAGAAGCTTAACCCTAAGACCTGCTGTGAAACATACTGTCTCATTTGCATTTGGTGCAATTTTTAAATTTCAGCAAGAGAAAGGTTAAGTCCTAACACTTCTATGCATTCACTGAAAATAAACATCTAAAGATATTCTATTTAAACACATCACGAAGTCTTTCTTCAGCGGTCACGAGTTTGTGTATATATAACCAACTGGACAGATGACGATCCTCCTGCGGTGCATTCGGTCTCAGTTTTACATCAATTCTAATACATTTTCCAAAAGGCTCTATTATGAACGCAGACTACATGTATATTAAAATCTCATTTACCACAAAACATCACTAAGTCAATCTTGCATAAGAATATGTCGCTTTGTAAATGCAGGCGGTACAATAAAACCATTTAAATGATGAATAATCAACCTGGAATTGCCAATGAATTGGAAGTGAACTGGAATTGCCTAATTGTATAACCCATTCAGTATGAAATGCCTAAATTTGCCAGAGGATTTGGAATAACAAACGGTGTATACCCTGATCAGACATCTCCTGTAGGAACCATCTGGTTTAGGTCTTCATTGTTTGTAAATGTTAATACATCCATTTCTGACATTCACAGCTTAATGCAGCAAGACGAATAGCTCCCAAAAGAAGCTGTCTGTGTTACATGTACTTTTGTTCTACATTAAGCAACCACTTTCGTTTAATCATTTCTTTCACATTAACGCCTTTCCGTGCATTTGCAAACAGAGGAGACCCAGATCACGTGACTCCAAAGGAGCCAACTGGTCAGGGTCTGCTCTTATTTGCTTATGAAACTATAATAGAATTCACGTTATGGCATAAAAGTCAGCAAAGACATATTAATTATGTCATTATTTCTTACATGAACATTCAACACGGACAGGGTTAAAGATCCTATTTACTAGTAACCCACTCCCCCTAGACTATTTTAGACATGAACTCTTTGAATATAAATCTACCGAAAAGGAACATTTACTAGAGAAAGGGAAAAGTGATTTTTACAGAGACACCAAAAGGCGTCAACGTGAGGGAATGGGTTACTAGTAAATTACATAATGCCCTGACTATGTTTAACGGTACGAGTAAAACAGTTTGACTCCTATTTACTTTTATCGAAATGCGACCTGACAGGCATTTGCAAACAGCTTGGATCCAGAAAACAACACTTCTCTACACTCAGCAACATTGATCTTCACCTTATTCTCATAATGAAGCTTTGCCTCAATGCGAAATATCTAAACGTATTGGTTAGAGCATTTTTATTTCATATTACGGAACACAGTACTCAAGGCACGGTACGCGCCGAGAGGACTATATTCTGTAGTATGAAATAACAGGCTATGAGCTATTAAGCACACTGATCTACCGCCGCCCGTCAATTTTCACGCAAAAAATATGCAAAATTGCAAAGCAAACCATACTGATTGGTTGAAGCGGTTCGATCAGGTAAATTGAAATGAACTATGTGTGTCGCAAGCCTCATTACTCGTTTAAACATGGCGGACGAAACAGTGAATTTCGACATATATTGAAGACAATTTTATCTGGAAATATGTGTAAATGGTTTTTAGCAATTCGTTTAGAAGCGTGTTACTGTATGTGCACTGTTTTCATAGTTAATTTCGACGTATTATTCAGTTGTTTAAAAGCTTTGCATTGTATAATCTTAAAAATAAATGAATCTAAGGATAAACTGCTGTAAAGCAGCAGATCCTTTGAGCAAATTATCTTTTTAAAACTGTATTTAATAATTCGTTCAGAAAGGTGCTATTGTGTTTGCACTGTTTTCATAGCCCGTCCTTTCTTTTCTTTTTTTTTCACCGAAAAATTGACAGTAACTGTTGCCATTCACAGCTGTCATTTATCGATGAAAAAGACAGAAATTTACACAATTTAGCACATGCTCTACATCGTCGCGGTGCTATTATAATTAACCAATAAGGTTGCAAGATTTCCGGGCGTTGGCTTCAATACTATATTGCGTAAATTTCTGTCCATTTCATTGATAAATGACAGCTGTGAATGGCAACTGTCAATTTATCGGTGAAAAAAAAGAAAAAAGAAAGGACGGGCTCTGAAAACAGTGCAAATACAATAGTACCTTTCTAAACGAATTACTAAATACAGTTTTAAAAAGATAATTTGCTCGAAGGATCTGCTGCTTTACAGCAGTTTATCCTTAACATCATTTATGTTTAAGATTATACAATGCAAAGCTCTTAAACAACTGAATAATACGTCGAAATTTACTATGCAAATAGTGCAAATACAGTAACACGCTTCTAAACGAATTACTAAAAACCATTTACACATATTTCCAGATAAAATTGTCTTCAATATATGTCGAAATTCACTGTTTCGTCCTCCATGTTTAAACGAACAATGAAGCTTGCGATAAACATTGTTCATTTCAATTTACCTGATCGAACCGCTTCAACCAATCAGTATGGTTTACTTTGCAACTTTGCAATATTTTGGCTGGAATATTGACGGGCGACGGTAGATCATTGTGCTAAATAGCTCAGAGCCTGTTATTTCATATTACAGAATATAGTCCCCTCGGCGCGTACCGTGCCTTGAGTACTATGTTGCGTAGTATGAAATAAAAATGCTCTAACCTATATTTGTCAACAAAATGTCTATTCTAACTACACTTATTGCCCAGGAAACGTTAAGCCAACGGCCTACCCAAGTCTAATAATCATAGCTTTTCATTGGAAAAGCTGGTTATAAATCAATATCCGTGTTCTTGGATTTAACCAGGAATAGTATTATTCTTTGCACTCTACTGGCACCAACTTGTGTCGCCTGCAATCTTTGTCGTTGCTACAATTTTCATTTTTCCAGTTTTGTTTTCATGGCATTCACAGTGACAGTTTTACTGAGCGTCTCATCAGGATCCAAACTGTTTGCATAGGTAATTACAGATGCGATATTGGCAGCGAAAAAACAGTAAGATTACTTTTGGAAACAGTTAAGATACAGATTAGGCGGTGAGTAACTTTACGTCTCATCGGGATCAAAACCGTTTTTCATTCTGTCACTGCGTTTTGGAAAGAAATGGAAGAATAATATAATTTTAGAATTAAAGCAGACGGCAATATTTGCAGACGGCAATTGCTCTGAGGTCAGTTACATGTAAAAGCATACTCTTACTAATGAAAATTATTGTTGAAGTTAAATAACCCTTTAGTCAAGAATATTCATGTAAGAAATAACGATTTGAAGAATGTTGATTACCCGAACAGTTATGGCGGCATATTAACAAGGGATGGTTCACTCTGACAAAACTGTCAGATCAGTTGTATTCCAATAGCAAGCACAGAACAGCATAACATGTCTTAACCCTTTCCCTCACATAAACGTGTTTTCACGTATTTGCAAACAGAGTAGACCAGATCAGACAGCTCCTAGAGGAGCCGTCTGATCAGGGTCTGATCTGTTTGCTGAAAGAATGTGATAGATATGTTCATTTACTTTCTAAAATATATACACTATTCCACCTTTCATATTACAGGATATACCCCGATGAAAACAAAGCCTATTTTGTTAATGAATATTCAGTAGGTATTGAAATTTGGCCTAAACAGAACAGGACAGAACAGGACAGAACAGGGAAAGGGTTAAGCGGTCATCAAACGATGTCTAATTATGGATATGTAAGACAGGTGTTAGCTTAATTTTTTACTGTTGCCCTGTATAGGCAACCATCTGGTTTTTAAGTCTCCTACGTTCAATAAATGAATGGCTGCTTAAGACAGGTTCTACTGTACACCATAATCAGACAGGTCCTAAAGCTTTTGTCTGAGCTGAGTATATTCTGTTTTCAAAAGTGTAAAATGCGTTTACATAGAGTAGAGCGCCACATGGTTCATGTGTCACATGTTTCTTGCGTAACCTTTTCCTCCACAAATACTCATTTCTTCGCCTCTGTAATAACCACTTCTTGAAACCATTGTGATTAACAGAGCATTTGCTCCTATAGGAGCAAATGCTTTATTTATCACAATGGTTTCAAACTATAAAATTGAAAAAAAATCAACCTTTTCTCTAGTTAATGCTCCTTTTCGGTAGATTCCTTCAAAGAGTTTGGATCTAAAAATAGCCTAAGAGGGAATTGGTTAAATCGTACAGGGAAACTATTTAAACAAATAGAACCAAAACGGAAAGAATAATCGAATCTCTCTATTCGAGATTGACAAATTTTAAATAGACATGTTGTAAATCACTTTTGAGCTTTACGCATCCCTGCTTGATCCAAGCTGTTTGACACTCGGTCAATAGTTTTGACCGAATCGGATGTAAAGAAAAAATTGTAACACACCATGACTTTAGCAGACTAATTTTTCAACCATTTACTCCATGAATATTCATGGCAGAAATAATGACATCATGAATATTAACAGTTTACAAGGCAACTTAACCATTCCCTTCATACACAATGTATTAATGCATTTTCACTCCTTTACAAACAGAGTAGACTAGGATCAGACGTATCCTACTGGAGCCGCCTGACCGGGGTCTGCTCTGTTTGTTTATTGACATTTATTGATCTAATCCCATAGTTATTGTTCAACATTTCCCGTTGTCCTTTATTAAACTTAAGTTACTGAATATTCCTGAAGTGATCAAGTTATCAATAAAAGTTAATTAGGGTAAAACCCCGTCCAAGCCATGATGTGTTGAAAGTTTTACACACAGTAGAAACTGTCCTAAACGGCCATTCATTTTTTGAACACAGGAGTCTTTAAAAGCAGGTGGTTGCTTCATGCAAGACAAAAGTAATGCAACACTTCAGACCTGCATTAAGCTTCCACATGCCGTACAAACCTATAATTAGACCTGTTTTTGATGGCCACTTTAGGCAGGTTCTAGTGTATTTGCGATTTGTTCTTCTACGCTTGCAATGCATGTATATCAGAAAAGGGGTTATGAGAATCGATGTACCGTAAAACCTCTCTATAACGGCCACTAAATTGTGTTAATTAATTGGTATTTAGCGCAGGTGGCTACTTAGAGCAAGGTGAAAGTAAAGCGTAAAGTATAGGAGCGTTCTGTTTTACTTTCACCTTGTTTCAGGCAGCCACCTGCATTCAACACAAAATACTTGATGTAATTTAGTGGCCGTTATAGAGAGGTTTTACTGTAGTACAGTAGACGATACATTCTGCTGACCACACTTTGCATAGCAGATCCACCTTTCATATACATTTGTACTCGCCTTTCAGATCAAATGGAGTAGACGCTCATACAGGAGCCGTCTTATCTGGGTCTACTCTGCTTGCTTATGGTATAATATAGATCTGATTCTGACAGAGCCAAAGTGTACGTTATGCCATTATAGAAATAATCTTATTAATATTCATGATGTTGTTATTTCTTACATGAATATTCAACAGGTAAATGGTTAATGTCTTATACACTTTGGCGATACTCTGTCAGGGTTGTAGGCCTTTCCGTTTGGCTTGTGCAGAATACAATGTGCTACTCAAAATTACAACGAAAGAAGCACTTTAGATGGATATACGAGACAGACTGTGCTTCGAGCTGCTTTCAGAAACTATAAGGTAATGGTATGTAATAAACCAGTATGTCGAACGAAATACTTGTACGATAAATAATTTATGTATCTGTTAAGCATAGAGGCCAGTACAGTAAAATCCATATAAACCGGAACTCTAGTAGAGAAGAATTGAGATACTTTTAGGCAGTTGGCTGCTTAATGCAGGGTGAAAGTAATGTATAAAACTCCTCTATGCAGAAAGCTCCTAGAGGATCTTTCTGGATGACTTTCACTCTACATTAAGCTGCCCTGTCTCCAAGATTGACACGTATACTAAATTTAACTTCCGGTTTAGAGGGGTTCTACTGTGTATATTTCTAGCATATATATATATATATATATATATATATATATATATATATATATATATATATATATATCTGTATAAAGCATTGGCCTATTCAAATAGTTTATATTGAGATGAGATGCCAAGTACATTGCTCCCTCCCTACAACGGCCCTCTCAATAACGATTCCCTCCTTACAACAACGCATGTGACTGTTTCCGAAACAACAAGGCTCCAGAAACAACCTTTTTCCATCTTTATGCCTCCATCAAACCCTATGTTGTGACCACTCTTTAGAATCGTCACTTTGTGACGATTCTAAAGAGTGGTCACAACATAGGGTTTGATAGAGGCATAACGGTTTTAGTTCTCGAAATACACCTTATCTGGGGATCTGCAAACAAGCTAATTATGTTTGATTTTCCCTCCCTATAACAACCCCCTCTGAACAACACATACACTATTCGTATCCCAAAGGGTATCGTTGTAGAGAGGGAGCACTGTAACCCAGCCTTTCACCATGATCCACACTATTTGACACTATAACTGTATTTTGGAAGAGAAACAGCAAGGCAATTAACCCTTTCCCTGTTCTGTATATTCGCCAAATTTCAAAACCTATTGAATATTCATTAGCAAAAAAGTTAAAAAAGAAATATGGAAGGTCGAACATTTTCGACCTTTTAGAAAGCAAAGAAACATATATCAATTCTTTTAGCAAACAGAGCAGACCCTGATCAGACGGCTCCTCTAGGAGCCGTCTGATCTGGGTCTACTCTGTTTGCAAATGCGTAAAAACACGTTTATATGAGGGAAATGGTTAACTTTCATAAAGCAGCCGCCTGCCTATAACGTTATCAATTCTTCTTTACTAAAAGTCCGGATTCACATGGCTGTACATGGCTGTGTTTAGTTCAGATTAGGAAAGATGTTTTACTACATACATATGTAAGCAATGTAGACCCAAACCAACTGACACGTTATGAAATAAATACAGAATGGGTGACTGTAGATGAATCCAGATGCATCTTTCGATTAGATTATTTAACAAGGCAAAAAAAATCAAAGACGCATTGTGCGCTTTTAAGACATAGCAAGTCACTTTATACTGACACCAGTGAGCTATCTGTTATGCGGAAAACAGTTGAATTTCGATATCTCGAACTCGGATAACTCGAACTTTGGGATAACTCGGAGTAAACGTTCGGTCCTTCCAAAACTTACAATGCAGAATTGTTTTAACATGTATCACTACACATATCTAGAGACACATGTGTCACAAAAGCTCCTATAGGGAGTTTTCAGCATTAATGTAGACATGTATGTAATAAGCGGTGAACTTGAGATATTGATCAGATTATAAATCGGATGACTCGACCTCTGTTATCTCGAACTGTATTTGTTATGGCGAAATAGTCAATTGATGCTGACATTGCTGAGCTACGTGTGATATTAGAATAATCACGTTATGAGGTAGCAATTAAGCTATTTGTTATGAAAAAATAGTCGAGTTATACTTAAACTATTGAAAATACAGTAAAATCTCGATAATTTGAAATGTTGATAAAGAAAAAATCAAACCCTTTAAACAGGCGACTGCTTAACCCTTTGCTTGCTATTCACGTCAATACATGTATACCTACCTGTAAATAGTGAAGACCCAGATGAGACAGCTCCTGCAGGAGCTGTCTCATCAGGGTCTGCACTATTTACAAATTGATTGTGCAACCAGTGCACTCCACAGCAGTGATTGCACAGCAAAATACTTGTCCACAGTGAAGATATATGTAATTATACAACAGGGCATGGGTAAAGAAGGAGAAATGTATTTTAAAATTCAGCAAGCGAAGGGTTAATACAGGATGGAAGTCATGCACAAAGCTCCCAGATGATCCAAACTGATTTGGTATTCATTAACACGACGGCAGCAGGTTAAGGGTAAAACAAATCAGATCCAATAATGATAACACTATACATGTACTTCTTGTGGATTTGCTAAAATTAATTATGTCCACTATTGTATCGATTTCTGAAGAGAAAAACATCACTTGAATAAAACAAAACGATATCCTTACAGAGACAACCGCCCAAACATGCTGTAAGAATAATGTATGCCCACACCCTGATCTGCTGCAGTGCTTCGTTGAAACTTTTAATCGATTGTCAAACTGCTTTGATCCTGATCAGACATCTATGTCGTCGGCGTCACATCTGGATCTAAACTAATGGTCCATATTTGGTATTCATTAACACGACGACAGCAGGTTAAGGGTAAAACAAATCAGATCCAATAATGATAACAATATACTTCTTGTGAATTTGCTAAAATTAATTATGTCCACTATTGTATCGATTTCTGAAGAGAAAAACATCACTTGAATAAAACAAAACGATATCCTTACAGAGACAACCGCCCTAACATGCTGTAAGAATAATGTACATGTATGCCCAAACCCTGATCTGCTGCAGTGCTTCGTCGAAACTTTTAACCCTTCGCTTGCTATTCGCGTCAATATACCTATCTGTAAATAGTGAAGACCCAGATGAGACAGCTCCTGCAGGAGCTGTCTCGTCAGGGTCTGCACTATTTACAAATTGATTGGGCAACCAGTGCACTCCACAGCAGTGATTGCACAGCGAAATACTTGTACACAGTGAAGATATATGTAATTATACAACAGGGCATGGGTAAAGAAAGAGAAATGTATTTTAAAATTCAGCAAGAGAAGGGTTAATCGATTGTCAAACTGCTTTGATCCTGATCAGACATCTATGTCGTCGGCGTCACATTTGGATCTAAACTAATTGTCCATGCCAGTCAGATCGCGTTGTTACGAAAAGTGTTAACCCTTTACTCCATAGAAACGCATTTTAACGACTTTGCAAACAGAGTAGATCAAAAACAGACGGCTCCTGTAGGAACCGTCTGATCAGGATCTGCTCCGTTTCCATTTGCAATGATATACAGTAAATCCCTCTAATACGACCATTTAATGAATCAACACGGTTGTCTTTATAAGCAGGTGGTTGCTAGATGCAGGACAAAAGTAATGCAGAAAGCTCCTATGAGCTTTCTGCATTACTTTTGTCCAGCATTAAGCTACCACCTGCCACTACTACCAAGAATTATACCTCTTTTAGGTGGTCGCATTAGAGGGTTTTTACTGTACATCTGATTCTACAGTTCCTATAACTGTCAAAAATTCATGTATTCATGTACCATTATAAAAAATAATCTAATTATTATTCATAATGTAATAATTTCTTAATGAATATTCATGGAGTAAACGGATAAGTATTCGATATTAACAAACACATTTGAAACCATATGACAGAGTAAAACTCCTCTAAACCGGATAATTTAGATAGATGACGCCTAAATACAGACGTGAAGACCATGCAGAAAACTCATTTTGGGGAATTTAGATCTTAACCCTTCGCTTGCTATTCACGTCAATATACCTACCTGTAAATAGTGAAGACCCAGATGAGACAGCTCCTGCAGGAGCTGTCTCATCAGGGTCTGCACTATTTACAAGTTGATTGTGCAACCAGTGCACTCCACAGCAGTGATTGCACAGCAAAATACTTGTACACAGTGAAGATATGTGTAATTATACAACAGGGCATGGGTAAAGAAGGAGAAATGTATTTTAAAATTCAGCAAGCGAAGGGTTAACGCAGATTGGGGCTAAGTACAGGATCTTTTGGCGAATTTAGATCTGTGTATACAGTTGACGGCTTAGTGCAGGGTGAACGCCATGCAGAATTTCACCCTGCCTTAAGCTGCTACCTGTCTTAAAACTGGAATTGATACTAATTTGAATGTCCAGAATAGAGAGTTTTAAATGGACAAGAACAAATTGTAAGAATAACTTCTTAACAAACAAGTTTCGTAATTTCATACCATATCTTATATTTTATTGCAGTGAAACATTGAATAGGCTTGGACGTATTTAACCCTTTCCTTATTCTATATCTATTCCAAATTTCAATACCTCTCTATTGTCATGGACAAAATAGTTATAATGAAATATGGAAGGGGGGGGGGGCATTGTAGTCATTTTAGAAACTAAAGTAAAAGGTCTATCAAATCCCATTATCATACAGAGCAGACCCTGATCAGACGGCTCCTATAGGAGCCGTCTGATATGGGTCTACTCTGTTTGCAAATGCGCTAAAAGGCTTTTATGTGAAGGACAGGATTAAACCATGCCATGCTGAAAATCATGTTTGCTTTATACCATAAACTCCTATGGTAGGATATAGGCAAACAGCGCAGATCAAGATCGATCAGAGGGATCCTGAGTGAGCCATTTGATCAGGGTCTGCACTGTTTGCTGTGTTAATCAATGTCAAAATGGGTTTAAAAGGACAAATATATTTGTGTTTTGCAGAAACCCCTCACATATAAACTGAAAGGGTATCGGTGTTTAATTTTAACCTTTTCCCTGTTTTATGTTTATTCCAAATTTCAATACTCACTGAATATACATGGACTAGATAGTTACAATGAAATATGGAAGGTGGAACATTGTAGCCATTTTAGAATGAAAAGAAGCAGATCTATCAAATTAGAAAACAGAACAGACCCTGATCAGACGGCTCCTATAGGGTCTGGATCCACTCTGTTTGCAAATGCGTGAAAACATGTTTATATGAAGGAAAGGGTTAACGAGTTTTCCGTGTATTATATTGGAGTTAACTCTGAATTAAGTTTTACTTACGGGTACTCCCGATTACTTACGGGTACTCCCGATTCGCTTAATTTCAACAAAGATCTAACGGTAAATAGCTTGTATCCTGGTGTCACGAACAGATAGTTGATGTCCCATCTGGGTCCAAACTGATTGCAATTGCCAGCAATGTTGCGTTTTAGCGAGACAAGGGTTAATGCGTGCACCTGTTACTTGTATACGTAATGTGTCTATACATACCTCCTTTTTGAAGATGTCTCATAAACATTAAAATAAAGCTTTTTGGATTGCTTTACAGTAAATCCCTCTTAACCGGAACTCTAGTTGAGAAGAACCTATAAACATTTAGACAGGTGGATGCTTAATGCAGAATGAAAGTAATGCAGGAAGCTCCTCTAGGAGCTTTCTGCATGACTTTCACTCTGCATTAAGCTGTTATATGTCTCCAAGACCAGTGTATATACTGAATTGAACGTCCGTTTTAGAGAGGTTTTACTGTATAAGGATTTCCATGAACATCGAAAGTCGTAAAACGAATTTGCGAATCATCAATAACGATTTACATTGTCACGCGTAAGTTCTTGTTCTAGTGCATTGTTATATCACGAACTTGGTATAACACACTAAAATGCACAAGAATTTTGCCCAAAACCACAGGCGAATAACATCGATACTTTAGCATCAAACATTTGAAACTTTAGGTGATTATTCGTGAGTTATTTCAACAATCTCTTTCTTTTCATCAACTCTTTACTCAATGCATAATCATGAAATAAATCATGACATCACCATTATTAATTAGATTATTTTTAAAAAAGGCATAAAAGTTTTGCCAAAGCAGAAACTATAAAACTGGCTCTATATTATTCCGTAAGCAAACAGGACATACCTTGATGGGTTTACTCCGTTTGCAAAGGCACATACAGGCACATGTAAAGGCGTATTTGTGGAATCAATGTTTAAAATTAAACAAAGTCCAATTTAACAAAATACAGTGCTCCCTCCCTACAACGGCCCTCTCAATAACGATTCCCTCCTTACAACAACGTATGTCACTGTTTCCGAAACAAAAAAGCTCCAGAAACAACCTTTTTCCATCGTATTTTCTTTATGCCTCCATCAAACCCTATGTTGTGACCACTCTTTAGAATCGTCACTTTGTGACTTTTCCATGCATTTTCAAATAGAGTAGACCCAGATCAGACGGCCCCTGTAGGAATTCGATAGTTTCTTTAGTTTCTAAAATGGCTACAATGTTTCACCTTCTATATTTCATTTTAACTATTTTGTCTATGAATATTTAGTAGATATTGAAATTTTGAAAAAAATATAGAATAGGGAAATGATTAAAGCAAACCATTAACCCATTCCCTCATATTGACGACTTTTGACGACTCACTTTTGACGTTTCACTTTGTGAAACCATTGTGATAAATAGAGCATTTGCTCCTATAGGAGCAAATGCTCTATTTATCACAATGGTTTCAAACTACAAAATTCTAAATTTTTCCTTTTCTCTAGTTAATGCTCCTTTTCGGTAGATTTAATTAAAAAAGGTTGTATCTTAAACCCGCCTATGAGGTAATGGGTTAAATAGGTGATATGAAACTAGTATACCTACATAGCTAACTCCAGATCTCTTGTTACACTGTTCGCGTCCAATACGCATTTTATCTCCAACACGACAATAAATGACACCGCACCGATCATAAAGCATCAGCATGTGTTAAGACATAACCACTCTGTCACCTACTTGTTATTCGCTTGAGCCTGCTGTATCGGAGACGAGACGTGTGCGATCATTGCATGGACTAAGAATAAAGACGCACTTTATAACTCTCGATCTTTATCCCTGCTGGAAAATATAATATGTGCTAAACCTTTGATCGGCTGCACTATTTTACTTGCTTTCGATTCGTTCACGCTTTACCATGAATATTTATGTAATGACATCATGAATATCAATTAGATTATTTTATAAATTGGCTTATTTGCACGTGAAATTTTGGCCAAGGCAGAAACTAGAGAATCAGATCTATATTATATTCTTAAGCAAACTGAACAGACCCTGATCAGATGGCTCCAATAGAACTGAGTCTACTGTGTTTGCAAATGCGTAGAAAGGCGTATTTATGGAGTAAATGGTTAAAACTATTGACAAAGTGTCAAGTAAATTGTATCCTGATGAAACGCCGAGGCACTCGGCACTCGGCATCTCATCTGGATCCAATTTCCCCTAGTTACCGATCAAGTCGCGCTTTGCGTGAGAAGCATTGAACGACGTCACAGTAACTAAAAAACTGCCTCTCGTATTTTAGCTGCTGTGATACAATTTCCGTTGTTATTCGCAAGATATCGTATACAGTAAATCCTCTCAAAACCGGGCGTTCAATTTAGTCTAAATAGCGGTCTTGGAGACAGGTAGCAGCTTAATGCAGGGTGGAAATCATGCAGAAAATTCCTAGATGAGCTTTCTCCACGAATTTTACCCTGCATTAAGCAGCCTACTGCCTGACCGTATCTAAATTCTCTTTCACTAGAATTCCGGTTTAAAGGTGTTTTACTGTACAATGTATATGATTTTAATCTGTCACTGGTATACACATTTACACCTCTGTAGGGTGACCACTTTATGAATGAACTTAATAATGTTTTAAAAGCAAGCGATTGCTGAATGCAGGAAGGAAGTAATACAGAGAGTTCCTTCATGGACTTTCTGTATAACGCTCCTCCTGCATTAAGCTACACTGTAAAATAAATGGACGCCGACGCGTGAAGACGCGTTCAATTGTATTGGTTTTGAACGCACAGGTGTTTAAATATGAACACATGTCCGTTCAAAATGTTATCCACGACCGTCTATTGGTCAGCATTGGGTGTTCGATAGGCGTTCAAAAAATATAGTCCGTTCAAAGGAAGTTTTTTTCGGTGCCCAACTTTTCCTCAGTTTTGGTGTTTTAGCTGCATTGCTGTGTTTTAAATGTTAGCATACATATTTGAAATGCAAAATAAATTCTTATATGGCTTTTATTAAGAGAGTATCTAAAATCGGCACGCCTGTTGAACGCAAACGTTCAAAATCAACACGTCCGTTGAACACATGTGTATGCGCGCGGATCTAAAAATA
The DNA here is from genome assembly GCA_963576725.1 of Azorinus chamasolen. NCBI lineage: Eukaryota > Metazoa > Mollusca > Bivalvia > Cardiida > Solecurtidae > Azorinus > Azorinus chamasolen. The sequence goes on along the minus strand of OY755239.1, from coordinate 29,894,986 downwards.
GAACTACTGAGATATCTATTATCCCAGAGTTCAACGCAATATTTATGTGACGTCATTTCTCCATCTTGGGACCGCCATTAATTTATTAATAAAACGCTTAGCTGCATTTTGGGATTCTGTATCAGTTTGAGTTTATTTACAGGTAAATGCAATAATTTTTTTTTTGTAAATAATAAATACTCGTGGCCTGTTTATGTAAATACGTGTGGGGTTGTTTTTATCGGGTGTTGGTGGTTTGGTCAATAAGGGTCAGACGTTTACACGTGTACACGGTTCCGTTTCGTGCTTTTGCTCTAAACGTTTACAAAATTTGAGACCGTTTACACGTCTAAACGATCGTAGATCCAGAAAAGTAAATGAGAATTACTATGCTAGTAGTTTTGAAGTTCAGCTGTATTTTGGCGAGCTAGAAAAGTTTATCTACTTTTCTACGAGCCAGAATACAGCTGAACTACAAAACTACTAGCTTAGTAATTCTTTTATCATGCAACACCAAGAAAAATGGAGAAAATGAAGAAAAAGAAAGATCGCTAAAGCGGTTTCGTCCCAGGAATGAAAATACATGAAAGTACGATATACGTGACGTCATATTGGTGTGCAGTGACGTAATCAACATTTACAACATAAACAAACTTGATTTAATCCTTTTATATGGACAAGTTGAGACAAAAGTAGTTGAGACAAAGGTGTGAAAATGTATTAAATTTGATGTTTATGTTTAATTATGCCTTTTTCGTCTTTCTGTTTATCTCCCATTGGCTGAACTAAACTTGCATCCCAGTGGGGTCAGTACATATGCACTATACCTTACGAAATACAGCGTAGACGTGGAAAATATTATGCTAGTAGGAAGTGACTGTATTTGGTGACGTTGCATGATAAAAATACTTATTAGAAATCCAACAAGCAGCCATTTGTTTTTTCCGGAAAGTATATTCAGATGATGACTTAGGCCTCTTGACCCTACTACCGGTGGTCTTAAACCAACACTAAAATAGTTAGACCTTTTACATTTGCTTATCTGGCTATTTCGGTTGTTTGTGGAAACAGTAAGAAATTTCATCTGTCTTCTGATTTTTAGATAATTTCTGCCGATACACACTCAAGGGTGAAATGTCATTTTGTCTCTACTACCGGTGCAACTATAAATAAATCCTCTAGAAATATGTCTTCGTGCTGGCTCCGGCGTCCGTGCGTATGTGCGTATGTGCGTCGTGCGTCGTCAACAATTTACTTAAACATCTTCTCTAAAACAACAAAGCCTAGAGCTTTGATATTTGGTATGTGGAATCATCTAATGGTCCTCTACAAAGATTGTTCAAATTATGTCCCCCGGACCAAAAATGGCCCCGCCCGGGGCTTATCAGTTTTTCTTAAAAAAATCTTTAAAAATCTTCTCCTCTGGAACCGTAAGGCCTAGACCTTTGATATTTGGTATGTAGCATCATCTGATAGTCCTCTACAAAGACTGTTCAAATTATGACCCCCGGACCAAAAATGGCCCCGGCCCGGGGCTTAACAGTTTTTCATTGGAAAATCTTTAAAAATCTTCTTCTCTGAAACCGTAATGCCTAGACCTTTGGTATTTAGTATGTAGCATCATCTAATGGTCCTCTACAAAGATTGTTCAAATTATGACCCCTGGACCAAAAATGGCCCGGCCCGGGGCTTGTCAGTTTTTCATAGGAAAATCTTTAAAAATCTTCTTCTCTGAAACCGTAAGGCCTAGACATTTGATATTTGGTATGTAGCATCATCTATTGGTCCTCTACAAAGATTGTTCAAATTATTACCCCTGGACCAAAAATGGCCCGTCCCGGGGCTTATCAGTTTTTCATAGGAAAATCTTTAAAAATCTTCTTCTCTGAAACCGTAGGCCTAGACCTTTGATATTTGGTATGCAGCATCATCTAATGGTCCTCTACAAAGATTGTTCAAACTATGACCCCCGGACCAAAAATGGCCCCGGCCCGGGGCTTATCAGTTTTTCATAGGAAAATCTTTGAAAATCTTCTTCTCCTAAACTGTAAGGCCTAGACCTTTGAAATTTAGTATGTATTATCATCTAATGGTTTTCTACCAAGATTGTTTGTTCAAATTATGAAATAAAACCTATAGGCTTCCGGAGTATTCCTCAGTGCAGAAGTGTTTACTACGATTAGGTATAGTATGTACGAAACAGGTTTGCATAATTTTATTGCTACGTTTGTAAATATCATAGTAGGTCTTTCAGCGTCATTTCATTTTGGGATCCTCAGCGAGCAATCGTTCTTCGGATAATTTTTGTCGTCATTTAAATTATAGCAAGCCATTCAATCATTCGTACTGAAATTAAACGTTGGCTCTGCTGCACCGGGCTATGTGTATTTGTTTTTACAGTACAGCTAGAGAACCAGGGCCCAGTTGACTAATGGTTCATTATTGTAGAACTTAATAGTTCATACTTACCTGTCTGCAACAGTACAATTAAGTTAATACACGCCTACAGTCATATAATCTGCATGAATTTTATTGAAGGATCTGTAACTATATGGGTCATGTCATGCAACTACACCATGATTAGTCATTGTAACTGTACCATGAATAGTCATGCAATAAATTATATATAAATGACATCATAAGATCTAAATGGCATATGTCCCAGGATATGTTTACTTGGACAGAAACTGTAGAATGGGATATATACTATAGGTAAGTAAACAGTGCAGACCCCGATTAGACGGCTCCTATAGGATCTGGGCCTACTCTGTTTGCAAAGGCATAGTAATGCGGATTTATGGAGTAAAGGGTTAAGTAGACAAGTCGATTTGGAAAGCTATGTTAATTTTGTAGACAATGTCTAAAAGAAGGAAGGCGGGTCAGGCCGAAAATGTGCAGCCACCTAAAGCAGCCAGAGCCGTTGACGGGGGCACGGATAACATAGTTCAGGAGGTTGTTAAACAGCTTGCGCCAGCCATCGTGCAGACGGTACGGGATGCCATGGAACCAGCTGCCATTTTTTTCAGATCCTGCCAATGAGGTCCCATTGCCAGGTATAGTTGTCGGTGCCTCTTGTGATATTGATGCACATGTCAGTGCAGCGATTAAAGCCAAAATTTGTAATGGAGAATGTGTTGATTTAGCTAGCCTTTTTGCATTCTCCTTTTGCAACTAATGACAAGGGCAGCCATCTCTCTATCGTAGACGGTCAGATTATGGCCAGGCCAAAGTCGAACTTTCCCAAAATTCTGGACATTGAGAAATGGACAGATGCTTTCATGATATTTATCAATGTCTATGTTGGAGCGCATCCTGAAAAAAAGTTCAAGATCTTATGAAGTACAAGAGTACAATCAGGCTAGGGGCAAAACGCTATGGGGATATAGGTTGGAAGCTTTATGATGAACAATACCGTTTAAGACAGGCACGAAATCCAATGAATTCGTGGGCAGTTATTAATCAGGAGTTGTGGATGTTATATATGTTTTACGCACCGCCCATGCACAGGCCGTTGAATCAGAGACAGTTACCTAACAAATGTTATAATTTCAACAATGGGAAATGTTTATCTAGGGCATGCAATTTCACACATAGGTGCTTAAAATGTAATGGCTTCCACCCGGCTGCCTCTTGTTTAACAGGTTCTGTTTTAGACAGGGCACAGGCAGAGGCCAGTCTTTCCGTTTTCCACCTGGCACCTCAGGACAGACCAGCAGGCCAGTTGGGACAATGCTGAGGGAAAACGCCTTTAAACATTAAGGCATTATGTGAAGCTTTAAACAGTTATTCACTGTCTTCAGACAAACAATTTTTGTTGAACGGTCTTGAACATGGGTTCTCATTACATTATCATGGTAAGTTCGCAGACAGCAAATAACTTAGTTTCGGTTAAAAACAATATTGATGTTGCTAAGGATCTAATTATGAAGGAGGTAGGATTGGGAAGAATTGCTGGTCCATTCAAAGCACCCCCATTCAAAAACTTTAAAGTGTCTCCAATATGAGTAGTGCCAAAAAAGGATGGTTCTTTTCGATTGATTCACCAGTTGCCTTATCCACCAGGATCAAGTGTAAACGACTTTATAGATCCTGAAATTTGTAGTGTCCAGTATGCTACTTTCGATCAGGATGTGGAATTGGTTAGTAGTTTAGGTCCAGGAGCATGGTTAGGAAAAATGGATATAAAGTCAGCTTTTCGGTTATTGCCCTTGGCAGAGTCAGAATTCAGCCTTCTGGGTATTAAACTCGTAGATAAATATTTTTGTGATATGTGTCTACCAATGGGCTGTTCTATTTCCTGTGCAATGGCTATTATCTGTTAGGTCCAGGTCCCAAAATTCTTTGCATTACCGTGATGACTTTTTCTTTGATGGTAGAAACAACACCAGGGACTGCGAAAACCTGACGTTTGTATTTCAGTAGCTTTGCTTGGATTTCGGTGTGCCTGTTGCAGAAGATAAAACAGTTGGTCCAGTGTAGGTGATAGTTTTTCTAGGCTTGGAGATCGACTCTATAGAAATGGTTGTTAGAATTCCTCAAAGAAAACTTCAAGAGCTTAAAAGACTGATCGAAGAGGCCCTTACCAGGAAAATGACCACTTTACGTACTTTGCAATCCATTACGGGGCTGTTGAATTTTTGTCTCAGAGCTATTCCATCAGGTCGGGCTTTTTGTCGGCGGTTATACGATGCAATGACAGCAGCATCAAAACCGTACCATTTTATACGAGTCGCCAAAGGTATGAGGGAAGATTTTAAGATGTGGTTGGTGTTTTTGGACTGTTTCAATGGTAGTTGCATATTTCCAAACCCATTTTGGTCCAGCAACTTTGATATTCATTTATTTAAGGATGCGGCTGGAAATCATGAGTTGGGTTGTGCAGCCTATCTTGAGCCCAAGTGATTGTTTTTTCAGTGGCCAAAATCTTGGGTCAGTTCCAACGTATTAAAAGATTTGACCTTTCTAGAGCTAGTTCCAATTGTCTTAGCGTTCTTTGCATGGGATCAGAGTTTTGTGGGTCAAAAAGATTTTGTTGCACACAGATAACCTGTCACTGGTTTCGGTTTTGAATAAATGTACTTCAAAGTCTACAAGAGTTATGCAGCTTGTTAGACCCTTAGTACTGCACAAGATGCTTGTAAATTGTCAGTTTAAGGCTAAGCACCTTCCGGGTTGTGACAATGGTATAGCAGATGCTTTGTCACGTAAAGACTTCATACGGTTTCAGCTCTTGGCTCCAGATGCTTCGCCCAAGCCGGATCCAGTTCCAGAATCCTTCCAGAAGCTGATCTCCGAATCGAATCTGAACGGTTGTTAGCCGCAGCATTTGCTCCAAAGACATTGAAAGCTTACAATACTGGATTACTTTGTTTTAGTCAATTCTTGAAGCAATTTGATCTTACTCCTCAGTGGCCACCTACTATTGAACATGTTGCACGTTTCATTGCACACCTATCTTTGAAAAAAATACTCCCCTGCTTCGGCACGCTTATATATAGCTGGTATTGGTTACAATTGTAAAAGGCTAGATGTTAAAGATGTTACACAAAACTTTGTTGTCAAAAAAATGCTGCTTGGCCTGGACAAACTAAGCAAGACGACTGATAGTCGTCTGCCAATTACACCCAGTCTGCTAGACAACATATTAGAGAAGTTGTCATCGGTATGCTCTTCTAGTTATGAGACGTGCATGTTCAAAGCGGCATTTTCTTTGGCCTATTTTTGGATTGTTAAGAGTTGGTGAGTTAGTGGCGAATAGTACAAAGAATTATGCTCACGCTTTGCATTTAAATGACATACGAGTTACTTGCCATGGTTCGCGCTTGGAGGTTAACATTAGGCATGCTAAGTCTGATCAGTGGGGCAAAGGAAATACGCCAGAGTTGAAAGCTGTTACATCAAGAATATGCCCAGTCAAAAACTTGAGAGCATTTTTGAAAATGCGACTAGAAGGAAGTGAGCTGCTATTTAGCCATTTTGGCGGTGCTCCGGTGACAAGATATCAGTTCTCTGCTGTATTGGACAAGACTTTGCGCCTTATTGGCCTGGGGGGCAAAAATATTAGGTCACATTCGTTTCGAATAGGCGCAGCTAGCGTCGCTTCAGAGGTTAGGGATTTAGATAGATGGAAATCTAGAGCATATAAGCATTATATCAGAATACCGACAAGCCTACTTGCAGGTAAAACAACAGGTGCTGTAGGTTTAGGTAGTTAGAGATGTACTTAACTGTGCCAGTTAGGGACTTTAAATTATGATTGCTGTTTACTTGTCTCTTTGGGAGCTAGATTGCCTTTGACAGTTTTTGCATGTCATGCATGTCATTGACCAGTTCCTGTCAAGCTAGCTTTTCTCTGTTGTATTTTTATTATATACAACATGCTGCTGAAGAAACATTAGGTCACATGGCCTATCTAAGTTCACTTCAGGCAAACAATACAAAATCTGGATAGTTGGGTCATCAATTATATAGAGGGCCTTCACTTATGCAAGGCAATCAACCTATGATGGACCTCAGTTGGACATGCGAAGAAAAGGAGCAGAAGTGTGGTGGCAAGGAAAATGGGGACTAAGAACCAAACAATTGTCGAAATTTATTTATTTGTTGTTATCCGTTGAGGATCCACCTGACATCATGGTATTACACTGTGGAGGCAATGATATTGGGTCTACTCCAGTTTGCAACTAAGGCTTGACATTTTGGATGAGTTGGATGTGATCCGATCTTTGGTACCTGAAGTATTGATCGTATGGTCTCAAATTCTGCCTAGGCGCAATTGGCGAGATGAACAGTCACATTCCTCATTAAATCAAGTGAGGGGTAGAGTCAATAATAAAATAGCTACTGAAGTTATTGGTAAAGGGGGACGGTATATAAAGTACCCAGAAATTACAGAGGAAGATCATTTTTTGTTGACTCTGTGCATTTGTCAGATATGGGCAATAATTTATTTTTACATAGGATTCAAGAAGCATTTCAGCATTTGTATTTCTAATAAACCAAGAAATATGTAGTGTCACAATGATTGAAATGGGTAAGAAGTGACAGTGGTAATGAGTCATATTGTGTAATGAGAAAGCGACTGGTAATGAAATAATGACTGATAATGTGTAATGAATGATAATGTATATATAATGTGTAATGAAATAATGAATGATAATGTATAATGAAATAATGAATGATAATGTGAAAAATAATAATATGTAATGAAGTATTGGCGGATAATGTGGATATTGATAACGTGGTTCTAATGATAATGAGGCCAGACATTTCAAACAACCATGATGGTTGCGTCGGCCATCTGACTGACAACGCTACCTCCATGGTATGTCAGTGGCCCCCTTGTGCTCCTTACTGGGATAAGTTTTTAGCATAGAACGTTTGGGCGTTCAGTTGGGAGCACAAGGGGGCCATTTGGCGTGGTTTAGCGTTCTCAGCACTTTCCACACATTTACCTAAAACAATAACAGAATGGTGAAAAATAGCCAATATTTAATAGGCTAAATTAATGGTAGGCAGCTGTTCACAGGGTCTACCATTATTTTATTCTTGTAGACTGAAATCTATATCAAATAGGTACTAATGAAGTTGAAGCTGTGGCCAATACTTGCCAATAAAATTTATGTATAATGATCTAATCTTTGTTGTTTTAGCATTCCTCGAAAATAATTGGTTTTTGACAATAAGGAAATTAAAACCAGTTATTTTCTGGGAATTTAACTTTTAATAGCTATATTAGATGGCCGTGTTAATATTATGATTTGGCTATTATTACGAGGCACCGACTTGGAACTTCCTTTTCCAGGAATATTCCATCAGCTGGCAGAAAAGGTTTGCTCAGTGTTGGAAAAAAACTTAAAAATTACTATTCCTTGCATACAAAAAAACACCCAACCACTCCCTTTATTCATGTTGAGATCTCATGTTCAGATATATTTTTTGTTGCGCTTGGTTTTGTCGCTTATTTGCAGGACTGCTGTAGCTCGGGTCATTCGGGGGGGGGGGGGGGGGGGATAGGATCGTCGCAGCTTCAACTGCCTAGCCAAAAAGTACAACTTCAACTGCCTAATCGACAGTCCAAGATGGTGGCGTGGTTTAGCGTTCTCAGCACTTTCCACACATTTACTTAAAACAATAACAAAATGGTGAAAAATAGACAATATTTAATAGGCTAAATTAATGGTAGGCAGCTGTTCCCAGGGTCTACAATTATTTTATTCTTGTAGACTGAAATCTACATCAAATAGGTACTAATGAAGTTGAAGCTGTGGCCAATACTTGCCAATAAAATTTATGTATAATGATCTAATCTTTGTTGTTTTAGCATTCCTCGAAAATAAGTGTAAATATCATCAGCCTTTGACGTTCTCAACATGTAGGATTGCTTCTAGACGTTTCAACAAAACGTGTAAGGTTGTCATCGTTTAATGCCTATTTTCACATGTTTTCTAGTAAAATGTGTTGATAGAATGATAGTGCCAACCCTTATCTTCTTGTCATAACAGTTAATTTACCTGAGAAGTGAAAATAAAGGACCCAGTTGAAAAGTTCATCTGAACCGAGTCATGGGGGTGTTTTGTGTCAATTTGGCTTTGCACTAAATTTTGTGTATGCTTCGTATTTGTGATTCTGTCTGACTGTCTGTCCGTCCGTACGTACGCCCACCCACACCTCCATCCAACCATCTGTCTTTCAAAGCCGTATGTCTGTCTGCCTTCGATCTTATGCTTATTTTGCTGTGATTGTTTAAAGCTGCTCTTATGCTAATGTAATTCTATATCTGCTGTATTGTGTATGAAATGTCGGTGTTAAAAGCTCTGTCGAACTTATTTTATTTGTTAATTTTGTACCGACTTGTAATAAATATTACTTGACTTGACTGCCTGTCTGTCTGTCTGTCTGTCTGTCTGTATGTCTATCTGCCTGTCTGTCTGTCTGTATGTCTGTCATTATGTCCGTATACTGTATGTCCGTCTGTCTGTCTATCTATATACTGTCTTTCGATATGTCTATCTATATGTCTGCCTATCTGTATCTATTTGTCTGTCTATCTTTCAATCTTCCTGTCAATAAATTATCTATCTGTCTGTCTATCTATCTGTATCTCCCTGCATGCATCTCAGTCTGTCTGATGGTATATTTATTTTCTTTAAATGGCGTGGCCTAATTCTCCTATCTTATGTAATTTCTAGTTCTTCCTAATGTCTCGGCAAGAAGTCGAACGAACGTATAACAAATTACCCGTACGCGTACACGTTATCTGATTTCGAAACATGATTTTGAAAATTCCGGAACGTGTACGTGTACGTGTAGACACACGTATACGTACACGTACAAGTAAGAAATCGAAACCTCTCTATTGTAACCACTGGGTCGTAATTGTAGGCTTTGGCGTCGTCGTTAGCGTGCAAAAAAAATTTATTATAGGCCTACTGCAAAGTAAAATCCTCACTTTTGATTGGTTAGCTTGTCGTATATGTGATCTCATGTACCCTGTGAACAGACAAGGTACATAGAAATACTTTATGACGATGATGACGTCATATCTGCAACATTAATTTTAAACTAAAAGTTATTAAGGAGGATCGGATACTACTTTATCTCACATTATATATTCACATCAACAGCATGTATTGGACAGAACAGACCTGACGAAGAATTGAATTATTCAATATATTGTTAAAACATTTACGATTATTGTTTTATAGCTCAATCCGTATAAGTATCCGATCTTCCTCAATAACTTTTATGCTGGTATGTCTACTGAGCGTTAGACATAATGTTGCAGATATGACGTAACATCATTTTGGGCGCCTAAGGAGAACTAGCCTGTCGCTCTGACCTACATTCATTAACATTACCAGGCAAGTTTAAATGAATTGCTTAAACTGTAAAAAGTTTGCAGTATAATAAATTCGTTATTCAATTAAATTGCACATTCAGTATGTTAACACTACCTGTTTAAACTTTATCAAGCATGTGTTCAAATGCGAATGTCAGGATGTTCAAATTTAAACGTGTGCTCAAACAGTGTTCTAAATGCTTGAACACTAATTGTTCAAACTTTTACAAGCATGTGTTATATGAATGCCAAGGTGTTCAAATTTAAACATGTGTGTTCAAACATTGTTCTAAATCTTAACACAATTCCTTTGAACACGTTCTACATGTTCAATATATGTTGCATCGATTTTGAACGCGTCACGTGTTCAATTTTGAACACCAAATTGCGTTCAATTTTGAACGCACTGTGTTCATTTTTTGTGCAATTTTGAACGGGATGCATTAATATTTGAACACTATGTTGAACACCCGGCGTTAAACATCAGAACACCAAATGAACACGATGACGCGTTCAGACGCGTTCAATATCTGTTGCAATATTGCGACGTATAATTAGACCTTTAGTTGGTGATCGTATTAAATGTGTCTTACAATAATCTACATCTGGAATTGTTTAATTATCTTTAACCTTGATTTGGAGAATTTCTGATGACATTTGCAAATACTAGTAGTTCATACAGAGGGACAGATAAGGTTCGTAAATCTAAACATTCTCAAATAAAGCTCCTTTATTTATCCACCAAACCCTATGCCGTGACACTCTTTAGAACGATTCTAAAGAATGGTCATAGTATCGGGTTTGGTGGAGAAATGACAATTTTAGTATTTGGGTATGCACTTTTGCAGTTATTTTCATAACTGACAAGTTTACAGAACAAAATGAAGGGAAGCCCTACTTTGAAATACGAGCAGCAACACGTGCAGCTGACAATTACGAACTCTAAAGCATATCCCGCATATACAGTAAAACCCATCTAAATCGGAATTCTAGTAGAAAAATGATTAGACACTTTAAGGAAGGTAGCTGCTTAACCATTCGTTTGCTATTCACGTCAATATACCTACCTGTAAATAGTGACGACCCGGATGAGACAGCTCCTGCAGGAGCTGTCTCATCAGGGTCTGCACTATTTACAAGTTGATTGTGCAACCATTGCACTCCACAGCAGTGATTGCACAGCGAAATACTTGTACACAGTGAAGATATATGTAATTAAACAACAGGGCATGGGTAAACAAGGAGAAATGTATTTTAAAATTCAGCAAGAGAAGGGTTAATGCAGGTTGAAAGTCATATAGAAAGCTCCTAGAAGAGCTTCCTGCTTGGCTTTCACCCTGTATTAAGCTGCAACCTGTCTCTAAGACTGATATTTACACTAAATTGACCGCCAGGTTTAGAAGGGTTTTACTGTAGACGACCTTTGACACCTTTACAACTGCACAATGGTCTTAACCCTTTACTCTATAGCTATGCCTTTTGTCTTTGAAAACAGGGTAGACCGAGGTCAGATGGCTCATGTCGGAGCTGTGTGATCAGGGTCTGCTCTCTTTTCTCATGATATAATATACAACTAATTCTACAGTATCTGTCAAGGTACAAAATTCCCCTGTTCATAATGCCTCTGTATAAATTCAGATATTTAACACATTCCCTCATATTGACGACTTTTGACGACTCTGTAAAAGTCACTTTGTGAAATCATTGCGATAAATAGTGCATTTGCTCCTATAGGGGCAAATGTTCTATTTATCACACATACTAAAAATAAGTATTTTCTCTAGTTAATTATCCTTTTCGGTAGATTTATTCAAAGAGGTTGTATCTAAAAATACCCTATGAGGTAATGGGTTAATATTCATAAATCCATTACTTCTTAATAAATATTCATGAGGGAACTGGTTAAACGACCATGCCTATACGTCTACCAATAATTATTTAGCTTGATTAGAGACTTACACAAACATTTACGATGTTGCAGCGACATTGTGGCCCCTTATTATTCTGTTAAGAGTACATGTCTGCCAAAACTGTGATCGGTTTTATTCCCCATTCCTTCAAACTATTTAGAAACGACTGACCGAGTGTCATTCGAACAGCTCGGATCTGAAAGGTACTCGGTGTCTCATCTGGATCCAAACTGTTTAGCTAGTCAGGTCGCGTATGGCAGAGAAGGGTTAAGAACGGTAATACCATGATACATGTAGGACAACAGTGGGTGAGTGTAAATTATATATTAGATTGGTCGCGTAATGTCCCCCATACATGTATATGTATATTATTGCGAAGTGTCGCCAGTCTCAGTCATCTTATGGCTGGAAACGACATCCGCTTAACCCTTTACTCAATGATTACGTATTTTAACATATTTGCCAACAGGATAAACTAAGATCTGTTGTTTTGGAATAAAATAGATCTAAGTCTACAGTTTTTGTCACGGCAAATATTCCATGTGTTAATATGCCATTTTTAAAAATAACAACAACAACAACTAAAACAAAAACCAATCCCCTCAAGAAAAAACAGGAACAACAAAACAACAACAACAGTTTTCAACACCCCATTCAACATATATACACATGTATGAAACAAACAGAAACAAACAAAACAAATAAATAAAATCCATCTAATTAATATTCAAGATCTCATTACGAGGGCTTGGTGCAAAACTATTCTAACTCCTTCACTTTGTGAAGGAGTTAGAATAGTTTTGCACCAAGCCCTCGATTACTTGACCTGAAGAACTTGCAGTTCTCGGTTTTGGGAGAGCTACAGTGTTTCCACACCCTGGATTCTCTGTGTCATAGTAATATAACCAGGTTTCACGCCCTATCGACTGTGTTACAATGAGGGGTGCGCCTGCGAGAAGACATGTTACGGTTTAGTAAAGAGAATGTTAAGGCGCCTGCCCAATGTGTTAAGGTGCCTGTCCATATTTTCAGCAGCGCGGGGCGAGATTAAGCAATAAAAACACATTATCAGGTAATAAGTAAGATTTGTTTCAAGTTTTAAATACGTGTTAGTCTTATTACTTGTATTTGATTTATCGGAGGAGTTTTTCGTTTGATTTTCTTCTGATTTCATCGTTTTTATAGAGGATAATGTGAATCGTTAGGACTGTTGCAAAATAAATGGCATAGTTTTTTTTGAATATCAGTTTCAAACACCAATGTTATGTACAAGCATAATCCAAAATGAATTATAAACAAATTTCAAAACAAATTTCTCTCTTTTGACTGATTATAAGGCAAATCGGAGTTTTTTTCTTCAAAACTGCACTGTTAAGGCGTACAGTTACGGTTTCTAATCGAAACAATAAGTGTTTTTGAGAGTATGGAATCGATGTTTTAGGCCTGATAGAAGATTCAAACTACACTTATGTCGTAGATATTGAGTGAGGTTAAAAAATAAACTGAAAGTTGTATTAAACGTAATTATGGAACACGTATCCCATTCTAAATACCAACACTTGATATGCCAGATTTTAACAGCTATTGTAGAAATTAAATCTGACTAAACCTGTGACGAACTCAGTGTATAGACAAATCAGAGTGGTCCTAGAGACACCCTCTGATCAGGGTCTGCAATGTTTGTCATTAAAAATTCACTAGCAATGCAGACCCAGATGAGAAGGTTCCATTAGGAGTTCTTTGACCAAGGTCTGTATTGTTTGTCATTCAGAATCCCCTAGCACTGCGGACCCAGATGAGAAGGCTCCTCTAGGGGCTCTCTGAACAGGGTCTGTATTGTTTGTTCTTCAAAATTCCCTAGCAGTGCAGAAGCAGCTGAGAAGGTTCCTCTAGGAGCTCTCTGACGAGGATCTGCATTGTTTGTCATTTAAAATCTCGTAGCAAACCTTTCAAACTGAATAGGTTCTATTAATTAACCCGTTCCCTGTTTTATATTCAGTTTAATTTTCAATAGCTACTGAATATTCATGGACAAAATAGTTATATTGAAATATAGAAGGCGTAACCTTGTAGCCATTTTAGAAACTAAAGAAATATATTTATCAAATTCCAATAGCAAACAGAGCAAACCCTGAGCTGGGTCTACTCTGTTTGCAGATGCGTGAAAAGATGAAAAATAACGTGAAAAATAGTCTAGGAGAGGATGAATTAAAAGAGGTGCGCTCATGACCACTCTCAAAGCCTTCATCTCTGCTGTAAGCATTTTGGATATCCATCTTGTACAGACTTTTGACGTACAGGAATGCCCATGAAGCATTGTTCTATTGACCCATGCGACAAGCCAGTTCGTTCCTCTATCTCAGTCGTCTAGTTTCCATTACAATAGCATGGACCTTATCGACGTTTTCTCGGGACGTTGCAGGTGCGAGCCTGCTAGTACGGAAGTCACATTCTATACTTTATATGTTTACCATGTTTAAATTTCCCCATGCATCATTTGAATGTGACATACGGTGGGACAGGGTCTTTAAACACCGCATACAAACGCTCATTGGCCCGCTCTGGCTTTTCGCCCTCCAGCCACCTGCCCTAAATACCAACTAATTAACACAATTTAGTGGCCGTTATAGAGAGGGTTTAATGTATTATAATTATAATTATATGATACTGTATGTATATGCTGAGATCAGTCTGTATTTTTGTTAACAATTGCATCAATTATATGTACCATACCATATGAGTAGAAGAACTCAATAAGCGTTTAGCTTTCGTTCTAATCCTATAGTGATACTCTCTGATTAACGTGATAAATGTCCACTTTTCCAAATAAAATACGTTTAACCCTTTCCCTCATACAAACGTGTTTTCACGCATTTGCAAACAGAGTAGACCCAGATCGATCAGGGTCTGCTCTGTTTGCTCATGAAATTTGATGGATCTGTTTCTATACTTGCTAAAATGGCTACAATGTTCCACCCTCCATGTTTCATTATAACAATTTGTACATGAATATTCAGTAGGTATTGAAATTTGAAATAAACATAGAACCGGGAAAGGGTTAAACTAAATCACATTCATTCAGAGATTCTGATAAGATGCGTAAATTAAACCACTTTTAAGATTCTCCACCAAACCCTATGCTGTGACCATTCATTAGAATTGTCTCGAAGAAACGATTCTAAGAGTGGTCACACCATAGGGTCTGGTGGAGAATGACAATTTTAGTACTTGAGTACTAAAATAATTTATCTGTAGCTGTCCATTTCAATAAGTCATGTACTTCAAGTGTGAACTTTTATTTTCACTTATTTGTACAATTACTTTTTAAAATTTAATATGTTTTTCATGTTACATCAATGACAAGTTTAACAGCAAATGTAAAATATCGCGACTTTCGTGAAAACACCATCAAATTTCCATACATCACACAGGTTAGAAAATGAGACCCTGAAAGGTAGGGCTAGTGCGAAGGCTATCTGCGGTTGAGCAATTTCGACAATTAGAAATTTGACATCGAAAGGGTTAAAACCAAAAGGCAACATGTGACGCCACAACTATCGCAAGAGTATGGAAGACATAACATCACAAAATACCTTACTGAAAAGTATATATCGATTGGGATGATTCAAGGCCACTGCATTGCGACACTTAATAATATAGTAAGTATTTGAAGGGCGACAATGTAAAGAACACATAGCGCCAAGGGTGTTGAGCATAAAGGGACTCCACAATGCAGTGTATTAAGTTATTTTGCAAAATACATTCTGATGTCTACTTGTGAAGAAAGAACTCATGGGAATTGTGTTAACCCCTTCTCTGTTCTATATTTAGCCCAAATTTCAATACCTACTGAATAATCATTAAAAAAATAGTTATACAGAAATATGGAAGGTGAAACACTGTAGACATTTTAGAAAGCAAATAAACAGATCTTTCAAATTCTATTAGCAAACAGAGCAGACCCTGATCAGACGGCTCCTCTAGGAGCCGTCTGATCTGGGTCTACTCTGTTTACAAATGCGTGAAAACACGTTGTATGAGGGAAAAGGTTAATAAGCAATAACCCTGTAAACGCAGGGATCGAGTACAATAAACTTATCTAAACCGGACCTTCAATGTAGTATAAATATCGGTCTTGGAGACAGTGACTCCTTAACGGAGGATGACTTTCATCCTGCATAAAGCAGCCACCTGCCTCAAAATATCTAAATGCTTCTCTACTAGAAATCCAATTGAGAGAGATTTTACTGTATGCTGGCAATTGAAAACAGCGTATACAAAGATAAGAAGATCCCTGTGACCAGTATTTGTCATTCAAAATCCTATACATGTAGCAACTTACTTTCAATCCATTTCAGCATGCAAAGAATTAATGAAGCTGATATATAATTTATTTACAGCAATCTTCAGGCAAAATATTTTCTTGGCGGAAGTGTAACTCCATACAGCATAATTAACAGAGAAGCCATTGGATAAAACAACAAAATTAATGTTAAAACACAGATTTGTTTTCGCTTTTTGCGCTTTAGCAGAGACACACCGGGCTCACCTCTCCGTTGTCACTCTGTCTATCACTGTGTCATTTTTGTTTTCCTCACACTCTTTTCTTCACACTTACTTTTGTCGTTTTTAAAAAAACTGCTGACTAAGCTATTGGCAAACGCCACCAAAGGGTTTGTTAGCGGGATAGGTCTACGGGTTAACTCTTTCTTCTCAGAACTGCAGACAACTACTAAAATCGTCATTTCTCCACCAAACCATATACTGTGACCACTCTTTACAGAACAAGACGAGACGATTCTAAAGAGTGGTCACAGTGTAGGGTTTGATTGAGAAATAAAGAAACTATTCTTGAAAATGTTTAAATTTACGCATCGTATCTGGACCACTGCTTTAAAGGTATGGTTAACGGTGTAAGGGTAACCCTTATACACCTGAAAGAGTAATGGCTGCTCAAACTCAGATCTGAAGCAAGATTTACTTCCGATTAATTCATATTTTGTTTCTTCAGAAAATGCTAATCGAGAGTCAAACAGCCTGTATCCCGACACGATGCTGGGGTACGTACGTAGCACTCGGCATTACCATCTGGATCGAGACCGTTTGCCAATGCTAGACAAATCGCATTTAGCAGGATAAAGGTTAAGCATTGGAGTATATATTTATTTATTTTTTAGTCCTCAGTGGAATACGTAGACATGCAATTATTATGAGATCGGCTGTTCTAACATTTTCAATGGAAACAAAAATAGATTTATATCATGTTTTCACCTGCATTTCGCTCAAATCAAGGACTGTCTAATTAGACCTACGTTCACCGCAATGTAATTAATGCCTCGTTGGTTTCTTCAGACATGGCTATATGTTTGCTTTCCGATTATCCGTAGGCGTTTTAGCAAGCTCAAAATTTGACCAATCAGATGCTTGAGAATGATATCAGACTCAAGCATAACGGTTTTTATAACATAACTCGTGGCTTCAGCGTGACGTAACACTATCATTTATTTTTTGATAATCATGGGCATATATTCACTAGAGAATAACATTCGAACGACCGAATGACATTCGAACGATTCATACGCGCTGTCAAAACAAACAAACTGGCGGACGGTGGTCGACCTACCTGTCCACGATTGAGTCACGATAGATGGCAAAGGAGTGTTGGCATTTGCGCCTTAATTTCGATAAAATAATACAAATTGTAATCGCTGTCAGGAATCATATACAAAATGTATGCCAAAAAAGACCTACCAGCTACTCTGACCCATACAATCCATTCTACATCTAAAATGCCTCCTCAACTTTGCACTTTCTTCACCGCATGTCCTTTTGTTTATGCAGATTTCTACTCATACAAATATCTCATCAATCAACAACTATAGTCATCTGAATCCAGCACAGCACAAACATATTTCAAATATGCTATACTCACTAACTCAGCTGATCGCGAAAATCTTCCTCCTGTTCCAACACATTTTATGCAGCAGTTCGTACTGAATCTTTTGTCCATTTCAAACATTTTCACTGAACTTGAATCGAGATTTTTTTCTCGGTGGAAATGTCCATGTCCATATGTATACATACAACACTAATGAAGGGCTTAATATACCAAAACGAAGGCGCATTTCGAATCCCATTGACAGTGAGTGTCGGACGTGTTGGCGACTGTATGTGGGTCTTCATGTAAATGGCGCGCTTTACATAGACACATGTTGTGTACAATGACGTCATAATGTGACGTGTTTGTAACTATGTACATGTATGTCAAAACTGTAACTCAAAATTTATTTTGACGTGTTTCTGTATGTTTTTGTATCATAAACTATCACAGTTAAATTGAATACCAGAGAGGTCTGAATTAGATCCTGGTTGATATGACAGTTAGTAAAAAAAAAGTTGGAAAATTTGGACCTACTTTGTCCCAGTTACCTAGCGAATCTAATAACACCTTTTATTCATCATTTCTATATGTAAGGAGAATTTATAACAATCCACGTTACTGCTGAAATATTGGCTGCAAATAACATTTGTGTGTGTTATGTTATAAATAGGATCTTGCATTCGTGTTCATGATTATTGGATTTATTAATCGCTAAAGCTCGTTTTTTATCGTTTTAAAAAGACTCATTTGATAAATCCAATAATCAAGAACACTCATGTAAGATCCTCTATATAATATCGTGGACAGAGAGTAGATTACTTTTACCATCGACATGATTGGTTTTGATGTACGTGTATTTATATACATGTTTTCTATTTCACGAGCCACTCTATCGACAGTGTAATTTGTTCCGTGCACAGAAGTACCTCTGGGGTCTTACTACACCTATTATCAGCTGGACGTCGTGATATGACTGAAATACTGTTAGAACGACGTAAAACCCGATTAAAACCAAATCAAACTATCGACGTATGTCTTATTGTTAGTTGTATTATGGACCAGAGTTCTGTATGTAAATGTGCCTAGACCAATTTTCACAAATACATGTAACCTAAGTTTAAACTCAGAAAAGTGCTCAGCTTCTATTTTCAGGCACAAACCCGTACCAAAATTCAACAGTCCTAATATGCATCGTATTTTGGATCTTGCACCTATTCCGTATAGTGATAGATGATACATTCCCCTTTGTACAGAAAGGCGTTTTAAAACAAGTAAAGTAAACAGTAAACTGAATACAGTAAAACCCTCTAAACCGGAAATTGGGTAAAGATAAGAACAGTAAAGGTCTTTTTATATAGATGGTTGCTAAATACTTGATGAAAAGTCGTGTCTGAAGATCATTTGGAGCCTTCTGTATAACATCAATTTTGCTATAAGCTGCCACCTGTCTAAAAAGACCGACACTGATAACGATTTAAAGGTCTGGTTTACAGCGGTTGTACTGTTAACCCTTTCACCACCGCAGTCGCATAAATGCACCACGACAAATAGTGCAGTCCCAGATCAGACGCCGCCTTTTCAAGGCGGCGTCTGATCAGGGACTTCACTATTTGTCTCAATCTCTATTTTTATATATGTGCTTTATTCCTTTGAAATTTGCATTTATTTATCTTATTTCCTTATTTTACTGAATGATTTAACAAACTTCGATTGCAGACGACAATTAGAATTTTGGCGCCGCTTTTGAACGCACATGTCCCGTGTGAAAAGATCGCTATGGTTTGCTGCAATGCAAAATGTAATAATGACACAAAATGCAAGAATTATTACTAAATGCGTTGATGATTTATTACATTATGCTAAAAAAGCCCTGTTAATGCAAAATGTAATATCGACGCAAAATGTAATAAACTTTGAAACGGGTCTGACTCTATTCGACTATATTCGTGACTTTCGAAGAGAAAGTGATATACAAGTAAAATATACCTCTTCTAGAAAAGGGGAGAGGGGGTCGTGGTCAGGTGAAAAATCGAACAATTCCTTTTATGGAGACAAACAAATTACATTTTGCGTTATTACATTTTGCGTTAACAGATCTTTTTCAGCTCAATGTAATAAATCAACGCATTTTATAATAATTATTACATTTTGGGTCATTATTACATTTTACGTTGCAACACCGATATACAAATGTTGTATAATAATACAGTAAAACCTCGAAAATACATATCATTCTCGATCTTTAAGACATGTGGTAGGTGAAAGTCATGCAGAAAGCTCCTAGAGGAGTTTTCTGCATGACTTTCACCACGCAATAAGCAGCTACCTGCCTAAAAGGGTCTAAATTCTTCTATGCAAAAACCCCCCAGAATAATCGAGATTTGACTGTAGTAATAATAAAAATAGTAATGATAACAATAATATAATAATATTAATAATAATAATAATAATAATAATAATAATAATGTATTGTTCCTGAGATTCAATGTTTGACTAATTTTGAGGTAAATAAATGAATACTTTTAGGTCCTAAGACTTTCATGTAATTCGCTGTGAAATTGATTCATGTTCATGTTGGGATATGCTACAGTCCAATTAGATATGAGTTATGGTAACTAGGTGAATAATATACTGGAATTTATGTTAACAAAGTATATGAGTATAGCAAAACCTTTCTGTAACCCATTACCCCATAGGCTATTTTAGATACAACCGCTTTAAATAAATCTACCGAAAAGGAGCATTAACGAAAGAAAAGGAAAAAAATTAGAATTTGTAGTTTGAAACCATTAATATGATAAATAGAGCATTTGCTCCTATAGGAGCAAATGCTCTATTAATCACAATGGTTTCACAAAGTGACCTTTACAGAGTCGTTAAAAGTCGTCAATATGAGGGAAAGGGTTAACAGTCAGTTTACCATTTCCCTGTTGTATATTTATGTAAGAAATAATGACATCACGAGTATTGATTACATTGTTTGTTATAATGGCATTTAAACACAGGACATTTTGGCTTGACAGTAGACGCATATCCTATATTGCACAATTAGCAAACACAGCAGACACTGATCAGACAGATCTAACAGGAGTCGTATGATCTGAGTCTACTCTGTTTACAAATGCATAGAAAGGCGTACATGGTTAACTCCTCTCTGAGTAAGCGTGTCTTGGCTGTCACTTGCAAAAAGCCGGGATCCAGATGAGACGCCGAGTAACTCGGCGTTTTAATAAGATCCATACTTTTTGACATTCGGTTTCTGAAAGGTTGACTGAACCGGAAGTAGGTGTAATGTTCAGTGAATCAAAGATTGGGCTAAATTATTTTTTAGCGTGAGATCTGCTACATGTAAGGGCACATGCATTTCTGTATTAACCCGTTTGCCCCCACGATCCCATATATGGGACGTAGGCAAACAGTGTAGACTCTGATCAGACGCCGCATAATGGGGCGTCTGATTAGTCTACACTGTTTGCTGATAGGAAATTCAATATAAAACAAAACAAAAATGAAAATTTAGATAGACATCCCTTAGATAAAAGATAGACTAATCCAATATATAAGCATGGAAGAATCCACTGGGAGCAAATGGGTTAAACTCTCACTTTATGATGGTTCTATGGTATATGGGGATATTACAATATACTGCAGCAAAGGCAAATATCTAAATAATCCTTTAGAATATGAACACTTTTGTCTCGTCTATAAATCAAAATAACGAGCAGTTGCAGTACCTAACATATAATTGAACCCTTACAATGTTGAATTTTCAAATGGACTGTTCCAAAATTCAAACAGGTCCAGCTTACGGTGAATATTTAGGGATTTGTCTAAAGAAAAGTGTAACATGACAAACAGTGTAGACCCTGATGAGGTGTCTCCTTTACCAGCCCTCTCATCTGGGTCTACACTGTTTGCAATTGACATTAGTAACTCGCGTCTCGCACTGTAAGGCTTAACATTTTGCCTTGATGTCTATTTAAACTGTGATATATTACAATTTTCATTTATTTCCGATTTGTTCAAGTTTGAAACAATTGACCTATTGTCAAAAAGCTTGGATCCTGGTGAAGCGCCGAGTTACTCGGTGTCTCATCTGGAAAGAAACTGTTTACAAATGCCCATGACGTCGAACTTAGCAGCTAAAGGGTTGACGAAAACCATTTTAAGTCCATAAAGAATTTATATACAGTAGAACCTGTCCAAAGTGGACATTAATTTATAGTAAAACCTCTCTATAACTGCCACTAAATTACATCAAGTATTTTGTGTTAAAGGCAGGTGGCTGCTTAAAGCAAGGTGAAAGTAAAACAGAACGCTCCTATAGGAGCGTTCTGTTCTACTTTCACATTGCTTTAAGCAGCCACCTGTCCTAAATACCAAACAATTAACACAATTCAGTGTCCGTTATAGAGAGGTTTTACTGTATTTAATATAATAGTTTTTAAGGGTCAGTTGTTGCTACATACAGGGCAAAAGTAATGCAGAAATATCCTGCAGGAACTTTCTGCATTCCTTTTGACGTGCAGTAAGGTAAAACCTGTCTGAATGAATACAAATTAGACGTGTTTTTGGTGGCCTCTGAAGGCACGAACTACTGTACCCTGACAGAAGAATGTCTTCGCATTCTTGTAAGATGTCAATGACTCTTTGCCGCAACTGGCCATGGGAGAATTGCAATACCAGTTTTGGATGGAGATTAGACATGGAGTAGCTGTTTGACTCTATTATATGTTAACCGTTTCCTGTTCTACATGTATGTTTATTCCAAATTTCAATATTGCAATGAAATATGAAAGATGGAATAGTGTACCTATTTTAGAAACTAAAGACAGATAATTCAAATTCCATTATCAAACAGAGTGGATCCTGATCATTATTAACATTATTTTCCCAAGCAGTAAATATCAAAGGTAATTACCGTCGATGCGCGATAGCTTATTAGTCAAACGGGGATCATAAATAATCGAAACATGCTGATAAAAAAGAAACATCGCCAGCCTTTAGATTGCTCAGCAAAATGTCATTGGCAGAAACCATATCAGATCTAAAGTTAACCCATTTCCACCATATAAACGTTTTTCACGCATTTGCAAACAGAGTAGACCCCAGATCAGACGGCTCGTAAAGGAGCCGTCTGATCAGGACCCACTCTGTTTGATAATGGAATTTGAATTATCTGTCTTTAGTTTCTAAAATAGGTACACTATTCCATCTGTCTAATTATCGTTGACTTGATTGTCGTAAGTCGAATACTGGTCGATTCTGCTTTGTTTTAATTAAGTAAATATCGGATTGTTCAGTTTCCTTCGAGGTAAAACATTCTCTAGCTTATAATGCGAATAATGCTACAAATTGAGCTGATTAATATACAGTAAAATCCCTCTAGTATACATATCGGTCTTAGAGACAGGTGGCAGGTTAATGCAGGGTGAAAGTAATACAGAAAGCTCCTCTAGGAGCTTTCTGCATGACTATTCACCATGCATTAAGCAGCAACCTGTCTTAAAGTATTTAAATTCTTCTGACCTACTATTTCGGTTTAGAGAGCGTGTTACTGTACATTCAATCATTATTTCCCACTTGAGATAAATGTGTAAGTTTTAAAACAACCATTCGCTGTATATAATTGGCCTATTCACACGAGCATTATAAAAATATGTAAGTTTAAAAAAAGACCAAGCATTGTTATGGGTAAAATGTTGCAGTAATGTTTTCATTTACAATGTAGTCCCAATATAACTCTTCCATGTTGCCGGTAGCATCCTGTGGCACCTCTTTCATCTGGCTAATTGGATGTAACTTCTCTCAAGCTTAACATCGGAGTCATATTGTTATCACAGTTTCATGAAAGAAGCGTACTGTAATGGAATCAATGCTTAATTGTAAACCTGTAGGAAGAAGCCCTTTGATGTTGTACTTACGTACTGAATCTGTATTAACCTTTCCCTTAATGGGAATTTAAAGAAGATTCCACTTATTGCATCATGAATGTTAAATAATTAAATTTTTGTATTCTGAATATCGAATTAGTAAATATGATGTCAAGGTTGATAACAGAAAATTAGATTTGTATTATATAAACCAGAGCATCAGATAAATGTTCTAAGGTGTTCTATGCTGTTTAATGCAGGGTGAGGGTCATGCAGAAAGCTCATAGAGCAGCTTTTTATGTGAATTTCATCCTGCATTAAATTGCCACGTGTCTCCAGGGCCGATATTTATACTACAAGTATAAATATGAGTCATTTATACTAAAATATTTACATTCGCCCTGCAGCGTCCTTATATAACCCTATTCTAAAAAGAAAGTTGCATAACCTCATGAACACCGGAAGCACGTCATTCATTTCTTAAATATAAGAAAAACAATGGAATATAAATATAAGAAATAAATGACGTGCTCCCGGTGTTCATGGGTTATGCAACGCATAGCTTTACGAGCAAAGATTCACGTGAAGCCCTTCGGGCTTCACTAACTTTGCTCGTAAAGATATGCGTTGCATAACCTCATGAACACCGGAAGCACGTCATTCATTTCTTAATTGAACGTCCAGTTTAGAGGGTTTTTTACTGCACGCACAGTGAGTTTTATAATGGTAAATGAACATATGTTGAATTGTAGGCTTGGTTTAGCCAGATTCTATGTTTATTATCGCTGTCTGAAATTGGCCGATTTTACAGTATTTATTTGATCATCCTTCAGGATATAAACACAGACGGTGGTTGAAAAGGAATATAGTAGAAGCTGTCTTAACACATTCCCTCATATTGACGACTTTTGACGACTCTGTAGCAGTCATTTTGTGAAACCATTGTGATAAATAGAGCATTTGCTCCTATAGGAGCAAATGCTCTATTTATCACAATGGTTTCAAACTACAAAATTCTAAAATAAATCCTTTTCTCTAATGCTCCTTTTCGGTAGATTTATTCAAAGCGGCTGGGTCTAAAAATAGCCTATGAGGGAATGGGTTAAGCGGTCATCAAACACGTGTGTAATTATGGGTCTGTAAGGCAGATGGTTGCTTAATGTAAATGCTCTATTTATCACAATGGTTTCAAAACTGCTCAATAATAAAAGTCTCCCTTTGTTTTTTATAGTTAATGCATCTTTTCGGTAGATTTATTCAAAGAGCTTGGGTCTAAAATAGTCTAAAATACAGTAAAACCTCTCTATAACGGCCACAGAATTGTGTTAGTAAGTTGATATTAAGGGCAGGTGGCTGCTTAAAGCAAGGTGTAACTAAAACAGAACGCTCCTATAGGAGCGTTCTGTTTTACTTAGACCTTGCTTTAAGCAGCCACCTGCATTTAATACAAAATACTTGATGTAATTTAGTGTCCGTTATAGAGAGGTTTTACTGTAGTCTAGGAGACTCAGAGAATGGGTTAAACTCTTCCCTGGTTTGCAAGAGCTTTTCATTTAGCTGCCAATTATGGACGAATCTCTGTTATACAACCACTTAATGGATAAGAACTCATAAATCGCGCAAATGCACTAGTGCACTAGTGCGTTTTTTTATGTAAATTAGCAATCGTTAGCCTACGGTTTGTAAGGAATGGCCGAAACAGCCGTCAGCTATAGCCGGTTTCATTTTCTATTGCACTTTTAAGGCTTTTGTGATAAAACGAATCTTACATTAGTGTTCATTACATGTTGTTTTCGTGGAGCTCGTTTGCTGTTATGAATGTGACACTCGCTAAAGCTCGTGTCATATTATAGTAGGCTCGATTCGTGGAAGCAATTTGTAATGAGCACTCATTTAAGATCCTCTATACAGTTAAACTCCAGATTTGTTGCAAATAGGTGTGCTACATTAAGCTTATCTTATCAGAGTTTATTAATATATGAATGAGATTTTACAATGAAAATGATACTATTCTTTTCTAAGATTTAATAATGACTGATCCGTCAATAATCAACGCAAATAATTTATAAAAACGTGCTAATTATCTATCAAACTACAATTTAAACTATTTCGGTAGTTGATTCATTTCTTAAATTCCCAGTATTGAAAAGCTTTGGACAAACTCATTATTCAGTTGTTTTAAGTATAATTATTTCATTGTTTGATAGGGTGTCTGAAATCATACTTATGTCTGTAGTAATTCCAAGAGCAATATGCTGAACTAAACCTTTGCATGATTGAATGATTTTATTAAAATAATGCCAATCAGTGTATATTTTCATGTAAAAATCTTTCATTTGTCTGCGTTTATATATCTTCATTGAAAGGGTTAGTGCAACATATAAGTATCATGATCACTCATATTCTAAGCATTTATTTTCACGTTAGATTTTAACAAAATCAGCATGGCTGTTCTTTATAATGGCGCCCTTTGATGTTTACATCAATGCTTTTCTTGTAGTGTAACTCTAGTCACAATATGATGGCAAGCACATTGTAAAATGCACTTATCTTATCTCAAACTTTTAGAAGCCCTATATAGGTTTTAGCAACCTTCTCCAGAATAAAATACATTACTGATGTTTTTATGTATTGTTATGTCAGTTGTAGTTTTGTCAGTTATAGTTTTGTCAGTTATAGTTTTGAATATATGTTTAATGTGTATACTATGTATACACTTCCTCATGGGCCGATGGCCTTATGGATTTGAATAAAGTTAAGTTATATCCATGTCTTCATCCTTTTCCCCGTGGAATAATCATTTAACCCATTCCCGCATATTGACGCCTTTTGGCGCTTATGTAAAAGTCACTTTATGAAACCATTGTGATAAATAGAGCATTTGCTCCAGAGGAGCAAATGCTCTATTTATCACAATGGTTTCAAAGCTACACAATTCTGAAAAATTCCTTTTCTCTAGTTAATGTTCCTTTTTGGTAGATTTAATCAAAGAGGTTAGGTCTAAAAATAGACTAAGTGGGAATGGGTTAAGATATGCTGGCCTCATGAATATCTATTTTATTAGCTGAATTCTTATAATGGTATATGTACACATTGCATTTCTATATCGGTAGACACTGTAGAGTCAGATTTATTATGATTTCATAAACAAACAGAGTAGATATTGATCAGACTGCTCCTACTCTGTTTGAAAATGTGTCGAAAAAGCGTTTATATGGGAAAAAGGTTTAACCCTTTCGGCGCCAAATTTCTAATTGTCGTCTGCAATCCAAGTCTGTTAAATCATTCAGTAAAATAAGGAAATGAGATAAATAAATGCAAATTTCAAAGGAATAAAGCACATATAAAGAAATAGAGATTGAGACAAATAGTGAAGTCCCTGATCAGACGCCGCCTTGAAAAGGCGGCGTCTGATCTGGGACTGCACTATTTTTCGTGGTGCATTTATGCGACTGCGGCGGTGAAAGGGTTAATGTAGAACGAAACTAGACGCTTGTATGCTTATTCATTCCACGCTGTCCTATAGCAAACCATAAATGCATTGCCTGTCTAAAGAAATCAGAGTTAGGGGTCTTTTGAGTAGTCATTGTAGACAGATGCTGCTGTAAGTCACGCAATTGCGAAATCTTGGACCTAGATGACATTTGGGAAAATATATGGTTCTTATAAATGGCATTCCAATAGTATGCATGTACAGCGAAAATAAATTATTTCATTGTCGAGAATAGTCGTCTGCAAAATGTGTCGTTTGTTTAAAGTTTATTTTTCTTTATTTTTGGCTAATACAAAATGTATATAGCATCGGCACCAAGCAGTTTGGGTCCTGATGAGACGTCGAGTTTCTCGTCGTCTCATCTGGATGCAACCTGTTTACATACAAAAAGAATATCGACACGCTAAGTTGAAAACTCCCCCCGTTCACTCTTTTGGCGCCAAATTTAAAAGTGTCGTCTGCAATAATAATTTCACATTAAATATAATTCTAAACTAAATAATAAAGGTATATTAGTAAAACATTTGTTTTTAAAAACCTGTATGCTTGGGCTAAAATAATACAGAAAACGGTGAAGTCCCAGGTCAGATGCCGCCTTGAAAAGGCGGCATCTGACCTGGGACTGCACTGTTTTCAATGGTGCCAATAGGCGACATTGGCGCCGAAAGAGTTAAAGGTCTCACAATAAGTATGGTCTGCAGGCATGGTATACAATAAAACTTTGCTGACCCCGAACACTCATACACAGTAAACACCTCTAAACCGGACTTCAAAGAGCGAAGAATTTAGATACTGTTAAGCAGATGACTTAGCAGATGTTATTATTTCTTATATGAATATGCAACAGGGAAAGGTGTAAAGTTAGGATAAGCGAAGTTTTACTGTATTCAAGAAGAGATTTTCATTTTACATAGCTATCGTTCTGTATTAACTCTTTGCACACTAAGTATTAAGCAACGATTGTTCTATACTTGAATTCTTAAAATATAAAATTGTCTCATTTCTTTTTCAAAACTGATAAGAGTATCCTATAGGAGCCGTCTGATCAGGGTATGCTCTGTTTGCTATTGAAGTATATTCTTTAGTTTCTAAAATGGTTACAGCTATCCACCGTCTGTATTTCATTATAATTATTTTGTTAATGAATATTCTGTAGGTATTGAAATTTGAAATAAACATAGAATATGGAAAGAATTAAAGCAACAATCTGAAAGCTGATTCGTCAAGGGATCACTATAAAGCAATCATACATGTACAACACTGCACATAGCACGCATGCTTGCGTCATGATCATAAATGTCTCACGAGCTTTGTCATTCACAATCTTATCCGTTAAATATTTAAAAGTTTAATTATATTTTAGCTATATGGACTAGATTTTGCTTCAACCTGAAAAGTGGCGGATTGGCACCACGAACAGACACGGAGGTCTTCGGAATAATGCGACTACATGATTGCGGTTGGGGAAAGCGGTGTTTCCACTCTCACGGGAACTACCTTAATACAGGGACACAAAACAGCACTTCCCTGTCGATATCAAAACATCTATCACAAAGTATGACCGCTAATTTGATTACACAGTGTCTAATATCATCATGGTATTTTCAAATGTTTACGACTCTATTGAGGTAACAGAAGTGACAAAATTAGTGTATTCTCGCTCATGTATATGAACCCCTCTTAACCAGACATTAAATCTAGTATAAATATCTGCCTTCTAAATACTAGTAGGTACATGTAGCAGCTTAATGCAGGATGAAAGTCGTGCAGAATGCTCCTCTAGGAGCATTATGCATGATCTTCATCCTGCATTAAGTAACCTCCTGCCTAAAGGTATCTTATTTCTTCTCTACTAGAATTCCGGTTTAGAGGGGTTTACTTACAGTGGAACCAGCCTATAACGACCATATAATGAGTAGATGTGGAGGTCGACAAGAGCAAGTGGATGACTAATGCAGGAATAAAGTAGTGTGGAGAGCTCCTAGAGGAGGTTTATACATAATTTTCGTCCTGAATTAAGCCGCCACTTGTCTACTTTAACTATTTATTTATAAAAATGCGTAATTCCTTCTCTCAATAAGTACTAAACAATCTTTAACTACTGGGGTCTACGAGAGTTTAATTAATTGACGAAAATGGCTTTACTTCATAAATATTCATAAACGGAATGATGAAATCCTGAATATTAATTACATTCATATTTAAAATGGCATATCAACGCATTTAAAGTATGGACACAGAAGACATAGTCCTCTCGTCTTGGTCTACTCTATTGCAAAACGTTAAAATGTACATATATTGAGTAAATGACTAAAGTTGACATACGATTAAAGCACAGTCGAGTTCAGAAAAGACATCCCAATAGAGTGTATGGTTAATATATAATGGTTGACAGCCGAATAAACCAATTAAGAATTGAATTTGAAAAATATCACATGTGGCATTTCTTAACAAATATGAGAAAACCTAAATCACAATAGTAGAATTTGAATATAATTAACCCTTCTCTTGCTGAATTTTAAACTACATTTCTCCTTCTTTACCCATGCCCTGTTGTATATAATTACATATATCTTCACTGTGTACACGTATTTCGCTGTGCAATCATTGCTGTGGAGTGCACTGGTTGCACAATCAACTTGTAAATAGTGCAGACCCTGATGAGACAGCTCCTGCAGGAGCTGTCTCATCTGGGTCTTCACTATTTACAGGTAGGTATATTGACGTGAATAGCAAGCGAAGGGTTAATTATATTAACTAGAGCTCAAATTGCCAATCTAGATTACTTTTCCACCTGAGCTCAGACTGTGAACCACACGAAAGAAAACGTGGCAATCTCGATTTACTGTCAACCGCGGGGAACATTACCCCACTTAACAAATTCCCCAATTTTGACACATTTTAACACATTCACTTATACTGACGCCTTTTGACGAATCTGTAAAAGTCATGTTTTGAAACCATTGTGAGAAATAGAGCATGTGCTCCTACAAATGATCTTTTTATCACAATGTATTCAAAATTACACAATTCTAAAATTTTCTATTTTCAAATGCTCCTTTTCAGTAGATTTATTCAAAGAGTTTTAAAATAGCCCACGAAAGAATTGTTTATGCATAGATTACTTAAATGAACTCGTCCAATTATATATTATAAGCAAATCTTATTTTATTTGTAGGGGTTCATTTGCTGATGTGACTTAATTAATCAATGTGTGAAGCAAATAGTAGAGACTGGTTTAGAATGCTCCTGCTGGTCTCTCTCGTTTAACCCTTTCCAGCATATAAACGCCTTTTCACACATTTGCAAACTGAGTAGACCCAGATTAGACGGTTCATATATGAGCCGTCTGATCAGGGTCTGTTCTGTTTGCTAATGTTTATGATAGATCTGTTTCTTTATTTCTTTACTTTCTAAAATTGCTATAATGTTCCACCTTCCATACTTCATTATAACTATTTTATCTATGACTATTCAGTAGGTATTGAAATTTGGAATAAATATAGAACAGGGAAAGATTTAAATGAAACTTAGCATACATGGGTAAAATATTGGCGTGGTGGGTGCTACCTAACTGGTGACTGCAAACAGCTTGGACCCAAATCAGTTATCGAGTGACTCTGTGCCGCATCAGAATCCAAGTTGTTTGGCACTCGATCAATGCTTTCCCAAAAGTTTGACTCGTCAATGATATCTAGAATTAATCTACAGTAAAACATCTCTATAACGGACACTCAATTGCGTTAATTAGTAGGTATTTAGGGCAGGTGGCTGCTTAAAGCAAGGTGAAAGTAAAACAGAACGCTCCTATAGGAGCGTTCTGTTTTACTTTCAACTTGCTTTAAGCAGACACCTGCCTTTAACACAAAATATTTGATATAATTTAGTGGCCGTTATAGAGAGGCTTTACAATATATGTAAAAAATACACAGATCAATCAACGTCTTTGCTTTATACCAAATATACAGTAAACCCTGTCTTTTTAGATGTATGTCACTCAAAGGGTATGTTCTTCGAATCCGCTATTTATTCAGTCATATAACGGGTTTTCATCAGTTATATCGTTATTAATAATCATTAACGCTTTACCTGGTGAATAGTTTTGTAATAAATAGTATCATCATCAATATCTGTTTCTTGATTTTTTATAAATTATAAATGGTATATGAACATTTTGCCATGAGAGATGCTGTATAATCAGATCTATAAAATTCCATAAGCAATCAGAGCAGACCCTGATTAGTGTAGGATCCGTGTGATCTAGGTATACTTTGTTTGCAAATTATTAGTTTAAAACCGAGAGCTTAGTTATAATGATTCTATACTCCTCTCATTAATACCTTGATGTACACTATGCAACATATTTCTCCAGTCACGAATATTTGTTAATTACCCTTGTATTTGGACAATTTTCTGTGTAGTCGTACATATTAAATAAGTTTCTATGACAACGAGTACATACATTATCTGCAACGTACGTATAAACAAACAGAACAGACTCTGATAAGATATAACTAATAAGAACTGTTTGGTCTTGGACTATCGTGTATAAAGACGAAAAGGACAGGATTATCACGTGTAGGGTTAAGACTGGTTGAAGGGTTGCTGGAGAGCTTGAATTCTACTATTGCAATACTGAATAGGATGTGCAACCAATAAAAGTCTCCACTAAGCAGATTATCCGTAATCCCGTTACTCGCGACGTGACTCGCATTTGCAAACACTATGCATCCAGGTGAGACGCCGAGTAACTCAGTGTCTCATCAGGATCCAAGCTATTTGACACCCGATCAATCTGTTTTCTCAAAACATTGATCGAATCAAAGTTGTGAAAATTGCACCAGCTCCAAATTTGAGCAGAAACTATTTCATCAAAGACTGATAAGGATTGATATAATATTCAGGACATTAAGACTCGATTAATCTTGTTTGCCCTGGAAATATATACAGCGAACAACTTCTATCAATAATGCAACAAACGTATGCAGTGACAAATTCTTATTAATGATAGTTTGCCCGTAGCCTGACGTTGCATACGTGTGTTTGGTCCATGTATATAGAGACGTTCTCTCTCTCTCTCTCTCTCTCTCTCTCTCTCTCCTCTCTCTCTAGCTCGCTCTCGCTCTCTCTCTTTCTCTCCAAGTCTTTCTTCCAATTTCTCTCTCTCATCTCTCTCTCTATTCCCGTCTTTAGAGCATGTGGTTGGTTAATGCAAGATATTTCCGTATAACATTTGTCCTGCGTTAAGCTACCACAAGCCTTTAAGATCCGAAATTGTTGTGGTTGCCTGGGAGGGATTTCGCTGTATTCGAGATACCACAAATAGAAAACTTGTCAATATTGATTCATTGACCCTCTACTCCATGAATACGCCTAAGGGCCTTTAACTGTTTCAATTTTGGAATACACTAAAACCCCTCTAAACCGGACGTTATATTCAGTATAAATATCGGTCATGGAGACAGATGGCAGCTTAATGCAGGGCGAAGGTAATGCAGAAAGCTCCTTTGGGAACTTTCTGTATTACTTTCATCTTGCATTAAACAGCCACCTGCCTAAAAGTATCTAAATTCTTCTCTACTAGATTTCCGGTTTAGAGGGATTGAACTGTAGTTCATTTGAAATTTCAGCTTTGAAAGGATTAGAATGAAACTGTAGGATCAGATCTACATAACTCCATTAGCAAACAGAGCAAACACTGAAAACAACTCCTACATGATCCATCTGATCTAGGGTTGTTGTGCTTGTAAAGACGTATGACTGTTTATATGAGGGAAAGGTTTAAATCGCCTAAGATTAGCTGAAGGAATCTGCAGCTAACTATATTGTTATATCACCAATAACGTATCCGATCAGTTGCGCTATACACATACATTAAGAATTTCTACAACAACCCATTAACCCTTCTCTTGCTGAATTTGAAAATACATTTCTCCTTCTTTACCCATGCCCTGTTGTACAATTACATATATATTCACTGTGTACAAGTATATCGCTGTGTAATCACTGCTGTGGAGTGCATTGGTTGCACAATCAACTTGTAAATAGTGCAGACCCTGATGAGACAGCTCCTGCAGGAGCTGTCTCATCTGGGTCTTCACTATTTACAGGTAGGTATATTGACGTGAATAACAAGCGAAGGGTTAATACAGGCTCTACTGTAATTCATGCATAAGTGTTCATTAGGGAAAGTTAAGAAAGGGGTAGGCGACATGCCTTTAACAATTGCCTTATTGTTTTAACAATGAAAGTGTAATCTGACTAATTGTATGCATGCAAACCTTTGTGAAAAGTTTCGATCAATTTATTTAGCATTTTGATCGTATATTTGCAGAAAAGGACAATAAACGATAACACCCCTCTAAACCTGATGTTCAATTTAGTATAAATATCGGTCTTGGGGACAGGTGGAAGCTTAATGCTGAGTGAACGTCATGGGTTTCACCCTACATAAAGCAGCCAGTTGACTATAAGTACATTTGTATCTAAATGTCTCTCTATAAGAATTCCGGTTAAGAGGGGTTTTACTGTACATGTATTTATTTTGCAATGGTATTATAGTTGATGTCAAAGGAGAATAGTTATTTTCTTGGCGACCTTAGGTCATTAACTCAACTATAATATATTTTAAATACAAGGTGTGCCAAGTTTTGAACGGGCGAAACTTTAAGATTACAGTGAAACCTCTCTAAAACGACCACTAAATTACATCAAGTATTTTGTGTTAAAGGCAGGTGACTAATTAAAGCAAGGCGAAAGTAAAACAGAACGCTCCTATAGGAGCGTTCTGTTTTACTTTCACCTTGCTTTAAGCAGCCACCTGTCCTAAATACCAAATAATTAAAACAATTTAGTGGCCGTTATAGAGAGGTTTTACTGTACCTAATTATTTAGCAT
The DNA here is from genome assembly GCA_963576725.1 of Azorinus chamasolen. Classification (NCBI taxonomy): domain Eukaryota; kingdom Metazoa; phylum Mollusca; class Bivalvia; order Cardiida; family Solecurtidae; genus Azorinus; species Azorinus chamasolen. Next base: position 29,861,112 of record OY755239.1, on the reverse strand, counting down.
CTTTTATTACCTATGCAAACGGTTACTCGGTGTCGCATCAGAATCCAAACTGTTTGGTACTGTGGTTTTGTTTCTTGAATCAAAAAATAAAGAACAATGAAAAAAACATGCAGATGACAAAATTTGGCAGTGAAAGAGTTAAAAAGCATATCAAATCATTACAAATGTATATATACATAGTATGTATATGGTAGTAATAGATTTTCAGACAAGTCTGAGTGCCTTGCAATGGTATTAAGTAAAAGTAAATAACAGAATTTCTCGAAAACCGCTAGTGATAACTGTAAACTGCAAATTTAATACAGTAACCTTACGGAAACCAATTAGTTTTTTTTTATTGTACAGAGCATTCTAATTAGCACTGGAAATTTAATTGTCTTTCTATTTGTTCCAAACAGTACCAAGAATGTAATGTATAGTACAGTGGAATCTGTCTTAAGCGGTCATCAAAAAGAGGTCTAATAATTGGTGTGCAAGGCAGGAGGTAGCTTAATGCAAATCAAAAGTAATACAGAAAGCTCCTAT
>OY755239.1:29105587-29255587 GCA_963576725.1 Azorinus chamasolen | reverse complement strand
TTTATTAGATCGTGTCTCAGAAGCTATATGCGTTCGTGGCAAGATATAGGCCATTCGTTATTAAAGACAGTGTTGTTTTGCGATAAAGTATTTCATTTTTCGATCCATATTCATCAATACATAGATTTTATTTCATTAGCCAAGATGTTTTCTTCGAAGATATTAGATAAAGCAATTACGGTTGTGGCTTTAAGCTACAGTACTTTTTGAGAATGCTTGGTATAAATCACTGCCGCGTGCCGTTCCACTTCTCAGCACACAATGCGACTTTTCCCCTCGAAATGTATATTTTCCGTGCTGCGTGGTCGCAATAAAGCCAAATATCATCGCAACGACATTTTAAATCAAATAAGTAAGGAATTCGTGTCTTTTAACATGTCGTAGACCGAGATTTTATCTCAGCGACAGTAGACTAGTTTTCTGGAACACACAAATTCTCAGACAAAGAGACTTTCTGATGGAAACAAATCATAATACAATATTGAACAGCGCCATGTATATATTTCTGAAGGTGCATGTGTGTCTTAACCCATTACCTCATGAATATTCATGTAAGAAGGAATGACGTCATTAATATTAATTGACTACTTTTTACAATGATATATTTTAGTCTTGGCACACACTGTAAAATCACACCTGTATTATTCTATAAGCAAAAGGAGCGGACCCTGATCTGGGTCTACTCTGTTTGAAAAAGCTCTCTTTAGGTAAAGGGTCCCCTTATTCCTTTACATACAGTGGGTGGTTATGTCACAGTAGAACCTGTCTATACCCATTCCCTCATAGGCTTTTTTTAGATACAACCTATTTGAATAAATCTACCGAAAAGGAGCATTAACAAGAGAAAAGGAAAAATTTAGAATTTGTAGTTTTAAACCATTGTGATAAATAGAGCATTTGCTCCTATAGGAGCAAATGCTCTATTTATCACAATGGTTTCACAAAGTGACTTTTACGGAGTCGTCAAAAGTCGTCAATATGAGGGAATGGATTAAGCGACAATCGAAGAGAGATCTAATGTATGGGTTTCTAACGGAGATTGTAGCTTAATGCAGGTCAAAGTAACGCAGAAAACCTCTAAAGGAGCTTTCTGTATTACTTTTCCCCTCCATTAAGCTTTTCGCACAATAAATGAATGACAGGTTCTGTTGTATTAACAATGTATTAGCAATGAAATATATACGAACTATACAGGAAACTAAAAATCCTTACCTCACTTAAAAAAATAAAGTCTTAACAACTTTGGATCTGGCGTAATTTTGACTACTTCCGATACCAGAAAACTATTGACCCCAGGTGTCAAGATCGCGTTAAATTGAATTTTATTTTAGCGTTAAATACAAGGCTCGACAATACCTCTACTTCGGAGTTACGCAATAAACACCAAATATACATTATCGGTGTCCTTTCACAGTGAATATTGTTGATTTATAACAACTTAATAATTCAGTTACCTAAATATGGTGTACAGACAATAAAATTGCAGTTAACCCTTTCCTTCATATCTGCAAACAGGGTAAATCCAGATCAAACGGTCCCATGAGGGAAATACGACTTTCTACGCTTTTGCGAACAGAGTAGACCCAGATGAGATGGCTCCTATAGAAGTCGTCTGATCAGGGCCTGCTCTGTTTGTTTATGACCTGATACAGCTGGTTCTACAGCTTTTATCAAAGCAGAAAAAAATATTTGAGAACTTTTACATTATAAAAATACAGCTAATTAACATTCATGATGGCATTATTTCTTACAAGAATATTCATGGAGTAAAGGGTTAAGGACATACAGATTCTAAATCGCAAGCGTGTGTACATACAGGCACTAATGTTTTGTCAACCAGTATATCGTTCCTGTTTTAAATCTGTATATGTTTCTTAAATCAATAAGCACGAACATATATTTTCCAACTTAAAGTAGAAAATGCCGTATTGTGAAAGTCACAAAACAATGTCTTTGTTCAGTTAGCGGTGTAAATTCAAATTAGCTTTTCCGGGAGGAAAACCTCTCCAGCAGAGTATGAAATGTTCTGTCTCTGCGGGTATTATCAGCGCAAAAATACTTTCATTTGGATAAACGTTTATTCGACCAAGATATATATTGCGTCGAAATATTAAAACTGAAAATCGGTTTTAAGTACACGACTGCAAGTAAATTCGTAGTTAAACGTTTTATTAGCCATTACCGAGAATTAACCATTTTCCTCATAGAAACCGTCGGGCCAGGTTCTGCTCTATTTGCTTACGAACTAATATAAATATAATTCTATAGTTTCTGCCATGACCAAACATTTTAATCAAGAAGATACCTGCTGCCATTAATGTCCAAATCAAAAGACTTTGTTCTACATTCCCAAATCACTACATTGCATGTTATGCGGCTGGTTTGTATTTATCTCACGTTGACATTGATAAACAATCACATGTACGGTGTTCTATGTACAAGTCTGAGTCAAATATGTTCTGTTCTGTTCCCATGTTCATATGCATGTCATAATAAGCAAATATCTTGTTGATATTGACAACGTTATTACTTCATACATGCATATATTTCAGATAAAGGGTTAAACGGAGTTTTGTTCCTGTGCCATCGTTTAATTGTGAAGTAAATTATCCATTTCATTATCCATTAACCCCTACACCGCAGAGAAATGAAGAGTATAGTCCTTGAGTACGCACGTGTATCCGTTGCTCTGTTAACCCTTTCCCTCATATAAACATGTTTTCACGCATTTACAAACAGAGTAGACCCAGATCAGACGGCTCCTAGAGGAGCCGTCTGATCAGGGTCTGTTCTGTTTGCTAATAAAATTTGATAGATCTTTTTCTATACTTGCTAAAATGGCTACAATATTCCACTCTCCATGCGTCATAATAACAAATCTGTCCATGAATATTCAGTAGGTATTGAACTTTGTAATAAACATAGAACAGGGAAAGGGTTAATTTGAATCAAAACCCGGACAAACCCGAATTTATTTTACAAAAGCATTTGTGTGGAAAAGGTACTTGTTATTTTCTTTCTGTTTCACTTTCCTTGTCCTTTTCTCTGTTTCATTACACGGTTATTTCAGGCAGAAATAATCATATGCAATCGTTAAACATTGTGTTTATAGCATTCATGCAGTAGTGTTTCCGAATATTGTCCGATCACATATTCCTGAATATTTCTGGGAAATGTAATAATTTCGGAAAAGTGTTAAAACATTAATGGCTTTGCGTTGACCAGAAGGTCACAATGACAGAACAACATTTAAACTGATACCCATTGTGGCATTTTCTTGTATACTAGTCTGTTTACCATTTCCTTCATATAAACTTGTTTTCACGCATTTGCAAACAGAGTAGACCCAGATCAGACGGATAGGAGCCGTCTGATCAGGATCTGCTCTGTTTGCTAATGGAATTTTCACTTTCTAAAATGGCTACAGTATCTCACCTTCCATATTACATATGAACTACTTTTTTCATGAATATTCAGTAGGTATTGAAAATTGGAACAAACATAGAATAGGGAAAGGTTTTTTTAATTAGTATACATATTAAAGGTGAACATAAGCATTGGTACAATTTTGCTAAGTACAGTAAAAACCCTCTAATGCGACCACTTAATGAATAAACAGGTGTCTTTATAACCAGGTGGTTGCTTAATACAGGACAAAAGTAATGCAGAAAGCATTAAGCTAACACCTGCATCTAGCACCCATAATTATACCTCTTTTAGGTGGTCGCATTAGCGGGTTTTTACTGTATAGTAGAAGTAGAACCCTAATTTCCCTAAATGATTGGACACAAATCCTCTCCTCTGCTTCGGTTCATAAAACTGGATAATTCAGTTTGTAATTATTATGATAGCTTTCAATCAGACTGGACTTGCAGCATATCGTCATGACCCAAATCAAACTGCTCGTTCATAAACAATTTGATCTGGGTCTACAGCCTCTGCCTATATATGTCTCTCCAGCTATTCAGGGTAATTAGGGAGCGTGGTCCCACATAAATTTAACATTTGATAAATCTAACATGATAACTCATTTTGTAAAAGTTATGGCCGTTCAAACTTAGATCTGGTGTGAGTTTGACTACGCCCGATTCGATAAAACTTTTGATAATTTATAGACATATTGTCAGAAAGCTTGCATTCTGATGATACGCTGAGCTAGTTACTCCAGGGCTCATCTGGATTCAAACGCCAAATACAAGTCACAAGAGTTAACTCTATTCAGAGTTAGACAATTTTAGACCTAATCACTTTGAATAAATCTACCGAAAAGGAGCATTTACTAGAGAAAAGGAGAATTTAAGAATTGTGTAGTTACGAAACCATTGTGATAAATAGAGCATCCATGGAGCAAAATTTTATGCTCTATTTATCACAATGGTTTCAAAATGTGACTTTTACAGAGGCGTAAAAAGGCGTCAGTAGGATGAAATGGGTTAATATAATGATAAACGTGTAAGTCTCTGTCATGCAACACTTTCTCGTTATTCATTTATCGCAATACATACATATACTAGAATGAAATTAAGCGCATTTGAATATAATATATACAAATGCTTTTATTATTAATCCTTTACTCCATAGAAACAACTTTAAGAAATAGTGACAGAATCAATTATAACTACCACAACTTCTATAAATACATTTGAAGGCATGAAGTTTAAGTCAAAACCGAAACTGTAAAATTCAGATTTATGTTATCAGGGCTACAGATAAGGGTGGGTACTCAAATACTAAAATCGTCATTTTTCCACTAAACTCTGTGTTCTGACCACTTTTTAGAATCATCTCGAAGAGACGATTCTAAAGAGTGCTGACAGCATAGGGTAATATTGAAAATGTTTTAATTTACGCATCTTATCTGGACCTTTGTATTATTATATAAACAACCCGCAGAACAAAGTTTAAACAAATCATTTTTCACAGGGGTGGAGATGGGGATGGGGTTTAATCATTATGCCGGATGTTGGGGATGCTTAATAGGTTGCTCACTTCCATATAACATTTAGCTTTCAATCCAACACTCCTGTTTATTACTATTAATGGAATACTGTTTAACCGTTTGTTTCACAGAAACTCATATTCATGCCTTAGATTGAGAATACCCCAATCAGACGGTTCCTGTAGGAACCTTCTGATCAGGGCCTGATCTATTTGCATTATGACATAATATAGGTCTGATATTACAGTTTTTATTTAAGTCAACACTTTCCTTGAATATTTTAAATTATACAAATTAAGTTAATGAATATTTATGTAACCAACTCATACATACATGCTAATTGGAGAACGGGGTGATATGACCGCCTCCGAACAAACCAGCAAATACGTTAACCCGTTACTCCATCAATACGCTTTTCAATGCTTTTGCAAACAAAGTAGACTCTGCTTGCTTCTGGAAAAGTATAGATCTGATTCAACAGTTTCTGCAATGATTAAAATCGCCTGTGTTCGTGTGACATTATTAAATAAATTTTAATCAATATTCATGATGTCATATTTCTTACATGAATATTCATGGAGTAAATGGTTACACAAGCATGCCGTGAACGTAGTTTACTTAGCATTGACATACCCTTGTCACCTACAATTTTTTACAACTAACGGAATATTGTATCGAGAGATACCATATATCAAGCACAGGTTTGTCAATTTTCTCTCAAACGTTCGCGCATTTAAATGTACACTTCTGATATATCGTCTTTAGTGTTAGTTGAAACACGCATACCTTTAATACTTAGATGTGCGAAATGTATTCACTTTAAAGCTGCCTTCAATGTGTAAATACAGAAAAGTTTGAATTTAAGTACAATGTGCGCATTTACATTACGTAAACCCACTTATATACAGCTATTATACCACATGAAACCGAGTCTTCGTATACTGTCATTAATAAGGGTTAATATCAGATTCTTAACTTATTAAAATTACAACTTTTGCTCGCTGTTCGTTTATTATATTGGTTCATGGATGTTTAGAACATGCCTATAGGGAAACAACGTGAATACATAAACTAATGTTATTACTTCTTTGCAATCTTTAAACTCCAATAAGAGTGGGCAATCTAAAGGATTATGTCTTGATGAGCTTTGTTTTAAACCGCAAAACAAAAGCAGGAAATGAACTTTTTACACAAAGCGATATGTTCGAAAAAGTCCAAAACGCAACCTACCTTGTATTACAATGAGTAGTGGTAGAGTCTTCATGGCAAGCTTTTTAAGATTAGGAAACGTATAAATCTCCACTTTAATTATTAAATCACACTACCGTTCACCTCAAATTAGCCGGCACCAGTCTTTATTGCAACTTTCATTAAGTAACATGTTCCATCGACACTAATGAAGCTATCGGATTTCCCACAATTAACACGTAAAGCAGAAGTCTAAATCTCCAGTTTTAAAACTTCCATGAAACGGCGAACGAATATTACTTTTGCATTAATTACGCCCCGTTGAGCATAGTCTCCTCAAAATGTACGCATGACCGTCCACAGAGTTAATGTATCTACAAATAAGAGTCAATGCATTAATTCTGGGAGTTGTACAATCTAGTTTAATCCACTATTCCAATACATTCGCTCTTTCATCGCCACAGCGAACAGAGAAAGCGCGCGCTCAACTCTCGCAGCTCGCGGGATCGGCATTCATAACATCCAATCGGACTACAACTGCTTCTCGATGCACGGAACTTGTACGTATCGATTGGTGTGAAGTGTCCTCGGCTATTTCACTGCCATCAGTACGTGGACGGATGCTTAATTGTTCAAAGTTAGTGACAATTCTATAGCCCATTAATCGTTAAGTCGACTATATAATAAATGTGTCGCGTGCTGAATAATTGTCGTCTTTGGAGTACTTAACTAAATACCATTTCAAAGGTTTTTTAGAAATCTATATCCAAATGGCTTTGATGTCAGAAGAATACGTCTAGTTTAACCCTTCACCTGATGTAAATGCCTCTTATGTCGTTGCAGACAATGAAGACCCAGAGAGACTAAATGATCCGTCTACATAGGGTCTGCTCTGATTTTTTATTGAATAATATAGATCTGATTCTACATTTTCTGTCAGAACTCACACTATCCTGTGTTCATGTACCATTGTAAAAATTCAGCTAATAAATATTCCTGACGTCATTATTTCTGACTTAAATATTCATGAGGTGAATTGTAAATGCGAGATAAAACTATAACAGGTAATTAAATCACTTTCAAGAAACGTCACACATATACTCGTCTGCAATAGAACCTGGCTTAAGCGGTAATCGGAAAGAGGTTTAATTATGGGTCTGGTAGTCAGGTGGTTGCTTAATGTAGGTCAAAAGTAATGCAGAAAGCTCCTATAGGAGCTTTCTGCATTGCATTTGCCCTGCAATAAGCAACCATCTCCTTTTTCAAGACTCCTATGTTCAATAAATGAATGTCCACTTGGGACAGGTTCTACTGTATGTACTTTGTCTGGTTAAAGTTTCAACCCATTATCTCATGAATATTCATGTAAGAATTACTGACGTAATTTGTATTGATTGACTGATTTTTTATTATAGCATATTAACGCAGGAAATGTTGACTGTGGCAGAAATGTAAACTCAGATTTATAAATATCAATCAGGAAGCAGACAGAGTAGAGTAGACCCTGACCAGACGGATCCTATCGCAGTCGTCAGATCTGGCTCTACTCTGTTTGCAAAGGAGTTAAATGGCGTCAGTAGCAAGTAAAGGGGTTGATTTATTTGAATAACTATGAAGAAAAAATCTCAACGACAAATGTTAAACTGCAATGAAATGGATTCCAAGAAATGTTTAATGTTGATTAGTCTGTCGTTCAAATTAATCAAAGAATGGTGGCGGAATAAAAGTCCTGGTTCTTTTGGAGAGCCGGTGGTACTAACTTGAGTTGAGAGTTTTGTACAATCATAACTCTGCATATACAATGGCGCGAACGTTTTCAATCGATACAGGGCGTACTTTACGAATCTCAGAGAGAGTGCACGATACTGGTCACAGTAGGACCTGTACTAAGCGGCCATCAAAAACAGATGGAATTATTGGTCCTGTAAGGCAGGTGGAAGCTTAATGCAGGTCAAAAGAAATACGGAAAGCTCCTGTAGGAGCTTTCTGTATTTCTTTTGCTCTGCATTAAGCAACCACCTGCTTTTTAAGAGTCCTATGTTCAATAAATGAATGGCCGCTTAGGACAGGTTCCATTGTAGTTATAAAGGTTTTAACCATTCTATTGCTGAATTTTAAAACACATTTCTCCTTCTTTACCCATGCCCTGTTGTATTATTACATATATCTGCACTGTGTACAAGTATTTCGCTGTACAATCACTGCTGTGGAGTGCACTGGTTGAACAATCAACTTGTAAATAGTGCAGACGCAGGAACTGTCTCATCTGGGTATTCACTATTTACAGGTAGGTATATTGATGTGAACAGGAAGAGAATGTTTTAACACGATGGAGACGTTGCTGACTGTCTCTTACATTCGGAACCCTTTAATTCATAAACATCATATTGGAAATAATTAAATCATAAATATTAACAAGAGGGACATTTATAATGGTCTGAACACGGAACGGTTTGGTCATAGCGAAACTGAAGAATCAAATATATTTATGCCATAATCAATCAGAGCTAAACCTGATCACCCGGATCCTATATCACATGGATCATATATCACATGTATCCTATATCACACGGATCCTATATCACACGGATCCTATATCACACGGATCCTATATCACATGGATCCTTTATCACATGGATCCTATATCACACGGATCCTATATCACATGGATCCTATATCACATCCTATATCACACGGATCCTATATCACATGGATCTTATATCACATCCTATATCACACGGATCATATATCACATGGATCCTATATCACACGGATCCTATATCACATCCTATATCACACGGATCCTATATCACATGGATCCTATATCACATCCTATATCACACGGATCCTATATCACACGGATCTTATATCACATCCTATATCACACGGATCCTATATCACATGGATCTTATATCACATGGATCCTATATCACACGGATCCTATATCACATCCTATATCACATGGATCCTATATCACACGGATCCTATATCACATCCTATATCACACGGGTCTGGCTGATCTGGGTCTGCTCTATTTCCAAGGCGTTTAAAGACATCTCAAAAGCCTATTAGAACGTCCATTATTTAGATTCCGATAATTTTGCGTCTCACCTGAAGTAAAATTGTTTGCAAATGCCTTTGTAGAGCCAAAAGTCAAACTGTACTGATACAATTTATGTTGGTGTTTGATTCAAAATTACCATTTGGCAATATATTGTTGATCATTATTGTTGCACAGCCTGGTCACAGGACTAAGGAGTCACTGTGTAACTTTCGTCCAACCGAATAAATTCAATTCTATATTTCTAGCACCCCTCTAAACTGGATTTTTAGTAAAGAATAATTTAAATCTTTTTGGCAGCCGAATATAGGAGCCGTCTGACCAGGGTCTACTCTGCTTGATAGATCTGTTTCTTTTGTTTCTAAAATGGCTACAATGTTACACCTTCCATATTTCATTATAACTATTTTGTCCAGGAGATTCAGTTGGTATTGACATTTGGAATAAACATAGAACAGGGAAAGGGTTAAGCAAAGTACAATTTTCATTCCAGTTTTACAGACTTCTAAAACATGTCATTTATTGACACATGAACTTTAACTACCGACCATTTCTCTGTTAACACTTCGTGCTAGAAGCAGTCCGTATGTTTATATCCTTTGCAAGAAGGAAACGTTCTTTAACCCTTGCAACGCTGAATTTTCAAATGCAATATTCCAAAAATTCAAATAGGTCCAGCTTAATATGGTGAATATTTAGGGATGTTTTCTAAAGAAAAGTGTAACATGACAAACAGTGCAGACCCTAGGGGAGCCCTCTCATCTGGGCCTACAATGTTTGCAAAGAAAATTAGTGACTCGTGTTGCACTGTCAGGGTTAACGCATAAATTTGCAAACAGAGTAGACCCGGATCGGACGGTTCCTTTTGGAGCCGTCTGATTTATTAGGATATGCTCTGTTTGCTTAATAGATAATATAAATATTATCATATAACTTCCCATGTTCATAACGATATTACACACATTCAGCTATTTATATTCACTGCCATTATTTATTACATGAATATTCTCCAGGTAAAGGCATTGACAGTTAACGCATACACATGCATCGTTTTGTATATTTGGTAGGAGCTCACTAAGTGTATTAAATACAGCCAATGTCCAACGGCATCATGAAATGCAAGTAAACAATACATGCTGTCACACTACCAGTCATATTTCCAGTGAAACTGCCAGTCACACTAATATTCATTTTACCAGTCACACTATCAGTCACACTACCAGTCAGACTACTTGTCACACTACCAGTCACCCCACCAACCATACTACCAGTCATACAAAAGTGATATTTCCAGTGAAACTACCAGTCACACTAACAAGTATTTTACCAGTGACACTACCTGTCACTCTGCCAGTCAGACTACTAATCACACTACCACTCATACTACAAGTTACATAATCAGTCACACTACCAGCCATATTACGAGTCACATCACCAGTCACATTACCAGTAACTTGACCAGCCATATTACCAGTCACACTACCATTCATATTATCTGTCATATTACTATTCACATTACCAGTATTATTTTAGTCATGCATCACCAGTCATATTACACAGTCACAGTACCAGTCATATAACCAGCCACATACTATCATTCATATTACGTAGCGATACAGAATTCTGCTTTGTTTCACATCAGGGACACTAGTTGTGAGTCGCTCGGTTTTATGATATCCACTTTATTCAGCATATGGTTATTGTTGGTTGTTGTCAAGTCCTTTATTAAATATTCTGTAACATATTGCTCTGTGTTTTTACGTCGCCTGCTTTTAGTTTTATAGTGGCGGAGAGTTATCAAATTAAGACTACAATCACAATTTATCTCTAGCGTAAAACGCATTGTGAAAATAAGAACATGTAGGCAACTGACATAAGATAAGTATAAGTTTTGTAAGAATAATTAAGATTTAGATTTCCCTTGAGACATACTACAGCGAAATTTGTTTTTATGTTACTTGACTTCATTCTTTATTCCAAACATTTTTTGTACAGCATATTGCTACTTTTTATTCTGGAACATTTGTATTCATTGTGTTAGTTCATAAATTTAACAACTTGCTCTGTGACATTTCCTCACAATATATTACAGGTAAATATAGGAGCTATACCAACCACGAGCCATAGGGTCTAATATCACGTTCCATGGTCCAACGTTATAAAAACTTCTGAGTCTGAGCAAGCTCCGAATCTGAACAATCTGGGTCCATGCTTATAAAACTTTTTAGTTGAGTCTGAGTTCGTTATCAAGCTTTTGGTTGGTCAGATTTGAGTTCTCAAGCTTTTGATTGGTCAGATTTGAGCCAAAGGCTCCAATCTGACCAATCAAAAAATTGAGAACGAACTCAGACTCAACTAAAAACTTTTATAAGCATCGTAGATACAGATGCTTGAAAATGATCTCAGATTCAAGTAAAAAGTTTTATACCCTAACTACCCATAGTATTAGAACACCAAAAACCTCTCTGTACTAGTTTGTAAATTTCACGTAATTTTGATACTTGGAATATGACTTACTTAAACCTTTTCTTCATAGGCTATTTTAGTACTTTAAATAAATCTACCGAAAAGGAGCATTAACTACAGAAAAGGAATATTTTAAGAATTTTGTAGTTTGGAACCATTTTGATAAATAGCGCATTTCTCATATTTATCACAATGGTTTCATAAAGTGACTTTTACAGAGGCATAGGAAGGCGTAGTTACGGAGGAAAAGGAGCAAACAGTGTAGACTCTAGTGTAGACTATTTGCCTAAGTTTGCCTGTCCTTACACAGTATAACCTGTCTTAACCCTGTCCATGTTCTGTTTATTGCAAATTTCAACATCTACTGAATATTCATGGACAAAACAGTTATAATGAAATATGGAAGATTGATCATTGTAGCCATGTTATAAAGTAAAACAACGGATCTATCAAATTCCATTAGCAAACAGAGTAGACCCTGATCAGACGATGCATGTAGGGAACATCTGATATGGGTCTACTCTGTTTGCAAATGCATGAAAAGGCATTTATATGAAGGAAAGAGTTGAACAGCCATCAAAAAGATGTATAACTCTGGGTTTTCAAGGTAGGTGGTAGCTTAATGCAGATCAAAAGTAATGCAGAAAGCTCCTATTTATAAAGCTCCTTTATATCATAAAGTCAGTCCAACACCGCTACATGTGACTACGGACGGATACTTGTACACACAAGCAGTGTAGATCCAGTGTCCTGTATGATCTATAACTCTATATACCAGATTTACTGGCATTTTTCAAACGTACCTATCGTATGTCATAAACATGCATAATACACCAGATCCTATATGTGCAAAACTGCGCTGGTAATATTATTATACGTGTATATCATGAAATAAGTACCTAATTGTCAATCAAATCTACAACGATAAATACATATGGGATTAATTTCTATCACGTAGCGTTCGGATTTCTCTACAAATTTCGACAAATTTATTCTCATTGAATTGCAAACACGTCACGTTTGATGGGCTTAACAACTTGTACATTGGAGGAGTTCTATGATTCGTCAAATGAATAAAATGATCACTCGGAAACGGAGTGACTTATAGCCCTGTCACACTATAGCATATGCGACGAACGTATAGCGAATGAAACACTGGTCATACGCACAACTGTTGAGAGTATGAACCCGAACGTTTCCAACACTATCTAGCGTATGATGAGCGTATGCGTAACGTATAATTCATACGCTCGTATACGCTGAACTTTTTTTAGCATGTTCAAAAATTAGTTTCGGCCTCTGCGTATCAGAACATACACCGATGTATGGCAGCGTACCTGAAACGTACATGTATACGACGTATGCCTAACCTACTCCTAGCGTATACATGTATCTGTGTATGCGAGCGTATGAGCATTTTTTTTCTCATACGCTCGTATACGTTCGTGACATACGCTCTAGTGTGACACCCCCTTACGAAGTAGCAAGATCACGAGACGGTTTAACAAAACAAACAACATGAAAAATGTTGAATGGTTGTATTATAACATATTGCCTTATTAACACCGCTTGAAATATTCACTAGGCATCATTTACAACGTTGGAAGATGTCGTTCATTTGTTGTTCCCGCCGTTCGCTATAGCGCCAACGGTCAAGCGTCCGAATGAGAAAGAAGGGAATTAGGTGTGTATATCTTCCCCAGATATCCCTGATGGTTAGTAAAAACGTCCCTATCGCTTGGTCAAAACGTCCATATGCAAGGTCAAATCGTCCTAATTTTGTTTCAAATTGAAAGACTAATACTTGATTCGGTATATTTTTCATTGAACTGTTTTACCTTACAGGAATAAGAGTACAGATATACATGTGTTTATAAATATGTATAAAATGAATTTGAAACAATTGAATAGTCTCACGGACATGGTACATTGTAAGACTTAACGTCAAAAAACGCCTTACTGAAACGTATTGTATTGGTTGGAATGGGTCTTTGAGCTCTGCGAAAGGCAATCAACAAGCGCCGAGTCACAGCAATTGAATAGCGCGCTCAAATATATATACAACACATATACCCACCATACACACATTCATATGCTCAAAATATCAAAGATCCTCGATACAAAATTATAAAGATATGGTGAAGACAGGAGTACCGCCTTGGAACGGGGTAAAATATCACTGAGGTTTAACCGGCGTCCAACCTCACACTTATCCTAGCTTTACCCAATCGGACGAGCAGTATAAATAAATATACTCCATAACAAAGTGGTAGCTATAAAATGACAGTGCAGATATTGTAAAACAAGAAGCGTGTATAGACAAAAGGATTAGTTAAAATCACGAACTGGAACTATAAAATATTATCATCCGAACACGTACCTTCAACGACTTCTATGAAACCGGTCACAAATATAATCAATGCCTTTCCGAAGTCAGAGCAACTGTAGAAAAGTCATTAGGGGCACACCAAAAATGAAATGTAGATTTGTTTTATTGCAATAATTTTAAGAAATTAGGCAATGTCAATTCTATACAATCCTTATGTCAAACTATTTGTTCATAGCTGTAAACACACTAAACTAACGTCAGACTGTCTGTACATAACTGTAAACAGTCAGTTATAACGAACGTCAAACTATTTATACTTAGTCAACATGTCAAACTATTTGTACATAACTGTAAACACCCTGTCCTATTGTCAAAATATTTGTATACAAGTTGGCTTCCCTTTAAAAGGAGGCCATAGAGAGGTCTGCAGCAGGTGTTTTTATCAAATAGTTGCTAAAATAAAGGCACCGTTTGACAAGGGTTTGGCACTGGATCGTAAATATGTTTCCCTAAATAACCATTGTGCATATAAAATAGTAAGTGCGTTGTAACACGAAGTAAATACTGTATTTACTTCGTGGCTATAAGTAGAAGGAAGACGGTGTCTATCAAACGCCACTGCCTATGAGATATAATGCTTTAACATAACGTTACGGGAAAGGATTTCTCTGACATACGGCGTCGGCCCCTGTATGCGTTCACTTCTGGGTCGTTGCAAGTAGTTCTTTGAAAACAAATGTATTCTGTGTATTAGAATTTGTTCAGCCACCAAGCTTCTCTAGCGCTTAGTGACGTAATTAAAAGGGGATGCGAATAAACTTAATAGGTTTCTCACACTGCTATAAAGTTTCTTAAATTCTCAATGTTGGACGAAATGTCCCAGTCGAAAATTGGTACGAATCGTTCCGGATGAAACGTCCCGGGAGGAACTGGTTTCGGAGAGAAACGTCTCGGAACCGATTTATGAGTAGGTCTATCTAGAAATAGAACTGGGCCGACCGTTATTCGAATTTTGTACGGAATACAAAACAATATTGCACTTTGTTCATAGAACGTCTGTGATAAAATAATAATGTTTATTTGTATTAAAATATCGCCATTATCTATTCAACTGATCTTATTTTTCAAATTCAACCACGTTTTCTATAAATACTTTAATATTCAAACACTCTTTATTGGTTAGTGATAGTTTGACTGCGTATTTTTTATATAACCAAAACTCGCGCATGCGAATAGCCACGACTCACTCCGTCCGGTAGACGGTGATACTCTTTTTTACTGTCCCAATTCAAAACTCTTTTATGTAAATTGTAAACCATCCGCGAATACGCCGTCATCCAATTCCAATACTGTAGAGAGGTCTGATGACCTCTCCAATAACTGTAATCATTCAGTCCTCACGTCAAACTGTTTTCACACAACTGTTAACATACTATACTAACGTCAAACTATTTCTACATACATGTTATAGCTGGCAGCATTTGCTGCAGACGAACGTTATGCAACGCTCAAGGACTAATGTAAGTCACGTGACTCAAAAAGTCAACAGTGTAACTGTAAACATTCGGTTCTAGCGTCAGACTATTTGTAGATAACGTAAACAATCGGTTCTAACGTCAAACTCTTTGTGCATAACGGTAAACATTCGGTTATAACGTCAAACTATTTGTGCATAACGGTAAACATTCGGTTATAACGTCAAACTATTTGTAGATAACGGTAAACAATCGGTTCTAACGTCAAACTATTTGTAGATAACGGTTAACAATCGGTTCTAACGTCAAACTATTTGTAGATAACGGTAAACATTCGGTTATAACGTCAAACTATTTGTGCATAACGGTAAACATTCGGTTATAACGTCAAACTATTTGTAGATAACGGTAAACAATCGGTTCTAACGTCAAACTACTTGTGCATAATGGTAAACATGTTTTTATTGTATTTCAAACAACACATTTTATAGACTTGAATTAGTGTGCAAAGGCTTAAAGGAAGGTTCAAATAGGATATGTTGAAGACAAGTGTATATGTAAAGCTTTCTTTGATAGAGATGCCTTCGAATATCTCTGCAAACAGAGTACACTCAGACCAGATCTGAAGCATCTGTAAGAGCCGACTCGTCGGGGTCTGCTCGTTTTGTTAACGAAATGATATAGATACATGTATGATTATACAGTTCCGTCCATTGGCAGAAGTACTGTTCTACATAAAGCTATTGTAAACATTCAGCTCATTAAAATTCATAAAGTCAACATTTCTTACATGAATATATTCACCAGGAAAAGGCTTAATGTAGGTCAAATCTACATGGACTTGTTCATTCAGAAGAAAATATAAACCTCAAGTGACTGCTTAAAACATTTAAGTCAGAATTACGACAGAGCTTGATTTCTTTAACTCTACACATCTATCAATTATTTGTATTCTTTGTACGCTAGCAGCTAAATTGTTACGATTGGTCGATTTGCTCCCAGTTCGTAGTAAGATAAATACAAAGATAATAAAAGTTATACTTAGTAATAAACATTCATGAATGTGCTGTTTAATTTGAAAACAATATTTATGAGAAACATGCATAAAGAACTATTATTGAAATGTCTTGGGACCAGGCGTGTTTAAAGCTTGCGAAACTATACGCTGCTACCTCATTCATTCCTCATCCATGTACCATTAAAATATGAAGCTAATGATAAGCCATTACTGTCATTATTTCTTAAAAGATGATTGTATATCGGGTAGAGAGAGGAGAATAGTTGATACACTGTTTCTGTTTCATGTGGCACATTCACTGTAAAATGTTGAATATGTGAGGGTTGTATATGTAACTAATTCTGGTCGAACTTGTGGCCCGACCCTTTTTCACGATATGATATACAGTAAAACCTCTATATAACGGCCACTAAATTACATCAAGTATTTTGTGTCAAAGGCAGGTGGATGCTTAAAGCAAGGCGAAAGTAAAACAGAACGCTCCTATTTTCACCTTTCTTTAAGCAGCCACCTGCACTAAATACTAAATAATTAACACAATTAAGCGGCCGTTATAGAGAGGTTTTACTGTATGTATATGAAATAAAGCATGTTCATAATAAACTTCTTCCTCATTCGGACAGTTTGTACTATGGAGGGCGGCGAGAAAACAAATCCAGTGACACCGTTTCGTCTGAAAAGGACGTCTGTTGAATATTACGAGCAATGAGTGTTATAAGGCACCCACTTCTATACATACAGCCGTACTCTACTTTCGGGACTTTCAACGGATTTAATGGCGTTTATTTTGTTAAAGTGTCGCGTGTTGTTGACACGGGTTCCGATTAAGCACTTTGTTCACTTTGACGAATCATAAAAACGTCACAGTGTGATTTCCTGATACAAACTTCGTTTATAAGTACTTCAAAAATGATGTGTTGTGAGTGAAAGGAGAATAGGCTGTCGACATCGGCTGAGAGATGTGCACACTACGCGTCTCGTTGAAGATTACAGCCGTAATTCTAGTCGAAGAGTATTTGGAGGTCTCATCAGGATCCAAACTGGATGACAATTGTTTATCTTGGTTTAAGAAAATGACAATAAACGGTAAGGCCTCCTGACATCGAACTCTACAGATGAGTCTAATTATTGGTCTTTAAGCAGGTTGGAGTAGCCTAATGCAAGATGATAGTTACATGTATGAAGAAACCGCCTGATCCACATGTGCCAGGCGCATGACCATTTCATAAATACTACTGACAAACATCTTCAAATACGTTTAGACATCATACTTCGACAAAGGAATTAGTTTTGAGAAAGAAAAAAGAAACGTTTATTGTATAGTATAGTACTATGTAAAGGTATGTAACTAAATGATCCAAAATGGAAGAATAATTGCATCAACTACATTCTACGTCTTGTTACAACGCTACTTTCAGCTCGATTTCAATCAAATATGATTAATTACACGCGAAAATGTCCAGTCTTTGAAATACACACCATTAATGGCCGACCATTGGCCGAAAAATTATTTATTGAAGGAGATTGGAAGACGGACATATGAGATTCAGTGTGACTTTCGATGTCATCACTTTGTGAAAATGTACATGTATGTGTCGGTGGTGACACAGTCGACTAAAGCTAAGTTTGAGTGTTTCCTCTCAGTACAGTAATTGTTCGGCCTATGATCGGCCATAAATGGTTTGTATTTCAAAGACGGGACATGTCCGTGTGTAATTATTCATATTTGATTGAAATCGAGCGGAAATTGGCGTCGTAACAAGACGTGGAATGTAGTTGGTGCACTTTTTCTGCCATTTAGGACCATTTAGTTACATACCACTACATAGTAATTATACTACATAGATACGAAAAAACATTTTTTGATGTCAAAGTATGATATATAAACATATTTAAAGATGTTTATCAGAAGTGTTTATGAAATTGTCACGCGTCTGGCACCTGTGGTCCGATCTGGGTACGCACTGCCTTTAAATGTGTTAAAATTCGATTATACATGTATGTCGTAAGGGTTTAAAGTGCCACTGGCGTTCTAAGACACCCGTGATTATCCATCTTATAGTCTCTATAGAGTGATACTACAGCTAGTATGATTTTAACCAATTAGTACTCAATGTCCCTTAAAAAGGCATAGGCAAGCAATGTAGACCAAGATCAGAGAGCTCCTGACGAATCCCTCTGATCAGGGTTCACACTGCTTGCTGAAACCATATATTTTAATTGCATATACAGTAAAACCTCTCTATAACGGCCACTAAATTGTGTTAATTAGTTGGTATTTAGGGCAGGTGAGGTGGCTGCTTAAAGCAAGGTGAAAGTAAAACAGAACGCCCTGTTTTACTTTCACATTGCTTTAAGCAGCCACCTGCCTTTAGCATAAAATATTTGATGTAATTTAGTGGCCGTTATAGAGAGGTTTAACTGTACCAGCGCATACTTTGTCTGCTGTATCCCCTCAAAATGAAATATTGTTGTGTTCCAAAATCAGATCTAGACGAGTTTACATGAAATAATGTGGGAACAAATGTGTTAATGCAGGCTGGTTTTGAGCTGGCTGTGGTTTACTCAGCAGGCTAATATGTTTTAACAAACCTATAAGTTTTATTCATCAGACTAAAGTTTAAACCCTTTACTCGGTGAATATCCATGTAACAAATAATGCCAGCATGAATATAAAATCAGTGATTTTTAATAATGGCAGTATGAACATTTATTTATTGTGACAGAAACTGGATAGTCAGATTTACATTATACAATGTATCAAAGGCAAACAGAGCAGATCCTGACCAGACGGCTCCTATAATAGCCGAATGGTCTGGGTCTACTCTGTTTGCGAAGGCATAAAAAGGCGTAGATAGGCGTATTTGTGGAGTACAGTAAAACCTCTCTATAACGGCCACATTATCATGTTAACCCTTTCCCTCATATAAACGTGTTTTCACGCATCTACAAACATAGTAGACACAGATCAGACGGCTCCTATAGGAGCCGTCTGGTTAGGGTCTGCTCTGTTTGCTAATGGAATATGATAGTTTTGTTTCTTTAGTTTATAAAATGGCTACAATGTTCCACCTTCTATATTTCATTATAACTATTTTGTCCATGTATATTCAATAGGTATTGAAACTTGTAATAAACATAGAACAGGGAAAGGGTTAATTAGTTGGTATTTAGGGCAGGTGGCTGCTTAAACCAAGGTGAAAGTAAAACAGAACGCTCCTGTCATTTAGTGGCCGTTATAGAGAGGTTTTACTGTATACATAGGGTTAAACACTATTTTATCAAAGGACGATTTTTGGTAACCTAGCGGTCATAACAGAATCGGTAGTACAAATTCCCTGGAAAGCTTGGTTTGAAGTATTGGTTTTCATTCTCGGGTAGTGAGCTTGAATACCGCCTGCATGCCAACCAATAACACATTTCGGCCCGTGCAATCTGGGCCCGGTGTTAATAAAACCGTTTGTTTTGTGTTCAGCTCAATTGAGCATAACAGTCCATTTGTTTCATTAGAGTAGGGTGATGAAAATTAAAACAGTTTTTAAAACGGTTTTAGCCTCAGAAAAATCAACTATTTTTTGCTGCCAAATTGCAGTAGCAAATAGCCTTTAAACTGTTGAACAGCTGCACTTTGTTGACCCATAATGCTATGAATATTTATTAGCTGAATATCTATAACAGCTTATATTCACTTGAATTGTGGTATTGGTAGAAACTCTAGAGTCAGATCTGTTATAATCACATAATTAAAACAAAGCAGACCCTGATAAGACGACTGATAGGGACTACTGGAGCCGTCTGATCTGGGTCTACTCTGTTTACAAAAGCATTGAAAGCTTAAAAGATTAAAAAATTAAAGGCCTAAAATTACATAAAGCAGTGTTTATATGTTGAAAAGAAGTATATTGCAAGAAATATCAAATAAATGCTGAAGACAAACCTTTCATGTGTTTGATATCTAAAGACTACGATGCTTTTCGAAAATGTATTAATATTTATTCTGGTTGTATTTCAGGTTTATAAATGCTCGACATATGCCAGTAATATATCCGACGGTTTATTTTGTATTAAATGGTAATTTTCCAAATTGACAATATTCATGATAATTATTGAACACAGCAGAGAGCACGTTATAGGAACTATCATTTTAATAAAGGTTATGAGAAACTAGATTATATTATACAATTTGAATGAATAATTTTGCAGAATATGAAATAGGTTTCTTGAAGGTGATATATTTTAAGAAATCGTCTTCCAATGTCATCGCAAAGAGAATTGGAAAGAGCCACATAGCATCCATTTAAACTTGTTTACGTCATCCATTTGAGATCATTCATACGCTAGAAATATAGTACCCGGGAGTAAGAATTTTAATTTAATATTCTGAAAATAGATCCATTCCAAGGTTCTGAAATTAGATTCATGACTACAAGACATTAACGATAATATATAAGAATAATGATAACCCTTTCAACACAATTATCTGTAACATTGTGGTCTGCTATGTATCTGTAACATTGTGGTCTGCTAGGATTCTGAATTAATGGATTTCTTTTCATTTTACTTTTGAGAAAATATGAATGTCAAAGAGTTTGGACCCTGATGAGACGTTGTCCTCTGGACAACAACACATGGTTTTAATGGTCATAATAAATCTGGCTTTAGAGTAGAAACGGCTATGTTAACCCATTACCTCATAGTCTATTTTTAGATCCAACATCTTTGAATGAAAGGAAAAGGAGCATTGAAGAGGGTTTACAGCATGACAGAGGTAAACACACTGTTGTATAGAATGCTACTTAAGTATGGTATCCATTAAACCATTACCTCATAGGTTATCTTTAGATCCAACCTCTTTTAATACATCTACCGAAATAGGAGCATTTACTGCAAAAACGGAAAGCTTTACAATTGTTTAGTTATGAAACTATTCTGATAAATACAGCATTTGCTGCTATGGAGCAAATACTCTATTTATCACAATGGTTTCAAAAAGTGACTTTTAAAGAGGCATAGAAGGGCGTATTTATGAAGGATATAGTTAAATCACAGATAGACTACTGTAGGTTTTCAATTATCCTTCTTTCTTTCTGCATAGATCTACAGTGTTTCGAGTTAACTCCGTCAGATCGTGAGAATTCCTTGGTGTACCTTATCATTGCAAGAAAAAACAAGAGAAAAGCATATTGCGGCTCTTATATGAAGTATACAACAATAAAAAATATGCAATATAAAAGTACATTTTTCTTCAAATTGGTTTAACCCATTACCTCATAGGCTATTTTAGATACAACCTCTTTGAATAAACCTACCGAAAAGGAGCATGAACTCGCGGAAAGGATTTTTTTTTAGAATTTTGTAAGTTGAAACCATTGTGATAAATGGAGCATAAATTTTGCTCCTATAGGAGCAAATGCTGTATTTGTCACAATGGTTTCACAAAGTGACTTTCACAGAGTCGTCAAAAGTCGTCAATATGAGGGAATGGGTTAAAATAAATGTCAGGCGCGCCAAATGGTTTTGTGTCTTGATGGGACTCCGGGTTACTCTTCGTCTCATCTACAGTAGAACCTGTCTTTAGTTCCCATCAAGAAGATGTCTAATTATGAGTCTGTAAGGCAGGTGGAAGCTTAATGCAGGTCAAATATAATGTAGAAAGCTTCTATAGAAGTTGTCTGCATTACTTTGCCCTGTATCCAGCAACTACATGTACATGCCTTACATACTCATAATTATATAGAACCTGTCTTCAGCGGCCATCAAAAAAGAGGTCTAATTATGAGTTTGTAAGGCAGGTGGTAGCTTTATGCAGGTCGAAAGTAATGCAAAATTCTCCTATAGAATAGCCACTTAGGACATGTTCTACTATAGATCCGAACCGTTTGCAAAGGTTCGACATTGGAGTAATGCAAGTTAATAGAATCGTAGATTCACATATCGAACTTTTGAACATGATTTATTACTGCGCATTTTAACATGTACAGTAAAACCCCTCTAAACCGGAATAATAGTAGAGAAGAATTTAGATACTTTTAGGCAGGTGGCTGCATCATGCAAGGTGAAAGTCATGCAAAGCTCCTCTAGGAGCTTTCAGCATGACTTTCATCCTGCATGAAACTGCCACATGTCTCAAAGACCGATATTTATACCAAAATTAACGCCCGGTTTAGATGGGTTTTACTGTAGTATTTTTACGGCTTTGCAACCTACACTTAACAGATTCTGTTGCAGTTGTCTGATTAGGGTCAGCTCTAAATGCTTATTTTTTACATGTCGGAATCTTCCCCTGTTTGCCATGTCATGTAATGTCCTCATTTTAACAACGGAAACTTAATGCATTAATATTCACTATTGGCACAGTATCATATGAACATTCGCCAAGTTAAGACTTGAACAGAAAATTATAGCCAGTCGCTTTATTTTCGCTTTTCTTGGACCATATAATATCCGCCGTATTACATTGTGTATGATCAACGGTATTTAATGCATCGTTGCTGCAAATGGCCAAACCCTGATGCTTCTCTGTATGCGACATGTCTGATCAGGTTCTACGCTTTCTGTAATACAGGAGTCCGCTTTGCCCAAGATATAAATAAACACGGGGATTGCAGCAATGTGTTTTTATACTAGTTCAGGCCACAGCAAATTCTTAGACCGGAGTTAAGTGCTTTTTGCCATTGACACGTTTCCTTTGATTAAATTCCTCCTTTCAGACATCAGAATGTGAAAATGCTGTACATAATGAAATCAGTGAATACACAATTTGATGATACTGGTGTCAATTTCACGAAATTAGTCGGGAGTTACAGAAAATTACTCCATTAAAGTGTTAAATAAAGTAGTTGATTGTGCTTAATCCAAGAGACATTCGTTTTAATGTCTCCCCTGGTAGGAGATTAAACAATGCTTACAGAGTGTTCCCCATCTCAACATTACAATGTCACTATTGGTAGTGTTTTGTTTTTAACGCGTTCAACGCGGCTGAATGTTCAAAGTGAAGTAGCATGTCAGTGTTTCAATATAGAGTACCAGGGGTTCAGATAAGATGCATACATTAAAACATTACCTCATAGGCTATTTTTAGATACGACCTCTTTGAATTAATCTACCGAAAAGGAGCAATAATTAGAGAAAAGGAAAATTTTAGAATTTGCAGTTTGAAACCAATGTGATAAATAGAGCATTTGCTCCTATAGGAGAAAATGCTCTATTTATCACAATGGTTTAACAAAGTGACTTTTACAGAGTCGTCAAAAGTTGTCAATAGCAGGGAAAGGGTTAAACCATTTTCACGAATAACTTCTTTATCTCTCCACCAACCTCTATGTTGAACAACATAGGGTTTGGTGGAGAAATGACGATTTTAACTTGCTAGAGGAATTTTGAATGACAAACAGTGCACATCACGATCAGAGGACTCCTCTAGGAGCCGTTTGATTTGTGTCTATTCTGTTTACAAATGCCAGCACATGCGTGTTACTGACATACAGTAGAACCTGCCCTAAGTGGCCATTCATTTATTGAACATTGGAGTCTTAAAAAGCAGGTGGTTGCTTAATGCAGGACGAAAGTCATGCAGAAAGCTCCCACAGGAGCTTTATGCATTACTTTTGACCGGCATTAAGCTACCACCTGCCTAACAGACTCATAATTTGACCTTTTTGACGGCCGCTTAAGACAGGTTCTGTTATATAATCAGTGCAGTAGTGGACCTGTATGACATGTTTCAAAACATGGCAGTGCAATGTGTTTAACGTTCTATGTAATGTCATGTTTTATATCTAACTCTTTACTTCATTAATATTCATGAAATAAATGATGATATCATGAATATTAATTAGCTGAGTTTTCATATTGGCATATGAACAATGGGAATCTAAACCATGGTAGAAACTATAAGATCAGATCTATATTTTATTTTTAGTAGAACATGTCTTCATCAACCATTAATAAGAGTCTAAATCTGGATTTCTAAAAAAGGTGGTAGCTTAATGCGTGGTAAAAGTGATACAGAAATCTCCGTAGGACCGTTTAACCCATTTGCTCCCCGTGGGTTCTTCCATGTTTATATACTGGATTAGTCCAACAAAATGAAATTGAAAATTTAGGCCAGGCACCCCTTAGGTAAAAAACGGACTAATCCAATATATAATCATGGAAGTATCCACTAGGCGCAAATGGGTTAAGTCGGTGTTTCATCTGGATCCATACTAGCTGACACTCAGTCAAATACATTTCAAACATCTGATCCTCTCAACACCAGATCCAAGTGTAACATTTTCCTTCATATAAACGAATATTCACGCATTTTCAAACAGTAAGTTTATGGTATAAATAGAACTGATTCTGACGCTTTTGTCTGAGTCAAAACATGCTGTATACATATCCTGTCACAAACAATAAGCTAATATAGGCGTCGCCATTAAAATAATTTGCGACCGTTAAAAACCTCATATACCGTCGCAAATTTCAAATTACAGTAGGATTAACCCTATTCTAACGCAATCTTAACACGAAAAACGACAAATTGTTGAGCCGATTTTAACTCAAGTAATATCCTTTGCGCGCGGATGATTAAATGAGTGATGAGGCAAGAAATAGTACACCAGTTTCTCTCAGATTTCTTAAAGTAACTGTGTTTTCACCCTGGTTTATATATATATACATTTCATTAGTCATGAATAATTGTGCGATAGCTATTCAACATGCTGAGCTCAATACATACATTCAATACACGTTTTGGTAAAGTAACGTCATCTTAGTCTATGGCGCCATACGGGAAAACGTCGCCTGTAACAATGACGTCACGTTACAACGTTATGTTTGAACAAATAAATAAGGCCTAATCTGGATCCCAACACTTAGAGTATCTCAATAATTCGTGACAAAGTAAACAATGGAAAATAACTTGAAATAACGGGCCAAACTGGAATAGATCTAGATTTATATGTCAAAGTATGCATACGGATTTATCATTGCTTATAAACAACGCGCATTGATATATTTACATGCACATGGTGTTATTCGGCCATTTTCGATTGGTTGAATTTGCGACATATAAAACACTTTTTATATGCCGCAAATTTGGTCACATGAGCCAATCAGATTTCAGGAAATTGACAGATTGCGTTAGAATGAAAATTCATTATATCATTTTTCTTTACATGAATATTAAACAGGGAAAATGTTAAGCAATAAGTATTATTTGCACAGCGGGATAAAGGTTAAGTATAGATGTTATTGCTTTGATATGGGGTAATTCCTCGAGAAAAGTTATCCGATTGGCATTCTAACAATGTGCTAAGTGTGTCGTTGCTTTAAGCTAAGAGACTCTACATTCTATTTATGAGAAAACAGTCTATATTGCCTCTTTGTCTGAGATATGTCACGAATGGGAATACTGTCGAAGAACTGCGAATAAAACAAATCTCAGCCAGTCAATTCGTTAAGGATTCTGGATCTGCCGATATTGTATGCGGTCTATACGTGCGTGCGTCCTATCTTGTCCACGTGCGATACCTTTAGTTTCACGTTCACATCGCCCATCCCATGGAGCAGTGATAATCCCCAATTATATCGCCCAGTTTGCTGAAGAGTCAACGGTATGTGGACAAAAGCTCCATATTAGCTTCCAAATGTTCGTGTATGTAATTGAAAAGTTTTGCTCTTGATCATATAATACAACCACAGAACTATCATACATTGATGTACACATGTAAGCTTGTCTCTGTCTTACACACTGGTATACACTGTCTCATTCAGTGTTTAACACATGGCAACATCTTACACTTAAGTGCATGCTGTCATCCAATGCACTACATTACACATGTGAGCATTAGGCAGTCGTGTATTCTGGGTCCATGCTTATACATGTAAAGCTTTTGATTGGTCAGATTTGAGTTCTCAAGCTTTTGATTGGTCAGATTTGAGCCTTTGGCTCAAATCTGACCAATCAAAAGCTTGAGAACTCAAATCTGACCAATCAAAAGCTTGAGAACGAAACTCAGACTCAACTAAAAGCTTTATAAGCATGGACCCTGTTTTACCAGCATGTTTCGGTCAAGTGCACTGATTCACGCTCATCAGCACTTCGCCGTCTATTCCATAGTTTACCCTGACAACATAATCTAGTCGTATGCATTATTCCACGCTTATCAGCATGTAACAATATTATTCATGTGTATACGTATCAGTAAGAAATGAATTGTGATAGTCTTATACACCTGTCAGCATGTGACAGTTAAATACATCAATTTGCACTTGTCAGCATCTTGCACTCATCTGCAAATACGTTTCATTACACACGTCAACTTAAGACAGTCTTATACACAGATTTACAATTATAAGCATGTGCCAGTTACGCATGGCAATCTTATACATTTCATTACAACTGTCAGCTTATAACAGTCTTATACACTGCTTTACACTTATAAGCATATGCCAGTATACATATCAGCAGCTGGCAATCTTATACATTTCATTACACTTGTCAGCTTATGACAGTCTTATAAATTGATTTAACCGTGTCAGCATGTGACAGTCTTATACACTAGTTTACCCGGGTTACGTTTGTTAGGAGCAGGGTATGCAGTGTTTGTCATGTACATGTACATGGATTTTGGATTAGTTCATTTGACAATTCAGCATTGTAACGGTTATGACCAAGAACTATATTCCTGTTTGATGATCGTTTTAGATGGGGTTTTGCAGTACATATTTACACGAACATGACATCGGATGTAAAAAGCATTGCACTCTACGTGAAGATAAGGCATGATTTCACAAAATATCAACTTTAGATCTGTACATTGTATCAAGTTAAACCAGATGTTGCTTTGATTAAACAAAAAAAGGATATTCGATTCATTCATAAAGTTTAACCTTTGTGAAACTTGTTCTTAAGATTAAAACAAAATGACGCCTACTGAGTGAAATCAAGGTTTGATTAGGCTCAAAATTGCTTTCCATCCATCTGAGCAAAAAAAAACGTGTTACCACAGCAACAGACACGACACAGAGCTTACATGTGTACTACAGTACCATTCACTATCGCGAATGCTTAACCCTTTATCTCATGAATATTCATGCAAGAAATATTGATATTGTGAATATTAATTAGATTATTTATTATACACGCATATGAATACTGGACATTTTGGTAAATGACAGAAACAGTAGAATCATATCTATATTATACCTGATTAGACCTGCATGGTCTTCTCTGTTTGCAAACGTATTAAAAGGCATATCTATGAGGCTTCGATCAAAACTGTTCTCAGTGTCAGATTGAACCGTGATGCAGCTTTAACCTTTATAATGCTGACTTTTTAAATGGAATACAATAAAACCTCTCTGTAAGGGCCACTAAATCGTGTTAATTAGTTTGTATTTAGGGCGGGTGGCTGCTTACAGCAATGTGAAAGTAAAAACAGAACTTTCATATAGGAGCAAATACTTGATGTAATTTAGTGGCCGTTATAGAGAGGTTTTACTGTATTCCAAAGAAGGTGTAACAAGACAAACAGTGCAGACCCCGATGAGAGGGCTCCTCTAGGAGCCCTCTTATCTGGGTCTACACTGTTTGCAAATTACATTATTGACTCGTTTCCTGCGTAGAAAGGGTTATGGTTAAGTCAACCTTTTGAACGCTAGAAAAACTAGTGTACTTCAGGCATTTACAAGCAATGTAGACCAAACATAAAGGGCTCCGAGAGGAACACTCTAATCAGGGTCTGCACTGTTTGTGGTCTAAACCCCTGTCGCAAATGATACGGTTCCATACCAAATATTATTGGATATCGTTAAATATTGATGATCCTTTGCACTATCAATATATACCTTGCTAAATTGATATTTTGATAGGGACTTCTTATACATGTAATCATACTCAATGTTACCCATTGTATGCAGGAAATGAGTGCACTATCATCGGAGAACAGTGTATACCCAGATCGAATGGATCCTAGAGGTATGTACTGTTTCAAAATCCTCTCGCAATTTAACCCTTTCATGCTATATAAACAATGATGAGCTGTTTCACTCTAAACATTCAGTATTCAGTATAATGAAACTTTCATTTGAGCCCGCTCAACGACTTTGATGTAGGTGGACATGGGTTCAAGTCATTATTTCTAAGAAGAATTTTTGAATCGTTATCAGTGTGTTCCTTGAAAACATTCGAGCACTCTTCAGAATGTTAACCCTTTCCTTCATACTAATGCTTTTTCACCCATTTGCAAACAGAGTAGACCCAGCTCAGACAGCTCCTATATGAACCGTCAGATCAAGGTCTGCTCTGTTTACTAATGACGTTTGATTGGTCTGTTTCTTTGCTTTCTTACAATGTTCCGTCTTCCATATTTCATTATAATATTTTGTCCATGAATATTCAGTAGGTATTGAAATTTAGAATAAACATAAAACAAGAAAAGTGTTAAACAGGGAAAGAGGTAATATATTAAGCTCGTTCGTGAAACTGGGACCAGTGGTTTACGGTGTTCTCGTCAGCATAAGTGCTGTCTAGTCATCTCAATTGACATTTATATATATAGTGTATAACTTGCATTAAGCGGCCATAAAAAGACCCATAGTCTGTAAGGCAGGTGGTAGCTTAATGCATATCAAAAGTAATACAGAAAGCTACTATAGGCGAAAGTAATGCACAGAACTCCTATAGGAAATGTCTGCATTACTTTTGCCCTGCATTAAGCAACCACCTGTTTTATAATACTTCTATGATTAATTAACCCATTTGCTCCCACGATCCCATATATTGGACGTAGGCAAACAGTGTAGACTCTGATCAGACGCCGCATAATGCGGCGTCTGATCAGAGTCTACACTGTTCGCTGATAGGAAATTCAATATAAAACAAAACGAAATGGAAAATTTAGGTCAGGCACCCCTTAGATAAAAAATGGACTAATCCAATATATAAACATTGAAGAATCCACTGGGAGCAAATGGGTTAATAATTGGCCGCTTAAGCCAGATTCTACTTTAGTGTAAACAGTGGAAACATTAACAGTCTCGGCTTTGGCGACCAGCGTTCGTGATTACATTTGCAAATAGTTTGGATCCAGATCTCATCAGGGTCCCAACCGTTTGATACATAGATTAATTTAAAAGAAATAGAGAAAACTGTTTTGTTTTTAAAGTTTGTTTACAGATTTGTATAGGCAGCATATTTCTTCTATGAGTTTTGTTCCTGCTGAGCAAGCTGAAAGTTGCAGTAGAATCTGCCTTAAGCGACCATTAAAATAGTTCTAACTATGGGTCTGTAAGGCAAATGGTAGCTTAACGCAGGTAAAAATACGGGAGCTTTCTGCATTATGTTTGTCCTGCATTAAGCAGCCGCCTGCTTTTGTAAGACTCCTATGTTCAATAAATGACCGCTTAAGACATGTTCTAAGTAATGCACTTTATACCGTTTGCGTAACCGTTGTCAATGCGATACTCATACAAATCACAAAATGCCATGATGCTGTTTTTCAGTCTATTGTGTGTCAAGCAAAATGGGTCATTTAAACTCATTTTTGTATAAGTACTGTATAAATTGTGCAATACATTGTAAGATCCTTATTTTTCACATTGATAAAAGATGATGTTATATTTTGTTCCCATAACCAGCGACCTGACTTGAATTTGCAAACAGTTTGGATCCAGATGAGACGAAGTGTAACCCGGTGTCCCATCAGTACCCCAACTGTTTTGCAACAGGTCAATAATTTCTCAAACTCTTGATCGAATCGGAAGTAGTCAGAATTGCAAAATATCCCACTTATATCAGACCCTATTCTTTGCGGTTTAAGGGTTAAATGCTCCGACAATATTCTCGCTTTAAGGTTCTAAACATCAATGAGGAATATTAAAAAATCTTGAATATGCGGAAACGATTAAATATTTAAACTCTCTAATGTACGAAACACATGTTTAATGGCATGAAGCCATATAAAATCAAATAAGCTCGTGGATTTAAACGCAAATTTAGCAACAGTAAGAATTATTTTGCGGATTTATAGTTATACAGAATATCTATATTTCATAACGGATTGGTCGATCTTTTTAATTTAAGGTTATTGGTCACATATAACAATACTTTTAATAAAACTCGATACATATATATGTGTTGTAAATATCCTTCTTGCTATTTACTTTTGTGTTTCCTGGGATGTTAAAACAGCAACATCCAACTTCCATTTGTTATCTGTTGTCGGTCAGTTCTCAAGGTACTAAAGAATATATTGGACCAACTATGTCATACGTCATACCTTGGAACAAACCATCTGATACCTTCTGATACAACCACGTGGTGCATGTATTTTGGGTCAAATGTGTGATCCAATCATGTGTTATATTGGACCAAACTATGTACTACACACCATGTGATATATTGTACAAAATATTGTGATAGCTTGTATAGCACATGTATTAGTCATGTACGACATTGAACAAAACATGTGATACATTGGATCAACATTGTCATACCTTTTGCGAAGGAGGAAAAACTTAGATTTCAGCCGGTGATGTCACGCAGTTTGTGCAAAAGTAATTCAAACCATAGTTTCCTAAAAGTGTTAAATGATTTGAACATAAAGTCAGTTGTCTTCAATATTGATTCTCATTTTTCTCCAGTCACCGTGTAGACGGAGTAACGTTAACCGATTAGTTCATAGACCTTTGCAAACTCAGTAGATCCTGATCAAATAGCTCTTGTATCCGTTATCTGATCAGGGCCAGCTCTGTTTGCTATGAAATGCTTTGGATCTGTTTATGTGGCTTCTGGCAGGATAAAATTCTTCCTTCTCACGATATCATTATACACCTTCAGCTAATTAACATACACGCACTTTTATTTATCATATAAATATTCATTTAGTAGAGGGTTAAGAAATGGACACGTCTTCACCATGTCCGTTTATTGGTGTTAACCCTTTTCTCGCTGTTAGCGCGTGACTAGCATCTGTAAACAGCCTGGATCGAGATGAGACGCCGAGTAACTCGGCGTCTCATCAGGATTCAAGCTATGTAACATTCAGTCAAGAATTTCTCAAAAGCTTAATCAAACAGGAAGTAGCCAACTTTGAGCAAGATCCATTTTTAGCAGGCATGTTTTAACAGCAAGATAAGGGATATTATACGCTCGCCACTACTTTAACGTGTCCTGCTACAGGAGGGTTTAATAGCTATACGTACCCCAAATACTGCAATCGTTTTTTCTCCACAAAACCATATACATATACTGTGTCCACTGTTTAGAATCGTCTCGAGAAGACGATTCTAAAGAGTGGTTACAGTATAGGGTTAGGTGGTGAAATAAAAGAGATATGCTGGAATATGTTTAAATTTACGAATTTTATCTGGACCTCTGAATTGTTATTTTGTACACAGTTTGAATTCAGATGAGACGCCGAGTAATTCTTTGTCTCATTAGGATCTACGCTGTTTGACACTCTGTAGATCCTGAAGAGACACCGAGTTACGTCGCGTCAAGCTATTTGCCAATATCCCTACCAGAACTAAATTAACCCTTCTCTTGCTGAATTTTAAAATACATTTCTCCTTCTTTACCCATGCCCTGTTGTATAATTACATATATCGTCACCGTGTACAAGTATTTCGCTGTGCAATCACTGTTGTGGAGTGCACTGGTTGCACAATCAACTTGTAAATAGTGCAGACCCTGATGAGACAGCTCCTGCAGGAGCTGTCTCATCTGGGTCTTCACTATTTACAGGTAGGTATATTGACGTGAATAGCAAGCGAAGGGTTAAATTGACGAGATTTAACTCTTTTTATCTTCCGATTCGTTCAAACAAACAGCAGATTTACTTGGCGTCTCATCTGGACCCAAGCTGTTTGTAAATGACAGTCAATTCGCGCTTAGCTTAGAAGGGTTACAATTTGAACTTATCATCTATAAGATGACTTAAACAGAGTGTTCTTCTCTAACCATAGAAAAGCATAATCAAATCGTAAACCTAATGAACATGGCGTGATTTTGCGTTATGGCTATATATCTGATATTTTAGGCCCGTCCATGATTGAAACGAAGATAAAAAGCTCCATAAAAATCCATTTCCTAAGACATCTTGCGACGTTTTCTGCCAATAAGTTCCAACAAAGACAATTTATATAGCCTAAATGTCAAAATAGTATCATTTCACACGAGATATGTTATTCCTTTGTTCTTTTGTAGTATGTAATGCACACAAGGACTCGGACCAAAAAGCATTTGTGTTTTTATTTCTATGGGACACAGGCAAACAATGTTGATCCACATTAGATGAGTGCTAGAGGAACCAGCACATCAGGGAAGACTATGTTTTTGCTCATGCATTTTGCCCGAGTCTGATATTCCTTATTGTTCAAGTCACAACGAGCTGCGTGACATATTTTCAATTGCCTCAGTAGTTTTGCTCGAGGTGATACATATCCTTTTCATAAGTAGATCATGTCTTAAGCGGCCAACAAAAAAGAGGTATAATTATGGGTATATAAGGAAGGTGGGAGCTTATAGCAGAAGCTTTCTGCATTACGTTTACCCTGTATTAAGCAATAATCTGCCTTTTAACAATCCCATGTTCAATAAATGAACCGCACTCAGTGAAAATCGGTCTCATTACATTACACACACTGCATACCCTGACCAGATGCTGTATCTTGTCTGAGTCTGCACCGTTGTCATCTGAATCAGTGACAAGTTGTTCTGTATGTTTCAATACACTGTGGAAATTGCCCAGATACCTCAAAGATGTGACGTCAGAGCTAGGTCTACACTGAGAATGTGTTACGACCGAATGGTGATATATCAAAATTAGTAAAGATAGTATGACCTTTTCTGTGTACAGGAAAACCTTGCTTAACCAGATTCGCCAGTCCGAACCTGGCTAATCCGAACCTCGCTAACATGAATCTGGCTAATGTATCAAAACCTCGCTAACATGAACCTGGCTAATGTATCAAAACCTCGATAACCAGAAACGGGCTAACCCGAACCTCGCTAGTCGCTAACAGGAACAAATGCTTTATCCATCACAGTGGTTTCAAAAATACACAATTCTGTTGTTCCTTTTCTCCAGTAAATGCTCCTTTTCGGTAGATATATGCAAAGAGGTTGGATCTATATATAGTCTGGGAATGGGGTAAGCAGCCACCTTCCTTAATTTTAGTTTTCAATTCGTCTTCATTAGAAGATCGGTACCCATGCTTATAAAACTTTTGAGCCTTTGGCTCAAATCTAACCAATCAAAAGCTTGAGAACAAACTCAGACTCAACTTAAAAGCTTTATAAGCATGGACCCGGATTAGACAGGTGTTACTTATATATAACAAACAAAGAGGAAAAGTTTGATACGTAAATATATGAGAACGAATAGCTTATCAGATTGTCATCATTGGGGAAACTTCTGATGTTGTCTTATTTAAACAAACTGAAAAATGAAAATAATAGAGTAGATCCCACTTAACAGTGTAATATTGTCATGAAACTTTGGTTTAGATATATCTAGGCTGGTGACTGCTAAGTGCAGTGTGGAATATTTCTTCACGACTTTTATCCTGTATTAAGCTGTTACCTATCTTAACCCTTTACTCCATGAATATTCATGTAAGATAATTATGATGACATCATGTCTATTAATTGGATTGTTTTTAGATGGCATATTGTCATATAAAAACACATTTCTATTAAGTGTTCGGTTTAGGTCTTTTATTGTACTGTATCATTTATATTGTATTATGATTAACTCCTAGGCTATTTTTAGACCCAACCTCTTTAAAATAATCTACCGAAAAGGAGCATTAATTAGAGAAAAGGACAATTTTAGAATTTTGTAGTTTGAAACGATTGTGATAAATAGAGCATTTGCTCCAATAGGAGCAAATGCTCTATTTATCACAATGGTTTCACAATGTGAATTTTATAGAGACGCAAAAATGCGTCACTAGGGCGTAATGTGTTAATAGGATCCAGCTTTTCTGACACTATGATCGTTTTGTAAAGCCATCGATAAAAGCATTTATGTTAGAATGGATGTATACGGCTCATAACTTGCCTAGCAAGCTACGTTCTTACTGCTAATATAAAACTATGTTACTGGGAAGCGTGTAAGAGATTTGTTCGTGGGATCACCTTTAAATGTCTTCCCACAGACACATTTCTTATTAAGTAGGTGTATCAGAGTCAGTTTTACCAGACGTCATATGGACGATCGCCATCCATCAGAATAATTGCTTCTCCCAGATCATGACACTATATCGGTTTAATAAATTCTCCCGTCACAATGAGGAACAGGAAGAATGGGGTGCGACCTGGACGAGACAAACGATTACTGGAAAATATGCGAGTGTCATGGATACCAATTTTATTTTGGGCAGTTACATGTATCTGTTCCAAAGCTACGTTTTGGCAAATGAAATTGTTTGCTTTAACATTTTAACCGATTACCTCATAGGCTAGTTTTATATCCAACCTCTATCAATAAATCTACCGAAAAGGAGCAATAACTAGAAAAAAAATGATTTTTTAGAATTATGTGGTTTGAAACAATTGTGATAGAGCATTTGCTCCTATTAAGATAGATTCTAGTGGACATCGATCACAGAAGAAATAAGCTCTAACAAGCTGTCGACAGTTAGATACTTCGCATGCTTTACGAACTCTTATGTGTTTAACCCTTTACCTGATAGAAGCGACTTTTAGCGTGTTTAATTTATTCCTCCACTGAAGAAAATAGTTCAATTTTATATAGTCATGAACAAATACAATAGGAAATATTTTCTATATCCTAGCAGTTGGCAGTTTAAAGCAGGCTGAAAGTAAAGCAGAATGCGCCTTAAGGCGCATTCTGCTTTACTTTCAACCTGCTTTAAGTGGCCACCTGTCTCCATAACTAGAAACAGTCTATTGGGTAAAGGGTTAAAACAAAAACAAAACAATCAATTGGAGCCGTTTTGATCAGCGGTTGCTGTATTTTGTTTGGAATAATAAAGGGAGGATTCTTCAGTTTAGGCCATGGGTATAATGTGCCATTGGTTATACCAGACAATTATAAACATTCAACTAATTAAGATACATGAATATTCATTATTTATATGATTAAATGTAATACATATGTTTTCTACCGCCATATTCACTAAAATCTACACGTTTAAATAACTTTATAAGTTTATCATCGTTGTTTTTCAATATTTGTATAATACTTGGAATTGAAGCTACTCTATAGATGAAAGTCTAGACTAATATGCTTTAAATATTTGGTGAGCTATCAAAACTATTCAATATGTAGTAATTGGATGGGAGTCTAAAATTTAGTCTCAAAATGTTAGCAAACGTATGCAAAGCACTTTTTGTACTACCCGCAATAACAGTTGGCATGGTAAACGCGACCTATCTGACATTTACAAACGCAACGGACACAGACCAGGCGCCGAGTAAGTCGGTTTCTTATATAGTATCCAATCGAGAGGTTCTCGAAAGGATAGTCGACTCGGACATAGTCAGAATTGCTACAGTTCTGATATTGAGCAGGCATAGTGTTTACAGCGGGCTAAAGGCTACAACTGGCAGAGCTACATAACATTACATAACATAACATATCTTTTATTCGTCAAGTTTTCTTACAAGACACATGACAGCATGTACGGTCACGGTATAACTAACTATATGTACATGTAATTAAATGTAAATAAATGTAACTCTCTGCTCGTCATGAAGTTTCAACGAAATGTTTCCACTGGAAAAATCTCAGGGGCAAATAGATCAGGTGCCTTTGCGTTTCCGATAAGCTTGCAGAGAGTTAACATTTATAATATCAATAGCATACAGATAAAGGTGCATACACGAATACTAAAGTCATCATTTCTCCACCAAAAACTGAACTTTACTGTGACCACTCTCCAGAATTGTCTCTTCGAGACGATTCTGATAGTGGTCACAGTATAGGGTTAGGTTGAGAAATAAATGAGCTGTTGTTGAAAATGTTTTAAATTTACGTGTCTTATCGGGTCCTCTGAATAGATATGTAAAATACTTATGTAAACCATATATATAAATTTCATTCAAATACACCTTGTTTCATCACCGTGGACCTTTTTCTATTTCGTGATAAAAGTTGAACTGAGAGGTTAGTAATGATATTTAAAGCAGTATACTTCGGCACCGGTATCTGTCAGCATGTCTACCAGTATCAGTGGTATGCCTGCATGCGGTGATAAGTGACATGGTTTAATACATTGCTGCCCAGTGTCTCTGAACAATGACATAGACAAGCAGTGTAGATCCAGACCGGTGAACTCATAGAGGAGTCATCTGATCAGAAGCTGTATTGTTTGCTGAACCGATCGATGTCAAAATTATATACTATAAACTAGTTTGTGCCCCCTTCAACATGAAAAATGGATAAGTTCTTAACAAGGATCTGGACATATTATCCTTAAATAGTATTGGAACGAATGGGTTAAAACACAATAATAAGCGAGGAAATAATAGCCGCAAATCGTTGCAATTGCTTTTTATCTCGTTACAGTTTTGCCTCGAGAAACTAATTTAACCCTTCGCTTGCTATTAACGTCAATATACATTTGTACCTACCTGTAAATAGTGAAGACCCAGATGAGACAGCTCCTGTAGGAGCTGTCTCATTAGGGTCTGCACTATTTACAAGTTTATTGTGCAACCAGTGCACTCCAGAGCAGTGATTACACAGCGATATACTTGTACATAGTGAAGATGTATGTAATTATACAACAGGGCATGGGTAATGAAGGACAAACGTATTTTAAAATTCAGCAAGAGAAGGGTTAATATATTTATTTTGCTACTTGTCATACTCTCGTGTGTTTGAGTCCCATATAGAACAGAAGATCACCCAGACTGAACTTTAGAACGTATGCATTTTTCATATAGAGATTATTACCAATGATTACATGCTTGTGATATTCAATTAGTAAGACGAAACAGGCAGATCCTGATCAGAAGGCTCCCTCAAGACCGGAGTCTCACCAGGGCACTGGCTGTGTGACACTCAGTCAATCGTTTTCAATAGTTTGATCAAATCGGAAATAAATTATAATTGTGTACCATACCAAAGTTTGACACTTTCGCTGTTGTATATTCATGTAAAAAGAATAATACTGCGAATAATTAACAATTGAATATCTGAAATAACATAACAATAACAATAGCATAAATGAATAACCGACCTGGCAGTTAAGTGTTTTATTTTTTCCCATTTGCTTAATATACTAACTTCATAATTCAACTCAATAGGTTCTTGCAGCAAATGTACACATGGGATGACTGTTTTAGTCAAAAAGATTAAAATATATTATCATAAAATATTTAAAACAAAAGACTAGTACGATAGGATTGTTTATGCTTTAGGTCTAACACCAGCTTTACAATTGTAACAAATCACTCAAAAACATTGTTATCGATATATTTTGTTATAATTATATATGTTATCTATCCCTTGTACTGCTTGTAATTTTATATATTTTATATGCCAGTTTGTAAGGTGCGGAGGGGGTGGTTCTCCAACCGGCACACATTAAATGGACGGGGGAAATAAACGGGGTCACTCGCTGCAGGACCTTGAAATAATAATAATAAAAAAAACCCACATACAGACAGACAGAGCAGAGGGGGAGGTGGGACATAAAAATAAATAATGCAGTTTAGATGAGAAACAGACTGCGAGATTTGCAGACAACCACTCCTCGGAATACAGAAATTTTAAAGATGACTAATTATTACGTTATGTGCTTTAACTCTTTCAATGCGGGAAACAAGTTGGCTGTTATTTTCAAATTGTGTAGACCCAGAACAAAGGATTCATAGAAAAGTCCTCTGACCAGGGTCTGCACTGTTTGTCTTTCAAAATCCTCTCACAAATTATACATGTCCATCTACCTTTAAACAGCGATGGACTATTCCACTCTTAAAATTCACCACTGAAATGGTAAATGAATTTTAGTTGTATTAGGAAGGGTAAACTCGTAACATTGGTTGACTGTAAACCTTAAAATAGGCGAATAACAACAGCACATACTTCGATGTGAGCATTTCATCGCAACCTCCACACCGTCTATCAACAACTCCGGAAATAGCTAGGTAAAACTACTAAGTGAAGCGAAAGTTCATTGACTGTGAATTAGTAATTCGATATATTTATATAGATTATGACATATTCTAGCATTGCAATGTTTGATATTACTGGTAGATAGATCAACCAATGATTACATGGCTTCTGATCAATTCAAATTCACGTATGTAAATCATTTTGGGTGCATTATTCTCGGATTAGTACAACCGAGATAGCAGCGAAGAGGTCAAAAACGTGTTCGCAATCGCTTTTCTAATCCCCTGACACACGATTTCACACATTCCTGGTCATCACACAGCCAATACACACTTATGCCAGCGATAATTACAGAATACGATCAAAATTGGCTTTGAATTTGATAAAAGAAAAACAAGGTGTGTGTACGGCGAATAGATAAATGCGGTATGAATATTGTACGGCGAATAGCTTCCGATGTGTACGGCGAATAGTAATATATTTTACTGTTATGAAGACTGCTCGGCAAATAGCTTGCGTGGTGTGCGGCATTTTATGGCTAAAATTTACTTATAATCGTTCCCTAAGGTTAGTGCGAAGAAAATAAACTGACACCTCATGTCTATCATGAAAATGCCATTGATCTAGAATTAAAATGTAGGTTGTGCAGTAGCAAATGAGGAAACTTTTAGAAAGCACAAATGGCAGAGTATCCATATCTACTATTGCGCTACTTTCGGTTTTGACGGATCTGCACATAACAATGATTACAGAATTAAATGCTCAAGAATACTCTCCGTCATTATGGTACTGTTAAGTTGTGCTGATAAATAAAGATTTTAGATTGTATGGATTTGTTTTATGACCGATATTTTAGGAATTAGTATAGAATAATAAGTTATATAATATAATGCCATACGAAAGTAGTTCAGGGAAGTGATATGCTGCTTTTTATTGCAATAACAATCAAAATAAACTTTATAAATGGTGCAACGGTTAGGAGAAAAAATCTGCATAAAAACTGCCCGTGTTGGGAGCCTTACAAACTGCACACCATTTCTCGCAGTGAAGAAGTGCGCTTGCAGTGGATCAAACATTTCAAAGTCAGCCGCGAAGACTACAAGCCAACTTCTAATGGCAGGGGCGTAGCTAGCGACACGCATTTAAGCACGTGTGTAACATCAATGATAGGTGAAAACATTAACTAGTATGGCCAAAATGGAACAACACTCGAAGGCCAAGTAGGGATATACTTTGATAAACGTTCTGTCTTGTCATGTAAGATTTAACCCACTCCTCCAATTGACGCCTCTGTAAAAGTCACTTTTTGAAACCACTCAATTCTAAATTTTCCCGGGGAGCAAGCTCCCGGGCCCCTATAGCCACGGTGTTTAAACTATATTTGGATTCAGCTACGCTCCTTAAAGATGTGTAAGTGAATTTCTAGGTCTGAACATTTTAGTTTTAATTACTGTTGCATGCAACCGAGCATTCACGAAATTCGGATACCACAAGATATATGTATGAATGAAGAATTAGTTTATTAATCACTTTGTATTTGAAAAGACTGATGTTTGGTCTAAACAAGAAATTTTGCTATATTAATTGCCATGAGAGAATCCCGTGTAAACAATGATTTGAAAAAAAATATTTTAATTTTAATACCCCCCCCCACACACACACACACACACACACACACACTCGCACACACACACACACACGCATACACACACTCGCACACACACACACTCATGCACACACTAATCAAGTACCTTGTTGATTTGAGAGTGCTACCTCTTTGGCATAAACTGACCACATGACATCAGTTTTTGGGCACATAGCCTTAAATAGTCAGAGAATAGTAAGGCAGAAAAAGGACATCCCTGCTTAACTCCTTCAATACAAAGCTCTCGACTTATCAATCAGTCCTCAATCAGACATTATTCTTGCATAAATATTGAACAGGTAAAGGGTTAAATAATTCTAATTAAATTTCTTTAGTA
The DNA here is from genome assembly GCA_963576725.1 of Azorinus chamasolen. Classification (NCBI taxonomy): domain Eukaryota; kingdom Metazoa; phylum Mollusca; class Bivalvia; order Cardiida; family Solecurtidae; genus Azorinus; species Azorinus chamasolen. The sequence continues at coordinate 29,215,050 of OY755239.1, read as the reverse complement.
GAAAGGGGTTAATACGATGAAAAGTAACTGTATATACATACATATATAGAACATATGAGTCTTAAAAGCAGGTGGTTACTTAAAACAAGGAAAAAGTAGTGCAGAAAGCTCATAGGAACTTTCTGTATTAATTGTAGCCTGTATTACGCTACCACCTGCCTTACAGACCCATAATTGGACCTAATTGATGGTCGGTTAAGACAGGTTCTACTATATTCTTTGCCAGAAACAAATATCATGCCTTTTCTGTATAGAAACACACATCTGAGCCGTTGCAAACATAATAGGACCAGATTCATATCTCTGCTCTATTTGCTTTCGGATGGCTGTCATTAAGCAGGAAACGTACTCATGAAAATCCATAAGTAATACACTTAAGAATAGAACTTCAACTTGAATGAGCACATTGACCAACTCTAAAGCAATGTTCTTAAATTGTTAAGTGGCCTATAAATGTAATTTAACTCACGGGTCCTTGTTCGACACTGTCGATTAAGATACCATCCTTATTTAAAGCATTTTCTTTCGATAACTGTTGAAGCTATTCGCCGTATACTAAAAATCACCAGAAACGCTATTCGCCGTACACCGTAACAACTATTCGCCGTACACAATCCTACATATGAATTTTGTAATATCTTCTCACACAATGTATGGAAAGTTACAATTTTTGGTACATAAAACAAAACCATCATATGCTTCGATTCGGCAGTTAATTCATGAATATACAAATACAAGTTTCCTTGAATAAGACCCAAATATCAAGTGGCGTTGACTTTTCCTCGCTACTAGGAAAGCCTTTTACAGGTTAAATATTCTGATATTGCCAACTTATGCAAGAGTTTAAACTTTGAGTGAAGTAATCAAAGATTCATAGACCCGGTAGTGCTTTATCTATGACGGTTAAGATAATGAGAGTTAAAATAACAAAGGATTGTCTTACATGGTGTTGGTCAAATTTATCACTTTCTTCGCTTCACTTAGTAGTTTTACCTAGCTATTTCCGGAGTTGTTGATAGACGGTGACCTCTATAATATGGGATACCATTACTGGCATAAGTGTACATGTATTGTCATTTCTTGACCTCTGCGCATTAGAAGTTGGTTACATAGTATTGATAACATTTCCCTCATATAAACGCATTTGCAAACAGAGTAGACCCAGATCAGACGGCTCCTATAGGAGGGTCTGCTCTGTTTGCTTTTGACATGATATAAATATGATTTTACAGTTTTTGTCAAAGCAAAAACATCCTTGAGAATTTTACATTATAAAACTTCAGCTAATAAATAGTTATGATGTTATAATGTCTGACATGAATATAGACCTGGGCCTGTATTCATAAAGCTCCTAAGGAGAAACTTAAGAAAATTCCATAGTTTCTTTAATATTCCTTAGTCTTATAAAATAGATACAAGTAAACGTACATTTAACACTTTACTTTATTCTTATAGATATTGAACGAATAATGAATTTATGCAAAATAATTACACTTTTATGATGACCTTATATAAGTTATATATGGGAATTTTTAACCATGGTTGAAACTGTAAATGCCTACTTATATTGTATCTTCAGTTAACAGAGAACGCCCTGATCAACAGCTCCTACGGATACCGTCTGATCTGGGTGTTCTCTGTTTGCAAAGTTGCGAAAAAGTGTCTCTATTAGGTAACTGGTTAACCCTTTCACCGCCGCAGTCGCATAAATGCACCACGACAAATAGTACATTCACAGATCAGACGCCGCCTTGAAAAGGCGGCGTCTGATCAGAGACTTCACTATTTGCCTCAATCTCTATTTCTATATATGTGCTTTATTCCTTTGAAATTGCATTTATTTATCTCATTTCCTTATTTTACTGAATGATTTAACGGATTGCAGACGACAATTAGAAATTTGGCACCGAAAGGGTTAATGCTATATTGTTTTTTTGGTGGGACTTTTTACAGAATATCACATGATAAACTATTAGTCTGAAAGGTTAAAAATGACAGTTCTAAGATTTAAGGCACAAGTCTACTGTCATTAGCCTTCAGAATGTCTATATTTTCCGCCAGAACTTATTGAACATTTTTGAGATGTCCAAGGGAATTGGTAATAGCTGGTACTATTGTCCACTGGGAAATTAACACAAAAGGCTCAAATTATCCAGTTTCTTTAATTATCGCAAAAGGTTAAATATTTCACTGGCTATCTGCCCGTTGCCTCTGATATAACTAACACGCCACCTGCCTCCACAATGGGTTACGTATCTATGTACCGAGGAAAGCACCATGGCCATTAATATTTAATAGAGGTTTACTAATGAAACATTCACCATACCCGCAAACAACAAGACATCTTTACTAGCCCTATTGGACATTATGAAATATGACCATCCTCCTTCTGTCTTGTGCACTCTATTTCACTGCCAATCGTGAATAGTTGACCAGCTTTTCAAGCAGTTCAGATCCAAGCGACATGGCAAGTATTAGTAACGTGGAACCCAGCCTTTTTGATGCTATAATTACGTTTGGGTTATTTTAACACATTATCCCCTAGTGACGCATTTTTGCGCCTCTCTAAAATTCACATTGTGAAACCATTGTGATAAATAGAGCATTTGCTCCTATAGGAGTAAATGCATTATTTATCACAATGGTTTTAAACTACAAAATTCTAAACTTTTCCTTTTCTCTAGTTAATGCTCCTTTTTGGTAGATTAATTAAAAAAGGTTGGGTCTAAAAATAGCCTAGGAGAGAATGAGTTAAACAAATAAATATAGATGTGAATAATGCGACATCGCTGGGCAACAAAATAATCATAGCAATCTGCTTCCAATCTGCTTGAAAGTTTGAGCCCCGCTGTGTACTACTGCCTATTTGACAGTAGGCGTCTGTTGAAGAAACACGCAGCAAATAGTTCATACCGAAGACTCTACAGTAGAACGTGGCCTAAGCAGTCATTCATTTATTTAGCACATGTGTCTAAAGAGCAGGTGACTGCTTAATGCAAGGCAAAAGTAATACAGAAAGCTCCTATTTGACATTTCTGTACCTGCATTAAGCTATCACCTGCCTAACAGATGCACTATTAGACCGCTCTTTGGCTGCCGCTTAACCTTTAGCTTGCTATTGGCGGATGAGTGAATACCTATGCAAACAGTTTGGATACAGATGAGAGGCGGGTAACTCAGCGTCTCATCAGGATCCAAACTGTATGCGTTTTGGTAGACAAACTGACTATAGCTAGAATTTTGAAAACGTCACGAAATACAGTCACTTCCTATAGGAGCGTTCTGTTTTACTTTCACCTTGCTTTAAGCAGCCATCTGCCAAAATACCAACTAATTAATACAATTTAGTGTCCGTTATAGAGAGGTTTTACTGTATATTCATTAAATGGTCAAATCAGTGGGGTTGGGGGCAGGGGGGGGGGAGGGGGGATTGGTACTGTACATGTTGCTGACAGAGCTGTACACTTTATCTGCCACTATCACACACATGTATATTGGACATAGGAAACCAGTTTTGACCCAGATTAGATTGCGAAGTCCCCCATTATGACGAGTCGATGAGTAATAGTTCATCATGTTTAGGTGTTTCGTGAATGTAATTGCAACTTCAAACCCCGATATCTGCCTTTAACCTTATGAATGCAGAATATCGAAAGTGGAATGACCAATCAGTGTTTAACCATAGAATGTATTTAGTATGAATGGCTTAAAGTTTAATTAGGAGTTTGAATGACAAACAATGCAGAACCTGGTCAGAGCACCCATCGATTAGTCCTCTGATCTTTTGTTATATTAAACTTATTGTGGGTCATCCTGGATAGGGTCTAAACCCTCTCACTGAAACTCTGTCGGCGTTTTCTAGAACACTTGAACGAATCGGAAGTACATGTAACTAAATTCAGAATGAATTTGAGCAAACATATTTTTTCAGCTTGATAAAGGGTTTCTTATAGCAAAATAAATCCCTTAGTATAGCAAAGTAAATGAGAATAGTAACAACAATTAACGTAGCTAAGTAATTTTATTAGAATATGAGGGATAACTAAACAAAACTATCAAACTTGATGTTTGTTTATCGAACATATTGAACTTACCAAACTATTTCAAATACCAAAACAACATACATGTATAAATGTAACCGGCATTTAAGTTTAGCTGTGGCATTTCCTTGGCAGATCAATTTTTCGGAAGTTAATAGAATATTCCTGTGATCCGAAATGTCAATCCGTTTGACGGGAATTCGATGGCACGTGACGGTGCTAACCTCTAATGAATAAAGGCGACACTAGGCTAGATCAAGGATCGATACGACACTGCAATGCTATGGTAATTGCCCAACCCTCACCCAAAGGTCAGCGCGGCCGCATAAGTATATCCGGTAATGCATATTTTACAAGGACACTGCAGCCTATGTAAGTTTGCGTTCTGTTAATGATCTACTGGTTTCCTGGACAATTTTAACCGTATTAACAATCCTAAACGCGACATGACCAGCATTCACAAACAGATGGGACTCAGATAGCGAGTAACTTGGTGTGTGGTCAGGATCTAAGCTGTTTGGCATTCAACTAATAGTTGCTTAACATTTTACTCCATAAATACCCATTTCAGCGCCTTTGCCAACAGAGTAGACACATATTAAACGGCTCCTGTAGGAGCCGTCTGATCAGGGTCTGCCCTGTTTGCTTTTGATATAATATAGATCTGTTCTCCTGATTCTGTCTCGATAAACAATATTTAATCATAGATTAGTGCCACAAAAACAAATCATTGAAATAATATTCATGATGTCAATATTTCTTGCCTGAATATTCATGGAGTAAAGGATTAAAATCTTGAACGAATCGAGCGTAAGTCAAGTTGTAACAGTTCACTGATATGCAATAAAATGATTATGTCGAAATACGAAATATTCTCTACATGCTAACTTTAGGCACTAGATTTAAATCGAGTTTTTTTTTTATTTCAGGACAATTTAAACTTAAATCTACATCATTCGATGGCGTAGTATTTGAGGAACACCCATGCTAAATATCGCACTCTGTCATGCAGTACCAAGGAAAACGCCGAAATTGTATTTTCTACATGCTAATTTTGCGAATGTTGGCCGCATGATATAATCATATACGTTCATATTGTTGAACCCAAAACAAGCCAGCCAAAGCCATATATTTTAACAACTGCAGCACTTCTTGATTAACCGGAAGATTCTCCTCAAGGATATATTTTCCACTTGTATTATTATTGTCTTAATACCAATCCTCTTCATTGTAATTTACGTGAGACATATTTAGCCGACCCAGATTAGGCAGCGAATGAGATAAAGTATCGTTCCACTTACGTATGGGTAAATCTGCACTATGTCAGAGCTCCAGATAGGAAGCATAAATTAAAACATGTTCAAGAATAACTTCTTTATAACTCCAACAAACCTTATATTGTGACCACTCTTTAGAATCGTCTCTTCGAGACGATTCTAAAGAGTGGTCACAACATAAGGTTTGGTGGAGAAATGACGATTGTAGTATTTGAGTTCGCACCTTTATCTAGCACTCTGCAGTATGACCTTAACCCATTACCTCATAGGCTATTTGTAGATACAACTTCTTTGAATTAATCTACCGAAAAGGAGCATTAATTAGAGAAAAAAAAAGTTTAGAATTTTGTAGTTTGAAACCATTGTGATAAATAGAGCATTTGCTCCTATAGGAGCAAATGCTCTATTTATCACAATGGTTTCACAAAGTGACTTTTACAGAGTCGTCAAAAGTCGTCAATATGAGGGAAAGGGTTAAATATGTCAAGTAATTACCAACTGTCTAAACATAGCGACTATCTAAAATTCTAAAGAGTTCTTTCGTTTCCTTTCGAAGAAACCACAATTTCATAAAGCAGTTCACTCGGCATATTATCTGGATCCATACAGTTGTTTGCAAAGGTTTTTAACAGATTGGTCAACAGCAAACTAAACATAAAATTGGTGTTATAAAGTTTGCTTTCCATTGTATAAAGGACATAACACTGGATACATGTTTGTGTTTTCAGTGTAGGTACAGTAAATCTATCCTTAACCGGACATTAAAATAAGTATCAATGCCAGTCAGACAAATGCCAAAGGACAGTTTGCCAGTCAATGCAAAAAGACCGTTTGCCAGTCAATGCCAAAGTACAGTTTGGAGCTTAATGAAGGGGTACAAGTCATACAGAAAAGGTCATACAGGAACGGTCTGCTTGAGCTCAATCTTGCATTAAACAGATATACCTGCTTTAAAAAATCTAAATGTTTCTTTACTAAAATTCCAGTTTCGGGTGGTTTTGATGGATAGCAATATTACCAGCCGCCTGTTTAGCACGACCTCACTGTCATTAACACACTTCAGTTTGACACTCGCTCAATACAGTAAAACCTCTCTATAACGGCCATTAAATTACATCAAATATTTTGTGTTAAAGGCAGGTGGCTGTTTAAATCAAGGTGAAAGTAAAACAGAACGCTCCTGTTGGGGCGTTCTGTTTTACTTTCACCTTGCTTTAAGCAGCCACCTGCCCTAAATACCAACTAATTAACACAATTAAGTGGCCGTTATAGAGAGGTTTTACAGTGGTTTCTTAAAAGCTTGTACAAATCGGAGGTAAGTACTGCATCAGAAATACAGTAGACGTCATTTTTTAAACGAGAAAAGTCGGCGCCGTGTAATGTTTTACGTCTCGGATATGATCCAGAAAGTTTCTCACTGTAGAAACGGTATCTGATCAGGTCATAAGATACCACCAGAGCATACTAAAGTTTTAACAACAGAAGAGAACTTTTAGAACAGGAAAGTTAAAGAGGCCATAGAAATTAAGCAGCGCTTAAACAATAAAAAAGACAGCTGAACTTTTATATACAGTTAAAACTCTCTATAACGACCATTAAAGTGTGTTAATTAGCTGGTATTTAGGGCAGGCGATTGCTTAAAGCAAGGTGAAAGTAAAACAGAACGCTCCTATAGGAGCTTTCTGTTTCACTTTCACCTCGCTTTAAGCAACCATCTGCCTATAACACAAAATACTTGATGTAATTTAGTGGCCATTATAGAGAGGTTTTACTGTACTAATCAGAGGTCCATATAAGATGCGTAAATTAAAAGATTTTCAAGATTAATTTCTTTATTTCTCTACTCTCGAATAGACAATTCTATGGCGTGGTCACAACATAAGGTTTGGTGGACACATGGACATCTGTTGCTGTGTAATGCATCATACGTATACATGTAGGTTACAGCTATTTTCAGTAGAAACTGTTTTCATGGAAACGTATCGTAGAATATGTAAATAGACAAAGCATATACAGAGTGACAGATAAAGGTCGTCATTTCTCCACCAAATACAATGTGGCGACCAATCTTTAGAATCTGGAGAAATAAAGGAGCTATGCTTAAAAATGTTTAAAGTCAAGCATCTCATTTAGGCCTTTGTAATATTGTTATTTACTTTCATCGATACTGAATTTAAAGTTGATAATAATATAATCGAACAATGGCTTTTCTAAAATGGAAAACTATTTCGAGAATTTTACCCGCCATAACTCAGAAAGGTCAGGGAATTAGATAAATGCATTTTCAGCTTAATGGGGATGATAATTATGCTATTTTAATCGAGATGGTATCATTGATATTAAAAACAAGTTATTCATATTTCATTCACTATATATCACTGAAATTCCCTGACGCACACTAGGGGATATTGTTCAGCCGTTCAACTCATTTGACAGATATGCACACACGTATACCAAATGATAAGTAGGGTCCTTTCATTTGGATTACTTCGCTAATTCTCTTGTATTTTAAGGAGCATTTGTATCAATTGATTTGATATTTTAAGAAAGACTGTTTTTCTTAAATTCTAAATATTAAACAGTTCAATAGTGTTATAGTCAAAGAAAGTACAGTAAAACCCACTAATGCGACCATTAAAAGAGGTATAATTATTGGTGCTATATGCAGGTGATAGCTTAATGCAGGACAAAAGTAATGCAGAAAGCTACTAGAGGAGCTTTCTACATTACTTTTGTCCTGCATTAAGCAATCACCTGTTTTTAAAGACACGCATGTTTATTCATTAACTGGTCGCATTAGAGTAGTTCTACTGTCTTAATATATATCATAATCGTTTGATAATTCTTATACATGTATGGAGTATTTAAAGTCAAATGTGCGATTTCAGTGCAAAGAGATCAACGATAAAATGAGAGGAAACGAACCACCCTTACTGTTTACAAATGCGGTTAAAGACATATCATGGCCTTACGTGATATAACGTGTAAACTCAAAATAATAATAATAATAATAATAATAATAATTTTATTTGGCAAGTATACATAACATGGCAATTTAAAACAAAATGATACACAAATATACAATACAATAACAACTTTGAAATTCATCAAGCTAAGAAATAATATCATTACATCAATAAAATTCAAATATATATTAACTCGATGTAAGATAGCCATGCAATGCACACCAATACCAGGGATAACACAAAAACAGAGGAAAGGATTCCTCTTATTTCCATTGTGGTTTCATTGATAAGGTGGTTTCATTGATAAATGTACAGTAGAAACTGGCGTAAGAGGTTATCATAAAAAGGTCTATTTATAGGTTTGTAGGTCAGGTGGTAGCTTAATGCCTATATGAGCTTTCCGTATTACGTAGACTGTTTAACTTGCATTACTTTTGCCTTGCATTGAATAACCACCTGATTTTTAAGACATCTATGTTCAATAAATGATAGGTCGCTTAAGACAGGTTCTATTATATAAGCGTTATAGTTACATGTATATCTATTATAAGAGCTACAGATAAAGGTGCGTACTCAAATACTAAAATCGTCGTTTCTCCACCAAACCTTGTGTTGTGACCACTCTTTAGAATCACCTCTTCGAGACGATCCCAAAGAGTGGTCACAACACAGGGTTTTGTTGAGAAATAAATTGATATTGAAATATTTCATTGAATGCTTAAATTACGCATCTCATCTGGACCTCTGCCTATAATAATCTAAAACATGCTTAGTTTCTGAAGATTGGGAACCATAGAAACCTTCCCGTGCCTTTTCAAACAGAGCAGACCTAGATCAGTTGTCTACCATATTACCATATGAACCATCTTTTCAGGATATGCTCTGTTGGTCATGGAATTGTATAGATCTGACGCAATCTTGTGTGTATATATCAAAATAAAAATTTAGCTTATAGATATTCATTATAGTTATTCTTTGGGTGAAGTAGGTATTTCAACAAAGATATCGCACGCTTGCAAAATTAACATGGGCGGGGTAAAAGGCTTTAAAGATGGAAGAAAGGACTTTTAAACGTCTCATTCATGGGAACGATAACAGTAACGTTGGATTTAATATGACAAACATGAATACAAGATGTAATCTTGTTCGACAATTGATTTCGGTAGGGATGAAATATAACCGGAATATCACCAATCATTGGATCTTTTGCAAAGGTAAGTCATTTTACCTAAATTACTGGGTAATGCGTCAATATTTATTTGGTTTACATAACAATATACTGTAGCCGAAAGTAATATTGTTTAATCCATACTAAGAATATATGAATTTTAAACACATTTCTTTCCACTGGGAAATTAGTTGAAAAATGACAAATTGATCTTTTGCCACCATCTCCACAAAAGCTAATAACCGACTATAAAGTCCTTCCCCCGTTCATGTATTAGTCATGAGCCCCTATCACTGTTACACATTATAACAGCTTTAACGCTTGGTCCAATATAATATTAACAAGTCGTCGCTTATTGAACGAGGTGGTGTCTCCATTTCTAGAGATAATATCAGTACAGTAAAACCACTCTAAATCGTAATTTTAATAAAGAGCAATTGAGGTCTTTCTAGGCCGGTGGCTGCTTAATGAAGAGTGAAAGTCATGCAGAAATAGCTCCCAGGGGAGTTTTCTTTATTACTTTCAACCTGCATTAACCTGTCTGAAAAACCGACACTGATGCTTATTCTAACATCCGGTTTAGAGGGGGTTTACTGTATCTTGGAAGGATACAGGCACTAGAATGGGTTTGTTGGCTACTTCTGACATATGTTTGAATTAAAACAAAATGCTTTAAGTTACCGTTTTTTGTTTCGCCATTGGCTGGCGATGACATTGTGTATAATATCATATTTTTGTGATATTAAGTTGAAACTTAACGTATACAGTAAACATCTTCCAAACTTGAAATTTAAATTAGTATATGTGCCGGTCTTTCAGACTGGTGAAAGCTAAATGCAGATTAAAAATCATACAGAAAGCTCCCAAATGAACTTCCTGTATGCCTTTCACCTTGCATAAAGCTGTATATTTGACGTTTATCAACAGGTCTGTCAGCACTACTAAGGAAATACTCACCCATACTCATAGTAGGCCATGAGCCAGAGGCCCAAATTTTGGCCATCGGTACCATCTTTGGGGAATAATGCTATCAATGCTTTTTGATAAGATATAAGTATCTAGAATCAGAAAATATGTGATAGCAGTAAATCGGTGGTAGCTTTTTGTATTTTTTTCACCAATTTTAACCCTATGGTAAAATAGTGTTTTCTAAATCTAGCATTAAAGAAAAGACATCATTAAATTTCAAACTGATGTCTCTCTCTTGTTACATCCTGTATCTACTTGAAAATTTAAGGGCGTGTAGCTGTCTTTACACACGTTTCATTAATGTTGTTATTTTTTCACAAAAAGTGGTTCATATAATGTAAACTCTTGCTCATACGTACACGGAATTATATTTACATTCATATGCATTTTGCAGAAGTAAAATTTTTGTAGGAGTTTTGCATACCTTCATCATCTTTATAACTAGGCTCATAAAACTTCATATGTATATTCACAGTAATGAGGGCAATGAATTGACTTCAGACTAGAACCCTTACATATAGCATCTCTTAATGCAAATTGTCAGAGTTATGTCCCTTTTAAATCTTCCATACACGCAAAATTGTGCCAAAACTGAAATATCTTAAGAGTTGGCCCCCACGAAAGTTCACCAGCATTTCACTAGCATTATATCAACGACCAAATTAACGATGAGAACCCTTTAAGCCAGAACCCAGTCATTGATTAGGCCAAATTATGTCGCTTTATGAAACTTGTATGTAACAGGTAAGCTATAAATATCCGATCAACCACTTCAGAGCTAGCTAATTCATGATATACTTTTGTACATGTATATTTATTATTCATCATAAGCATTACAACTTGAACTATAGGAAATGGACCCCCTCCCCCCTCCTTCCTTATGATGATATTGTCTTTAGTCAAGTATGCATTTTAGTGAGAAAAAAAACAAAGTCCCGTAATTTTGCTTACTAGACAATTCCCCATCTTCACATCAAGTTGTTTATCTGTGAAAGTTTTATGCATATATATGCTTTATGGTAAAGAAATTTGCCAAGACCTGTAACTCTGGATAAAATGGTCAGAACAAACAGTTCCTTCTTAACGGTCATTTTCACATCAAGGTTGCCAATAATTTGCGAAAGTTTGAAGCAAAGCCCCAATTGGTGTATGAGGAGTTGGAAACATAAACGTTGCGAGATATATGTAGGAGCATAAAATGGTGATTACCATATCTAGCATGCTTATATGTAGACATTCTGTTTTCACTTCAAGGTAATTTGAAGTAAAACGTATTTTGTCTGACCATCCGTTAGTTTGGCCATTGGTACATGTTAAGGTCAGCATTTCAGTTAGCTCAGATGGTACAGCGTTCGCTTTCGGGCAGGACGTTGTGAGTATGATCGCTGGTCGGGTCATACCAAAGACTTTCAAAATGGTACTAAGGTGGGCTGGTTGGCCCGATGTCTGGTAAATGTTACTGGGTATGGGTTGCAGTTTTCAATTCTATACACTAAACACGTTAAAGAATCAATGAAATCAGAGTTGCTGTATCCAATTCTGTCTCTAATGCATCTATTAGCACAAGATGGCAAAGGTCAAGGACTTAATAATCATCGGGTACTGGTGATACATTTGGACAGTAAAGACAGAGAAGTGAAAATATATTAAAACATTGAGTTATCAGTAAGTAATGCAGATTTTAGTCAGGTGTGTTCTGGTTAAAAGAATTGCACGACATTCATTTGGATTCATAGAATGTGATATTTAGGATTTTTCAAAAGCAACAAGCAATGACAAAACATGAGAGGGAACCTCCAAAACAAAGTTTAACAATTTGTTATCCATTTGAAACATAATGGCTAAAGGAATTCATGATATGCTAGACATAAGCAACAGTATCACATTAGTAAGATATATTTGCAGAAGAAATTGACTAGTGTAAACAATGTCCAAGTACGTGTTATTGTGCTGTAACAGTAGATAGGATAGAGTTTGCTCAAACAGAAATTAATTATCAATGTGGTATAAAATCTTTGGCCGTGATAGAATATACATTATGTTTGAATTATGAAGGGAAAAATTAATCAAAAACTGTGGTGATGACTTGAAGTAGAGAGTCTGGTCATTAGATGCTAAGCATGACAATTAAACAGATTAATAAGCATTTGGGGAGGTTCCTAAATAAATAGAGTCAACCATTGCATTGGCAAAAGAAAGATACAGCAAACACATTTAATGACAGTGAGAAGGTCCTGGCACTTCAGTACTAACTGGACGAGGTAGATGAGAGTCTGCCCATGCAACTGAAGTAGTAAATCAAGTTTTTATAACCTGGTCAGAGAACACAGAATACTTTGTAATGTATTTGGCTTTTCATGCTGATACATACACCAGAGTCCCACTATATTAGAAATGCGGGACTGGAGCAATGACTCCATGATATCAGAAAGATTACCATCACTATTAAAATATAAGTTTGTGTGGAACTTTGCATTGGCACGGCCTTAATTACCGGTATAATAGTAAGGCAAGCACAGTGGGATTCCCGTCCAGGAAAGAAAATCCCTAAGCAAAGTCCTTAAATTGGTTAGAAATAGGAGATCTGCTTCAAATTGTTACATGAAGTGCAGCCATTTGTCTGTCTCCTACATTCACCAAAATGTGTAGGTAATGCCAGACGCGACCTTTGCTGTGCGATGATGAAGGATAATCTTCAACAAGTATGCAGCGAAAACTTTGCATAGCGCTCGCAAAAATACAAACGACCAGGCTGTTATTCAGAATCCAAATTTTCAAAATTATTATAGCTTAGGCAATGTTATTTGTGCATTGGATGGGTGGTCAGGCAACCAACTTTCGAACAGTATTAAATTATTGGGAATGCCTATAATGACTCTACACTTATGTCAGTAGCCGTCGAGAATGCATGTATTTGTAAGTAGGGCGATTGTTTGTTAGGTATATTTGCTTTACTTTAGTTTTATCATTCATTTGCCACATAGGACTATCAATGATCCAATAGGAGAGATTGGAGGAGAGCAGAAGAACGCTATTGTTCTCTGGTTCTTCAACATTCCCTGTCAAAATTACTATTTAGCAGATCGATACATTATCCTATCACCAGGTTAACATATCTTAGAGCTACCTTCATATGCCAAGTGCAAAGCAAATGTGAAACTTTAGCTGTTTTTGGCTACTGCCCGTTCCAAGGCGGTACTCCTGCTTTCAGCCTATGGTCAACTTTGGTGTTTAATATGCTTAATGTTTAATGTTTTTGTCTTGATATGCGTCCTGTTATGTTTTGTCTTGTGGCTATACCGTTTCTTGTTTGATGGTATTTGGTGCGGTGCAATTTCGTATGTGGCCCTCCCTGTTTGACTATTTTTCCATATTGAATCATATTAAAACCTTTGTAATAACGTTTAAGGCAATCCCTTCAACCTCAGTCTGATGGGAATCATCTTGAAGAAAATCTGGCAGAACAATGATATGATAATATTTTTTCTGTAATTTATGTGTCAGCGACAATGCACGGTCAGAGATAAAAAAACGTTTTCAGAGAAAGGACACTGGGGGATTTGGGGCACTTTTTAACTCAACTGCCCCTTGTTCTAATTTTAAACAACATGTCATTCAGATGTGCCATTCTCCATCCTACATATTAAACTCCTGATCATAAATGCAAAAATGTAATTGATCTGTATTGGATACCTCCGTGCGACAATGAAATCACTGAAAGCATGTATGTTAGATTGACACAGATGTCCATCAAGAATGACCCATGGTTCATCTAGGAATATGTAATTGTGTACGAACCAATACGGGTGATTTCTTTGAATGTGGCAGATTCAAAATGAAAGACAGTATCCACATTCTTCAATAACATACTACTGAGTATTTTGTTTGACACTACATGTACATTCAGTCACAAGAAAAATATGAACACAACGAAAGCCCATACCCACATATCTTCATCAGACAGAAAGTTTGAGGGTATTTTAATCTCTTTTAATTCAAAAGATAATGACAATAAAACAATTTAGAGCTAAATACGGTCTAACTAAAATGGTAAGCAACGAATGCTAATGATAATAAATATTCTCACCCCGCCACATCCCATCTTACAGGCTACTAAGTTATTTCGGGATAAAGTGGAAACTGGACCAATAAATAAATAATGATCAAGGCCAAACGAAACTAGAATTTTTTTATACAAAAATTGATGTCCCCCATCCCCGCGCGGACAAAGTTTCCCATAAACAATTTTCAAAGTCCTATATCTCTGTAGAACATCGTCGAACCTGAACAGGAATAATATAAGCACAACTAGGCGTAGTGTAGTTCAATCTTATTAAGTTTAATGAAAACCCGACTACATGTCTTGGAGAAACCGCGAGGACAAAATTTCAATGTAAAACAAGATGTGTTTGTGAAACACTATGCCCCGACCTTTGACCCTGACGGATGACATTGACCTTTGACCCACGGACCAGGGAGTTAAACGCGATACATCACACTTGTGCCAGGTTATTTTGAAATCAATTCACAAATAAAAAAAAGTTATAGAAAGGACAAGAAATTTGGGACGGATGGATGGAAGGACGGACAGACGGAATGACGGACAATGCGATTACTATATGCCCGCCGTTGGGGTGCATAAAAAATCAAAGTCCCACAACTCAGCAGAAAATCATTGAACCGGAACATAAATTAGATAAACAAAACAAGGCATAGTGCTGATCAATCCTATGAAATTTCATGAAAATCCGATCAAAGGTTTTGGAGAAACCGCACGGATAAACTAAAATCGGACAGAAGAACGGACGGACGGAAGTGTGCGTGTGTGTGTGGGGGGGGGGGGCTGCAGACATACGGATGGACAGACAGACGCCACACACAAAAACAATATGTCCCCCACTATACTTGGGAGGCATAACTAGCAAGTGCATTGGTTACTAAAATAATAAGAATATCAAGTGTTAAGCAAACTTGTACATTGGGACACTTGCGTCTATTAATGGACAGAGAGGCAGATGGATGAATGGACGGACAGATAGAGGAACAGACATATGGGGTGGACAAATGGAAGGACAGTTAGACTGACAACCTGATTCAGGTATACTATCATAATTTCGTTGTTGGGGTATGATACCAAATGTTGTAAATCTGAAATCGTTAGCTTTACTTTTCATTGATAATTTTGTCTCGAAATGCGGATATTGTATAGCATAATATAAAACGCATTAACACATAGAAAGCTACCATCGATGCAATGCTATCACATATTTTCTAACTCTATAGATGTATATGATGTAAAAAATCACAATGGGAATTATTCCCCTGAGATGGTACCGACCAACCCTACTGGCTCATGGACTATAGACCACCAGAGGTCCAGATAAGATGCATATATTAACCCTTCGCTTGCTGAATTCTAAAATACATTTCTCCTTCTTTACCCATGCCCTGTTGTATAATTACATATATCTTCACTGCGTACACGTATTTCGCTATGCAATCACTGCTGTGGAGTGCGCTGGTTGCACAATCAACTTGTAAATAGTGCAGACCCTGATGAGACAGCTCCTGCAGGAGCTGTCTCATCTGGGTCTTCACTATTTACAGGTAGGTATATTGACGCGATTAGCAAGCGAAGGTTAAACATGTTCCAGAATAACATCTTTATGTCTCTATTAAACCCTATGTTGTGACCACTAGAATCGTCTTAATCGAAGAGACGATTCTAAAGAGTGTTTATAACATAGGGATTGGTGGAGAAATGACGATTTTAGTATTTGAGTACGCACGTTTATCTGTTTTTTCTGGACCATGTGTACAGTAGATTTGATGGGGTAGGTAATGTCGAGATTAAGCAAACAAGACGCTACTTATTGAATTGTTTCAATAATCAGGATTCCTTTTACAAATGCTTGTAGATATTAATCAATCGCCTGTAGAGCAAACCTGTGTCAGTAGAAAATGTTTTCCGGATTCTCATCTGGAGCCAAAGTGTTTGCAAAGGTAATCACTCATCCGACAAGTTAAATGTTAAATTATACAATTACTATAGCTTAGCGCTAAGCCCTCGGTATATCTATTAAGATGTAGCTTGTTGTACTTCTGATTCTCGCTCTCGTAGGTCGAACGGGGATTTTATCCGTGTAACAATTCTTATACTGAACATTGTATTGTAAATCCACCCACTATAATTATGAATTATCTTAATCACTCTAAAGTTTAATTAATTGTAGCCACAAAATTATAATTGCTGCAGCAAATGTTGCAGGCCCAAATGATATAGCTCCAAAATCTCAGATAGTGTGTGTTCATGCTGAGTGTCAAACACTGTACCCACAGAACAGACGGTCCGTTGCAGACACCACTGTTAGTATATCGTACAACCCCATTAATAAGACCACTAAAAAAAAAGTGGTCTAATTCATGTTCTTAAAGGCAGTTGCTTACTGCATGACGGAAGTGATGCGAAACGGTCTTGCAGGAGCAACCACCTGCTTTACGTACAGAGAAGAAAAAGAATGGAAGTACACCGTGAAAATTTAACCCTTTCTTTGTTCAAAGTTTATTTCAAAGTTCAATACCTACAGAATATTCATGAACAAAAAACAATGTAGTTATGATGAAATATTGAAGGTGGAACATTGTAGCCATTTTGGAAAGTAAAGAAACAGATCTGTCAAATTCCATCAGCAAACAGAGCAGAGCCTGATCAGACGGTTCTTATAGGAGCCGTCTTATCTGGGTCTACTCTGTTTGCAAATGCATGAAAACACGTTAATATGAGGGAAAGGGTTAAAACAAACGTTGTTTACAGACGAAATTATTTGGCGCCAAAATTATCACGGTTTCCCAAGGCCAATGGATAGATTAATGGTGCATAGTCGGGCTAAATGTGAGATGCTATCAATTAGTCTATAAATGCTTTTACCCCTATTGAATGGAAGGAACGAGTGTCTTGGAAAATGCAAATATTGAAGACCAAGATCAGAGGGTTCCCAGAGCAGCCCTTTGATCAGTGTCTTCACTGTTTATCACTCAAAATCATCCAGGCACCAAATTAATTTAGTGTTATTGAATGTCGTTAAACGTTTGGTGATCAATCCATTTTGAATATTCGAGTAACTATTCAAAGTGTTAATGTCCACAAATGTTCTTTGCGTCAAAGGTTAACTCTTTGCGCGCTAAGTAATTTTTCGTCTGCAACAATTGTCGTCTGCTTCAATTCTTAAAATAAACTTTCTCCCATTTTTTTGCAAAAATATGGTCAAGACGACAAACAGTTTGGATCCTGATGAGACGCCGCATTATGCGGCGTCTCACCTGGATCCAAACTGCTTGCATAGGTAATCACAGTCTCGCCGCTAGCGTGCAAAGAGTTAATATTCCAACTGAATAAGGTTAATATTCCAACCGAATTATAGTTTCTATGATAACGCATTAGTTCAAGCTCGTGATTGCACTTGGGAAGTGTTACTATGGTTATACGCCTGATAAACTGATTTTGCGTCGTTTTATTCGTAGTTGTTTGGGAGTTTAAGTTTCCTGGCACACACAATGTTATATTCATGTTTAGCTGAAAGAAGCATTATTATTGACACTTTCATGTTGCAAACGAAATTTGGAACATCTTTGAATGATATAAGCTGATATGAATGAAACATTGTTATTGGCCATATTTCATGTTAAGAGCGATTTTAAATGAGTAGTAATGGTATATTCACTCATTTATTTACAATATTAACCCATTTGCTCCCAGTGGATTCTTCCATGCTTATATATTGGATTACTCATATTTTATCTAAGGGGTGCATGGCCTAAATTTTCAATTTCGTTTTGTTTAATATTGATATTCCTATCAGCAAACAGTGTAGACTTTGATCAGACGCCGCATTATGCGGCGTCTGATCAGAGTCTACACTGTTTGCCTACGTCCCATATATGGGATCGTGGGAGCAAATGGGTTAATGATAGCATCGGCTTACTGCTGGTTTATAGACCACATACAGTAACCCCGATAGTTTGAACTCTAAAACAAGTACATTGTATCCGCATTGGTCTATTTGACAGGTGACAGCTGAATCCAGGGTGGAATTCATGCAGAAAGCTCCTCTTGGTTTTCTGAATGACTTTCAAACTGCATTAAACAAACACCTGTCTCAAACCTTCTTAATTCTTCATTACTCAAACCTTGAATGCTGACATAAAATACAGGAGTTATATGGTTCGGCTTTGCAGCTAAGTTTATTTTGTTCGACAAAATTATTGTGCGAAAGTTTGTTGCGTTTGACGAAGTTTTTATTTCGTTTTGATTGACAAGATTTATTTTGACAAAAGATAAATATATGTCGGTGCATTAACAGCTTATATTTGCTTTGCTTATATTATTATTTTGCTTTGTTTTGTTTTTTGATGAGTAATCTGTATTTGTGATAATCATTTGATATCAGGTTTATATGTACATGTATATGTAACTATAATGTCAGAATATTACTGCCCATGTCAGTCATTTTGGAACATCGTCTTTAAAATGAAACAAACCTATTCGCCAAATATGACTTTATCAACAAACTAACAATTTAGAATATTTTCCATTTAAGATCAAACTGACTGTCTACTCTGGTTAAGCCATTCATTCTGTAACGACAGGATCTGTAGGATTAAAGTCTGTGTTATACATTTGGCTAACCCATTAATTTGTATATGTAATATGTTAAGATACATGTGTAAACCCCTTTTCGCATTAACTATTAATCATTCAAAAAATAATAAGAACACAATTTGGCCTAATGCAGAAACTGTAGAATCTACTCCATACTATTTCATAATCAACTCCAATAATACTTCCGACTAGATCAAGTTTTTGAAACACTCTTATCTGAGTGCCAGACGGTTTTGATCCTGATTATACACAGGTGTTTGGCGTCTCATCTAGGTCCAAGTTGTTTACAAATGCGAGTCAGGTCGCGGATAGCGGTAAAAGCGTTAAGCCTTTCCCTGTTCCATATTTATTCCAAATTTCAATAACTACTCTACCCTGTTTGCAAATGCGTGAAAATGCGTTTAAATGAAGTAGAGGGTTAATACAATACTTCTTTTGTCTATATACGTTTATATGAAGGAAAGGGTTGAGCCATGTGCTATCCATTCCAAAGACGAACGGAATGGACACTATACATACATGAATCACAATGGTTTAAGGGTACTTATATACAAATGCGTACAACAGTTGTACACAATAAGCAGCGTTCACCTAGACGTTTCTCTTACTGATTGCCATATAAAAGTAAATATTTGTTATTTTGGACTTTGGACATAGCCGAATATATATTTAAAGACATTATTTCTATGAAAGACTAGTAAAAAATTATATCCGCGTTCAACTGAATAGTGATTATAGTCTTATAACCCAGTGGTTAGGAGTTAAATGTGAAAGTCGGGAGAATATGTATATAGATTCCAGACTACAAACCACACCTTTACATTTACCTCTTTCAAAGTGATTACAGAATATAACAAGAGTCAGGCAGGAGATGTCACACGAAAGCATGTCTGCACTAAATGACCAAACTGTGTACAGCAGAACCCCTCTAAACTGTTTTAGGCAGGTGGATACTTAATGCAGGATCAACGTCATGCAGAAAGCTACTCTAGGAGCTTTCTGCTTGATTTTCACCCTGCATTTAGCTGCTAACTGTCTCCATTACCGATAGTCCGGTTTATATGGTTTTACTGTATATTATTTCCATTATATCTTCTTACTACTAGCAGGTACTGAGCTTGGAACTAGTAAAAATAATTTGTTATCTTATTCAAATTCAAACTGTCTCCGAATCAAACTTTTGTTTTGGATTTACAAGAAGTATTTAATTTTGACATCATGTTGACTGATGCAGTCAAATATTGTCAATACTGATCTCTTGTTTTCATCAAGGGAAATTAAAACTTGACATCAAAGTTGAATCGTAGCTTTGTACATCCGAGGTGATCAGTCATGAAATTAATCATACAGGCCCAGCATGTACTGTTAGCCCTATGACATTGGTCGAGATAAGCTTCATTCAAATGTTAACCTACAATACTTATGATCTTACACCAGAATTTAGAGATCTTTTCCTACATACACGTGAGATAATGGGAACCGTCCAATCTCACTAGAGAGGACTGAATTCAGCGTGTGCGTGTCCACAAATAGTGTATACTTTCTAAACCTTGGGTGCAAATTATCAAGGATAATGAGGATTATATACTCTCAGACCTCCGTACCGCATAATACATTAGAATAAGTAAACAATTTAAAAGGTACAAGTTTTGTATTGTAATATGAGTGCACATAATTTTATCGAATAAATACAAGATACTTAAATAAACCATGAAATGCAGATCTTGCAAACGTTTTACAAGATCAGTGATTTAATTTAATGCAAAGATAAATAAATCCAAGATAAACAACATATCATATTCGTTTATGTAAAATGTCTATCGTGATTCGATCATTGCTTTTTATCCCCCATCCCACCTGGATCACAAGGGGTGGGTGTATTGTTTTTATTATGTATGTCGGTTTGTTTGTTTGTTAGTTTGTCATTTGCAAATAAAATTAAACATTTCATAAATTTGAAATCTTTATCTGTTAACAACTAACATCCGAATTCTAAACAATGTCATTCGTGAAAAAGTAGAATCAAATCGGTGATAGAAGTTCATGTGTTTTACCAATAATGACATCGAAGAATTAAGATATGTTTGAAAATGACAGTTGATGCGTGACTTTCCTGTACTGTATATATACTGAACCATATTTAACAATTCTCCACATGGCGTGCGGGTTAACCCATTCCATCAAATTGACGCCTTTTGTCGCCTCTGTAGAAGTCACTTTATAAAACCATTGTGATAAATAGAGCATTTGCTCCACAGGAGCAAATGCTCTATTTATCACAATGGTTTCAAAACTGCACAAGTATAAATGGTTCATTTTCTCTAGTAAATGCTCCTTTTCGGTAGATGTATTCAAAGAGGTTAGATCTAAAAAGAAAAGCCTATGAGGTAATGGGTTAACGGCATCGAACAACCGTTGGTAGTCAATAAATGAACAACCAGTGGTAGTCAATAAATGAACACCCATTGGAAGTCAATAAATGAACACCCATTGGAGGTCAATAAATGAACACCTATTGGAGGTCAATAAATGAATACCCATTTGGTAGTCAATAAATGAACATCCATTGGAAGTCAATAAATGAACACCCATTGGAGGTCAATAAATGAACACCCATTGGAGGTCAATAAATGAACATCCATTGGAGGTCAATAAATGAATACCTACTGGTAGTCAATAAAAGAACACCCATTGGTAGTCAATAAATGAACACTCATTGGTAGTCAATAAATGAACATCCATTGGAAGTCAATAAATGAACCCCCATTGGAGGTCAATAAATGAACACCGCACTGTAGGCTGTCTTTGTATGATACAATGGAGATGAATTATTGCATCAGTGGTTGAACGGCCATCTGATGGCGAACTGGAAAAATATTGTTTAAAGTAATCTGTTCCTAAATTGTTTTTTGAGGTTTTGTCTACATATCTAAACTTTTCTGGGAGACTGATTTATGCCTTTCTTATTATATAAACTAGATTTAACGCACTGTTTAACTTCGCTGACGGTTTGCTTTTATCTTTTAGATTAGTATAGTTTTTTCTTTTAAAATCAAAACACATGTTGTTGTTTTATCAGTTTTACATTCATTGTCAAACTAATGTTTTCCTGTTTAAATGTTTTTTCAAAAGTGTTTAACCCAGTGCCCAATATATGCGCACTGTAACCTCTTTGCCAACAAAGTCGACCTAGATCATATTCTGATATATTCGCTTATGAAATACAATGATATGTTTTTCAGTGTCTGCCAAGGTCAAATGTGTGTGTTCATACATGATTCTAACCATTCGGCTTATTAACCCTTCGCTTGCTGAATTTTTAAATACTTTTCTCCTTCTTTACCCATGCCCTGTTGTATAATTACATATATCTTCACTTGTACAAGTATTTCGCTGAGCAATCACTGCACTGGTGCACTGGTTGCACAATCAACTTGTAAATAGTGCAGACCCTGATGAGACAGCTCCTGCAGGAGCTGTCTCATCTGGGTCTTCACTATTTACAGGTAGGTATATTGACGCGAATAGCAAGCGAAGGGTTAACTCTTTACTCCATAAATACACATTTCTGCGCCTTTACAAACAGAGAAGACCCAGATCAGAATGCTCCTATAAGAGCCGTCTGGTCAGGGTCTGCTCTATTTGTTTATGAACTAATATAGATAGGATTCTTAAGTATCAAAAAATCTTATTATGTTTACGTGCCATTTCTTACATGAATATTCATAGAGTAAGGGGTTAATATCAATGTCATTATTTATTCATGGAAACTATATTAAATGACGTAACAAAGCTATGACATTCAATGTCAGTTTCATTGCAAGCAATATTTTTTGAATATGTATTACAATGCAAATTATTTAGAGATGTCTTCAGCTTTAAACGAACTATGTTATACAATATATGTAGTCCGCATCATTTAGTTTTAATTATATAATCGGTATATTCCAAAGAACATCTAGAACTACTTAACTTCGGATTCCTAGCAAAAATCAAATTTGGATACAATATCAATCTTGAACATTTTCCATACAATCTATAGGACACTGATGCATGCATTCCTGTGGCATGAATATTTTTCTGGCCTCGAATAGCACCGCGTCTGTTTTGGATAATGTTCTGCAACGCGGAACACGCTATCATTTAACCCATAGCCTGTTAAGCACGATATAACTGACATTTACAAACAGTTTGGATCCAGATGAGACGCCAAGTAACTCGGTGTCTCATCAGGATCGAAGCTGTTTGACACTCAGTCAATAGTTTCTGAAAGGTTTGAACGAATCAGAAGTAAGTGACAACGGCAACAGATCAGAGCTTAAGCAGGCCTCATTTTCATAGCAGTCTAAAGATAGATCGGATAAATTTTGGATAGCGTTTTGCAACACAGAACACGCTATCCTTTAACACTTCATATGTGCAGACTTTCACAAACAGCTTGTCTGAGTAGTAGTAGAATTTCGCAACTATGGAACGATGTTTTGTAAGTGTTGAATCTGCTTGTTGTTTATGCTATTTCTGGTTTGATAGATGTGTGCGAGTCCCTTATATTTAGTCGATTTTAACAAAGTTTTCTGTTTGCCGTTTCGATTGAAACCGATCATTCTTGTCAAGCGATTCTAATATGTTCATTGCATTGAGGCAGTCAATTTATTCCTGTCTTACTCGTATCACCACCGTAAAGCAGTGAAAGGTTCGTATTATACAGGTGTAGGCGGTAGTCATTTGTGCTCCAGAAGGAGGCATCTAGTAATTTGCTCGTCGGACCTTTGAAATAGTGCCTATTTATATGGGATGTTGGATTGTGAATTGCAGTGCACGAGATGTATGGCGCAACACTCCAAATCTAAAGTCAAAGAAAGATTTCATCCTAAATGCTCAACAATTATACGCGGTTTGATTGATATCGGGAAGACATGAGTACTACCTGGGGCGTTAGTGAGAGAGACGGGCGGACGAGTGATCGCACGGAGAGACGAACACATGAACGAATATTGTAATTGTTTGATATGTAAACCATTGAGTATAATTATTTGTTACAGTATTTCTATAATTGCCTCTGTTTGTTAGAGCTCTTCAAAATGCCCGTGTGATAAATACGCATGTAACGTAAACGAAAACAGTCTAGAACGTTTTAACTCATTACCTCATAAGCTATTTTTAGATACAACCTCTTTGAATATATCTACCGAAAAGGAGCATTAACAAGAGAAATGGAAAATTTTAAAACTTTGTAGTTTGAAACTATTGTGATAAATAGACATTTGCTCAGGAGCAAATGCTCTATTTATCGCAATGGTTTCACAAAGTGACTTTAACAGAGTCGTCAAAAGTCGTCAATATGAGGGAATGTGTTAAACTCGTATTCCACTTGCCTTGACTATGGTTGCATTTGCAAACAGCTAGAGACATACGCTCTGAGAAACTATTGACTAAGTGTCAAACAGCTGAAGACAAACGCTCTGAGAAACTATTGACTTAGTGTCAAACAGCTGAAGACATACGCTCTGAGAAACTATTGACTAAGTGTCAAACAGCTGAAGACTTACACTCTGAGAAACTATTGACTAAGTGTCAAACAGCTAGAGACATACGCTCTGAGAAACTATTGACTAAGTTTCAAACAGCTGTATATTAAGCTTGTTTTTGGTTTTGGGTTCAATAAAAGTTCGGTTTAGCAGGATTTTAGTATATAACATAATGATGCTGTCATATGCTAAATAAGATATTGGAACTCTCCGAAATACTGCGACCAGTTGCTGTGTTGCAGTTTGCTCGTGATTTAGTTGTTTTATTCCTTTTTGTTTTCCTTTCCGTGTCTGCCCGCTTGCTAGTTGGGGGGGGGGGGCAAATTGTTCAGACACTACATAGCATATGTATTACATAGAGAGTGAATGGACAATGATCTGCATAGTTAGAATGTGTTTTGTGTTGATGGTATATTCATCAAAAGTAATAAAAAGTAGTTAAGTGAGTGTCCCTACAATAAACGCATATTTTCAATAACATCATAAAACCTGAGCACACGTGTCCACATTTAGACTGTTAATTACATACATATACACTGGGCAGAAAACTCTCTCTACAATGATCATCCTAACAGAAGTATGCTTTATTAGTTTGTAAGACAGCTGGTGGCTTAAGCCTTCCCTGCTGAATATTCATGTAAGAAATATTGAAATAATGAATATTTATTAGCTGATATTTTTATTTATGATTGCTTATGAATACAGCAATTTTCGGTACGGAAGAAACTGTAAAAATACTTCTATACAATTCCATTAGTAAACAGATGAGATCCTGATCATACGCATCCTACAACAATTGTCTGATCTGGGTCTACCCTATTCACAACGGCATGAAAAAGCGTTTATGGGAGAGGGTTAACCCCTTACATCAAGAATACTTATGTCAGATTTTACCATTTTATTGCCATGACATAAAGAGAAGCAAATGACAACTGTTTTAAAATGCTTGAAGACACGCTGTAGATGCATTCTATTGTATTATACAATTGCTATACGTTCGACTTTCATCTTTCATCCAACCATATCATATTCAAATGAAAATGTCTTTTGAATTTGATCTAACCCCTTCAACGCTGCATTTTCAGAATTGAATAGTCCATCTCTGTTTATTGATAGACTCCAATACAATATGAAAGAGTAATGTTTACAAGATAATTTTTTAATGGAAATCAGTGCAGACCCTGATTAAAGGGTTCCCTCTGATATGGGTATACACTGTTTGCAAATAACTGCTTTCGTTTACCACGTTTAGAGTGTTAAGGAAATAAATGTATCAACACATGGGGATGAGGTACGGAATGTTTTGAACCATTCAGTTAACACGGCACATAAAGGACTGACACATAGAAAATTAGCTTTACTCTTTATCTGATAGAGACGCATTCTGGGTCCATGCTTATAAAACGTTTAGTTGAGTCTGAGTTCGTTCTCAAGTTTTTGATTGGTCAGATTTGAGCCTTTGGCTCAAATCTGACCAATCAAAAGCTTGAGAACTCAAATCGGACCAATCAAAAGCTTGAGAACGAAACTCAGACTCAACTAAAAGCTTTATAAGCATGGACATGGTGCCTTTGCAAACAGAGTAGACCAGGATCTAACGGCTAGTGTACGAACCGTCTGATAAGGGTCTGTGTTTTTTTTTATTGATTTATATTCATGTGATTCTATAGTATCTGCCATAGCCAAACCAACATGTTTGTGTCCATGCACCAATACAAGAATTCAGCTACATCCATTTTCATGAAACGAGAATTTCGTACATGAATGCAATTGACCTTGTCTTTAGCGGTCATTAAAATGAAGTCAAATTATGGGTTTGTAAGGTGCGCGGTAGCTAAATGCAGGTCAAAAGTAATACAGAAAGGTCCTATAGGAGAATTCTGCATTACTTTTGCCCTGCATTAAGCAACAACCTGTTTTTAAGACTCCTATGTTCAATTAACGAATGACCGGCCAGGAAAGATATTTGCTGTATTAAATCAAGTTGAGGGTTAACAAGCTTGTATCTTTGATATCGTTTTAGGATGCAATCAACATCTTCCTCTTTACTCGCCTAAGAAATTTGGATTCCCCAACGTGCTTTTGTTGTACCCATCGTTAAGTAACAATGGTTATAAAAAGGTTTCTAAAACGCCCAGTGAGCTATTCATATAGATATAGTCTGAAAATGGGAGATCCTTCGAAAGAAAAAACAGCAATGTGAAAAGAGAAAATTGCAGATTCGGTTTTATTGAGTCTGTTCATGAGTAGTAATTAAAAATGCAACACTACTCGCGCCCCTAGCACCGGCTTAAGCAGTATTCAATTTTCAAAATAATAGCATCAAAACTAATGATCCCGAAGGACCAGTTAATATAACAACACTGAAAATGAAGTACGGGGCGGCTTTTTACGGCCACCACAGAAGCACTTAACACCTGTTGTTGTGAAGTAAATATAGTCTGCAAGTGTGAGATCCTTCCAAAGCAAAGGTAGCAATGTGAAAAGAGAGAATTGCAGACTCGGCTGTATTTTTTATTTCGTTCTAGGATGCAATTAATATTTTCCTCTTTACTCGCCTAAGAAACTTGGATTTCCTGAAATATGATTACCCAACGTGCTTTTGTTGTTCCCATCGCTAAGTAACAATGGTAATAAAAATGTTTCTAAAACGCTCTGTGAGATATTCATATAGAAACTTCTGCTGTCTCCAATATTAAAACGGGCGGAATGTGGTCTTAATAAAAGGGAGGGCAAGTCTTGTAATTCTTTTAAATGAAAATAAATAGCCCCGAATTTGCATTTCATATTGAAAATATAAAACTGAAGTTTTAATCCTGTTTGATTAATGATTTAATTCAGCAAATATTGCCTCACTGTAATTCGAATGAAAAAATAGCAGTTTCATGATTTTGAGAATATCACCAATCCTACATCAGAACCGTTTGGAAAACGGAATCTTAAATAGTACTACATCATTTGAATATTAATAAACCTTTACTGCCCAGAAACGCATTTCGAAATAGACCCTACACAAATAGGCCCAGGTCAGACGGCTCTTGTGAGGCACCTGGTTAGTGTCTGGTCTTTTTGCTTATGGAATAATATAGATCTGATTATGCAGTCTTTTTACAAGGACAAACAGTCATGTGTCCATTATGTCATCAAAAAGTCATGTAATCAATATATTTACATTGTGTCGATTTTAATGTTCAACTGAATATTAACCCATTCCCTCATATGCTATTTTTAGATTCAGCCTTTTTGAATAAATCTGACAAAGAAGCATTTACTAGAGAAAATGAAAGTCTTTTTAATTTTGTAGTTTTTAAGCCATTGTGATAAAAAAAAACATTGGTCCAATGGAGTGAATGCTCTATTCTTCACAATGGTATCTAAACGTGTCTTTTAAAAGAGACGTCAAAGGGTGTCAATGTGAGGCAATTGGTCAAAATGCGTCAATATGAGGGAATGGATCACAAGAGGTCAACATGTGGAAATGGGTCACAAGGCGCCAATATGAGGGAATGGGTCAACCAGGTGAATGGCTAAGCACTATAGCCATTGTTTATTTCATGACAACAGTACAAATATGAGTTATGCAGGGAACATCACATACAAAACAAACAGCCGCCTGAACAGCAACACAACAAGAAAACAGTAAATGTACATAACTACCAAAGCACAAATAGAGGCACAAAGACAAAACAAATAAACAATAGGGGAAGTATCGCATTGGAGCTGTCATTGAAAGTAGCCACTGGCGTTTTAAACCGGTTTAGAGGCGCCCAACCTCACACTTATTCCATCCCCAACCTAAAAACAAACAGTATAAATAAACGTATCCCCTCTCCGACTAATCTTCAACAACCACAATAACAAATAAAGTGGTAAATTGTATGTAGAACGGAAACATATTTAAGTGAAACATTCTGTATCTACCTATTGCTAATATTCTCAATGATTGAGCAGCAAACAGAGTAACTGTAGAAAAGTAATAAAGGGCTGATGGGACTGATAAGCAGATGCCCATATTATAACTGACTCACATTTATAAACAGTATGGATCCAGATGAACTTCCGATCAGCTGTGTCTTTGCAAATGGCCGCCATATATGTATGGATAGTGGAGCATATTATTTTTCAACAGGGATGAATTCCATACTGATATAAAAAATAAAGTACGTTATTTCGTGCATGACGTCTACTTCTAAGAACTACTAGTATGATTATCCTAGGAAAAATCGAACGTTCCACTCGACGTCAATCATCCGCCATTTGCAATTTGAAATGAGCACGTTTGCAATGGGTAAATATTGTTTTCAGGCCTAAAATCTTTATTTAAAGATGGATTTCAACGGAAACTCGGACACAAAGATTCTGAAAAACGATGACACAAGTAGTGTAATTTGATGTCAATCCGGTAAGAAATAAAAACCAATCTCGATTCAAATTCAGTGACAAAGTTTATTGAAATGGACAGTATACTTACAGTGTTAGAGAAACAGAGAGCTCGCTCTATTTTAACTATTTGCGTTCTAAAGGCGAAATCGTGATTACCTATCCAAACAGTATGGATCCATAATGAGGTTCAGGTTCTAAACTGTTTGACTGTTTGGTAATATGATTGCAAAGAAATTTGAGATATTTCATTTCAACCCTTCACTTGCTATTCGCGTCAATATACCTACCTGTAAATAGTGAAGACCAAGATGAGACAGCTCCTGCAGGAGCTGTCTCATCAGGGTCTGCACTATTAACAAGTTGATTGTGCAACCAGTGCACTCCACAGCAGTGATTGCACAGCGAAATACTTGTACACAGTGAAGATATATGTAATTATACAACAGGGCATGTGTATAGAAGGAGAAATGTATTTTAAAATTCAGCAAGAGATGGGTTAAGACTAGAAGCAGACGACAATTGTAACAGACGAACCGTTACCCAGCGTGCAAATTACGTTGGAAGCAAGGGTCAAAGGCAAAATAGTTACAATATGCTACAAAACATGATCCGTCATTTGATTAGTAAAACTAATAGTCATTACTGCTTTAAATTGGCATGTACCCCTTTTCGCTCCTCTTTACTTCTCAAAGAACTTACACGTAGTAAAATGTCAAAACTATACAGTAAACCGCACATATATACGTTCAAAACAGTATCTTTAAGACGGGTGTCAGCTGAGTGCAGAGTGGAAGGCATGCATAAAGCCCCCAAAGAAGTTTTCTGCATGACTGTCACCCTGTATTCAGCACCCACCTGCCTAACAAGATCTCAGTTCTTTTTCGAGGCTAAGGGGGATTTTATAATTTAGGTTTAGAAGGGTTTCATTAGAAGTTTGATTAAGGGTTGTTTTACTAATATTTAGATTTAAATGGGCATCACTGAAAGCCTGGTTAGAACTGTGTTTAACTGGAAGTTCGGTGTAAATGGAGTTTATTAAATGTCCGGTATAAATGGGCTTTACTAAAAGTCTGGTTTAGAGAGGTTTCATTAAAAGTCTGGTAAAGTGTGGTTTTACTGAATGTCCACTTCAGAAGAGTCCGGTTTAGAGGGCTTTCGGTGATAGTCTGGTTATAGGTTTAGATTGGTTTCACTGAAAGTCAGGTTAAGATGGTTTTTACTGAAATACCGGTTTAAAGGGGTGTCCATAAAAGTCTGACTTAAAAGAGGTTTTAATAAAATCCAAGTTTGGAGAGATTTTTACTCAAAGTCCGGTTTAGGGGGATGGGATTCACATAAGGTCTGGTTAAAAGCGGGATTAACCGTGTTATACAGTACAGAGTTTGCTTCATTGGCGATGGCCTCAAGATAGAACCTAGACTATGAGAGTTAAGAGCTTTCTGGTGTTGCTACTACAAGCAGATATTGAACTTTGACGGTACAGTACATGATTCGCTAGAGTGAACAAGACACTTAAGATGTGATTGTATAAGTTATATATATATATATAGTTGAAAGTGAACGCTTACAGATTAACCATAACTGCACATTTACACGCCTTTGCAAATAGAGTAGACCTAGATCAGACGGCTCCTGTAGGAGCCGTCTGACCATGGTCTACTCTGTTTGCTTATTATATAATATTTATATGATTCTTCAGTTTCTTCCATGGCCAAAAGTCCCTGTGTCCATATATGTTTAACAATTATTTTAATACATATCCATGATGTCATTATTTCTTACATGAATATGCATGCAGTAAAGTGTTCAACAAATGACTCTTATAATGCATTTGGTTGCTAAATGCAGACCCAATGTAATACAGAACGTTAGTTCATGAAAGTTCTGCATTAGTTTTGTCCAGCATTAACCCTTTGTCAATTGTGAAAACACGTGTCTCCTCAATTTAAGATCCGGTGCTGCTTTCACTACTTCTGAATTGATCAAGCGTTTGAGAAACTCTTTTGGCGCCAAATTTAAAAGTGTCGTCTGCAATAATAATTTCATATTAAATATAATTCTAAACTAAATAATAAAGGTATATTAGTAAAACATTTGTTTTTAAAAACCTGTATGCTTGGGCTGAAATAATACAGAAAACAGTGAAGTCCCAGGTCAGATGCCGCCTTGAAAAGGCGGCATCTGACCTGGGACTGCACTGTTTTCATTGGTGCCACCAGGCGACATCTGACCTGGGACTGCACTGTTTTCAATGGTGCCACCAGGCGACATTGGCGCCGAAAGAGTTAAACAAGTACCATGACATGAAGCTTTTATGGACCTGCTGATCAAGTGTCAAACAGTTTGGATCCCGATGGGACGTCGAGTTACCCGGCGCCTCATCAGGATGCAACATATTTGCAAAGGTGAGTTACGTTCAGCTTAGCATGTTAATCAGACACGTTTTCAATTTGCAGAAGAAAAACATTTCGTTTCACACTTAAAGGAACCATATTTATTTTGTCGAAACTAAAGAGTGAAATCTGCTCACAATATAAAATATGTAGAACGGAAACATACAACGGAAACGTAGAACATTGCGGAAACAACTATATCGTCCATGCAGTTGCAGTATAGTTATTGAGACGCACCGTCCATACCAAGGCGAATTAGTCCACATCTCAACTGTTAACTAAAACTTAAATGGTCTCTTGAGTAAATCAAGTCATACATGTATATATAGTAAAACCCATCTAAACCGGACGTTCAAATTGGTATCATTGCCGACAGATGGCAGCTTAAGTCATGCAGAAAGCTCCAAAAGGAGCTTTCTGCATAACATTCACACTGCATTAAGCTTTATTAAATTTTCGATTTAGAGGGGTTTTATGATACATGCCATTGTCTTTTTTCTCTGCAGTTCTGCGGTGTTCCTAAATCCTTCACATGGTAAATAGTGCAATCGCTTTTCTAACAACTGCTAAGATAGAGAGGAAAAACATATCTAATTTACCATAGACGTCGACTGAATTGACATGGCCTAGTAAGTTTTAATATTCTAATATAAAATCCCACATACACGCAACTTAAATTTGTTAACACGTGCACTCGTGAAAGAGTGTAGTATAATTTCAGCCGTACTGTCTTTAAAAATATCATAAATTATAACTTACAATGATCACAAGGGAAAGTTGCGGTTATCGTTTACTATATCTTACTATAATCTTTAGTAGGATGGGTTTCTACGAAAACAATCAACAAGTTGACTTGTAACATTTCTTTTTAAAACTGTACAACACAATTTTGTCCTCAATATTAACAAACCATTGTTAATGATATGGTTTCAAAACTTTTAATCAAACATTTTATAACCATTGTTGAGTACTTCATTCAAAACTGTTTGACTCGTAGGAAATGTGCTGGTGACGGGTACATGTGTATCACTCACTCTAAGTGATAGCTGTAGATGATTAAAAATCAATTATACGAAGATTAATTAAACAAGCAGTTTGTTGCGTAATCAAAGCCGATAATGAGTGGAAATTTAATGTTACTTATTTTAGCTCAATAATTTTGGCACATGATTTGCAAGATAATGTTGTAATTGTTGTATGCTAGAAAATAAGATTAAGTTATTGCTGCACACTATAATGTATCCTGATCGGAATCTGAAATTCACACGTCTGTGGGTCGGCTGTAATAGATCTGGACATTTCTAGAGATAGCCTATACACTGGGCATTTGGATATGTCATGCGAGGAAACCTTCCAGCTCGCTTATGCTATGTCGGTGTTTAGAGCCGTAGATTTATTCAAAGAGGTTGTATCTAAAATAGCCTATGAGGTAATGGGTTAAACAGTTCAGCGTGTATCATGCTAAGTGCGAGCTGACTGACGCCATTTACAAACAGCGTATATCTAGATTAAACTCCGCACTATCAGGTTCCAATCTGTTTGGCATTCGGTCACTAGTTTCTCAAAAGCTTGAACGAACCGAAATTAAGCAATCATTTTTATGTTCTAAGATTAGAGCAGACCTCATTTTTATAGCATGATGAGGGCAAACCCTTCCAAACGCTGAGTTGTCAATGGATTATTCCAATATTCAAACGGATCAAGGTTATGGTGAATATTCAGGGAGTTTTAAAAAACAAAACATGACATACAGTGCAGACTCTGATGAGAGGGCTCCTCTATGAGCCCTCTCATCTGGGTCTACACTGTTTGTAAAAACACGCCTGACTCGTTTCCCGCACTGCAAGGCTTAACTACACCATTTGAAGTCATTGTTCCGTGTCTAAAGTATTTCAGCATCAAACAGATACAAGTCTCGATTTTCCATGTTACGCAGCACGCTATTCTGAACATTGTTTCAGCAAGGCTCGTTTACATACATTTCTGTGGAGATAATCTCCATACTAAACATGATCGTCGACGTGTCGTTATTATCTATGTAGTAACCCGGCTCTAGTTAAGTACTGGTTTCAAGTCAGCAACCACCAATAGAACGTCTAAATAAGGCGTGAAAATGGCACACCTCGGGTTTATGCCGTATATGTTGACACAATGGTCGTTTAAACGTAGTGTTTATTCTGTCATTTGTGGTAGATACAGCATCTTTGATTATTGGCTTGCTTCTATTTACTTACTTAACACTTAACACTATGTAAAAGAAACTATTGTCTGCTCAAAATTGGACCTGGTGCGAGTTTGACTATTTCCGATGCGTTCATGATTTTGAGAAACTATTGACCGAGTGCCAGAAAGCTTGGATATTGATGACACGCCGAGTTACTCGGCATCTCATCTGGATCCAAGCTGTTTGCAAATGTGAGTCAGCAGAATAAGGGTTACATTCACGTATGTTCTATTGATGTTACGTGCAGAATTAATGAAACTAGCATCCTATTTCGTCTATGGTCTAACTAGTCTAGAATTTACTCTTTGTAAAGTGTCATATAAAGGTAGTACTGTAGAACCTGCCCCAAGCGGGAACTCATTTATTAAACATAGGAATGTTAAAAAACAGACGATTGCTTTATGCAGGGCAAAGGTAATATGAAAAGCTCCTTTAGGACATTTCTGCATTACATTTGCCTTGTATTAAGCTACCACCTGCTTTACAGGCCCATAATTCGACCCCTTTTGATGGCCGCTTATGACAAGTTATACTGTATAGAATGGGTTTAAACTCGTATACTGTTATGTGCTGCCTGGATGACCTTTGCAAACAGTTCGGATCCAGATGAGATGTCGATTGACCCGGTGTCTAGTCCGGATTTACACTGTTTGACTGTCTATCAGTTGTTTCTGCAGAACTTGAACGATGTGGAAGGTGAAAAGCTCCTATAGGAGCTTTCTGCATTATTTCCGCATTGCATTAAGCTACTACATGTCTTACAGACCCATAATTAGATAATTATTTTTATGGCCGCTTAAGACAGGTTCTGTTGTAGTCTTTTGTTCGATACAACTTAAAGGGCCATAGACAGAGGGCATATCCCATTTACCTAACTATCCGAACATCAAATCTCCATTCTTAATGGGTGTGTTAAGCTTAATAAGTCAATTTGGCAACATTCTGATAACTCGAAATAAGACTGACAAAGCAGCAAATACTTTAGACGCTGGCCACACTGCTACATTATTGAATGTTTGGTCTGGGTCTGCACTATTTGCCCATGTGTGCCCGATGCGTAGGGCGATTAGGATGTTTTAAATACTAATACCGCAAGTTCTCCTCCTAAACCTGTGTCTCGACCTGTCTTTAGAACGGAACAAAACAGAACATACCTTTTATTCCCGCCATTTTTACACACGAGAAATAATGTTAAGAAAAAGGTTTATGTGTGATGGAGGATGGAAAGTAGTTTGCGGGCGTATACAACTTGCAATTCGTAGTAAAATAAGAACATGAGAACCTTAAAATGAGAACCTGTCTAAAGCGGCCATTCATTTAATGAACGTAGGAGTTGTAAAACTCAGTTGGTTCCTTAATGCAGGACAAAAGTAATGCAGAACGCTCCTATAAGTGCTTTCTGCATTATATTTGACCTGTTTTATAAGCTACCACTTGACTTACATGTACATACCTATAATTATTTTGATGACCGCTTAAAACAAGTTTTACTGTATAATTTGACCTCTCCATATAGAGTTCTTCTAAAGAAACGATTCCTACGATTGGTTACAACATATTACAGATGGTTTGTTACGACATATTTATAGTAGAACCTGTTTTAAATGGCCATTCATTTATTGAACATAGGAGTCTTAAAAAGCAGGTGATTGCTTAATGCAGTGCAAAGGTAATACAGAAAGCTCCTGCTTTAAGGTATGTTAGAACTTACGATACTTTTTGTCGTGCGAAGTGAAACTAGTTATTCGTTCGCTAAAATGTGATAATTTAGGTTATGTGAATAGTACTGACAATCGTGAATAAAGAATTACGACACAATCATACAATCTTAAAACCCATTCCCTAATATAAACGTGTTTTCACGCATTTGCAAACAAAGTAGACTCAGATTAGACGGATCCTATAGGAGTCTACTCTATTTGCTAATGGACTTTGACAGATCTGTTTATTTACTTTCTAAAATGGCTACAGTGTTCCATTGTCCATATTTCGTTATAACTATTTTGTCCATGAATATTTGGTAGGTATTGACGTTTGGAATAACATAGGACAAGATAAGGGTTAAATAACTTAATCATGGGCTGCTACACATAGTTCCTGAATGTTGTTGCACATATTAGTGCCTGAACACTGTAAAAATACAACAAACAGCGAAAGTGCCACTTCTGTGAAAATAATTCAAGCCTAAACCAGAGCAATAAAGAAAGGTGCGTGCTCAAATACTAAAGTTGTAAATCCTCCACCGAACTCTGTGTTGTGAAGAGACGAGTCTAAAGAATACTCACAACATAAGTGTTGGTGGAGAAATAAGGGGACTGGTCTTGAAAAATGTTTTAATGCACTTATCCCTGCCTCTGCTGAACATTTTCTCTTTAACTACAAATGATTTGTTGATCTTATTATAGAATATTGACGCCCTATTTATAAACCCTGTCTCCTTTCAACGACTTCTGACACATCTGTCAATTAATCACGAGGCAATGATCTCTTAAGCAATAAATCAATAACCAAACTGCTTTTAATAATATTGTCAATGACATTAGTCGAAAGATTCCTTTGGAAGAAGCATACTGTTCAGTGATAGAACGGAAAATTAACCTATTAGTGCGATTCACTGCATTTGCAAAAAGAGTAGAGCAAGATCAGACGGCTCCTATAGAATTTAGAGTCATTAGGAAGGACCAAGAACAGTTCACTTTACCCATTCAGTCCTGGTAACGAATAGTTGATTCGCAAACACTTTGGATCCAGATGAGAGGTTGAGTAACTCGGAGTCTCACCAGGATCCAAATTGTCTGAAACTCTAACAGAAGTTCTGTAAAAACAGTGACCAAATAATGCCTTTCAGCGGTAAAAATAGGCAACGATGGTGGTACCTGAAAGATTCCCAAGGCTGAAACGGTTAAGCCATTGTTAGCTCCCTATGGCAGTTCATGGCGCTCTTGAATATTATTAACTTTGATGTACAGTACAACCTCTCTATAACTGCCACTAAATTACATCAAGTATTTTGCGTTAAAGGCAGGCGGCTGCCCCAAGCAAGGTGAAAGTAAAAAAAACAGAACTCTCCTATAGGAGCGTTCTGTTTCACTTTCACCTTGCTTAAAGCAGCCACCTGTCCTAAATAACAACTAATAAACACACTTTGGTGGCCGTTTTACAGAGGTTTTACTGTATATATTAACTTTTATAATTAGCAGTAAGATCCCTTATCCTGATATAGACGACCGGGCTCGCATTTACAAACGGCCTGGGCCCTGATGAGACGCCAAGTAACTTTGTGTCTAATCAGGAACCAAGCTGTTGTTATCTTGTCAAACGTTTTTTAAATGCTTGATCCAATTAATAGCAGTCACCATTTCACCAGAACCAAAATTGACAGACATTATTTTCACAGCGGGGTAACTATTTAAAATAGCTTTGAATGTTACAAATGAGACTCATGAAATAGCGTCACCGAATGCGTTATTACTAAAGACTATACTATTCTTATCTCCTATTTAAAGTAAAAGCCTTTAAACCGGACGTTCAATTTAGTGTTAATATCGGTCTTAGAGACATTGCAGCTTAATGCAAGGTGAAAGTCATGCAGAAACGGTCCTCTAGGAACTATCCCCATGATTTTGACTCGGCATTAATTAAGCAGTCGCCTACTGAAAAGTATAATTATTTTTCTCTAGTAAAATTCCGATTAAGAGGAGGTTTTGCTGTACCAGAAATTAATCATTATCGTGCTGTAAAGTGTATGCGAGCTCCAAGCTTGCTCTGCTGTCACTTGTTTTCACTTCAATATCGTTCACGTGTTTTAGAAACTACTAACCGAGTGTCAAATATAGATGGTCTTACATGAGTGTCTATTACATAAGTGTTCATTACAAATTGTTTTTATGAAACGAGTTTAGTATAATAATATGACATATAGAACTTAAAAATGATTTTTAATAATACTGTCAATGACATTAGTCTAAAGATTCCTTTGGAATAAGTATACTATTCAGTGATATCTGCTATAGTACGGTCATTAACCCTTTCCCATATATAAATGCATTTCACTGCATTTGCATTTCCTATAGGAGCTTTCTGCATGACTTTCATCATGCATTAAGCTGCCATCTGTCTTAAAGCTCGATAATAATATGTATTTTAGTGTTTGAATAATCGAGATTTTACTGTATATTAACTTGTTACATTTACATCAAAATTACTGTACAATAACCCGGACTTTAATTTAGCATAAATATCGATCTTGGAAACAGATGGCAGCTTTATGCAGGGTAAAGGTCATACTCCTCTAGGAGCTTTCTACATGGCTTTCTCCTTGCATTAACCCTTTCCCTGTTCTATGTTTATTTCAAATTTCAATACCTACTGAATATTCATGAGCAAAATAGTTATTATGAAATACAATTATGGAAGATGGAATATTGTAGCCATTTTGGAAAGTAAAGAAAAATGTTCTTTTAAAGTTCATTAGCAAAGAGAGCAGACCCTGATCAGACGGCTCCTATATCTGATTTGGGTCTACTCTGTTTGCAAATGCGTGAAAACACGTTTATATGAGGGAAAGGGTTAAGCAGTCACCTGCCTAAAAGTATCTAAATTCCCCTCTACTAGAATTCCTGTTTAGAGGGGTTTTACTGTATATGGATGATTCACTACCGAACGTTTGTTTTTATATAAATTCTGAAAGTAGGAGAACCTTTGAAAGCATATAGATCTAGATACATTTATAATGTATTGCATTGACAGATGCTTTTACGGAATTTAAAGAATCTAATACGAATGTACGCCTAGTGGCGATTAATAAAGTTTGAAACATCTCGGCGCAAAACACTTAGGGATATACATGTATTATAAAGAGACAAATACACTTCTAAAGATTTGCGAGATGCAGCTGAAAACGTCTTCTAAGTTCTAGTCCTGAACTAAAAATACTGCTACATGTATTCATTTACCCCCCAAGTTTTAAGTAATTGCTATAACTGCATTAGCATTTTATTCACTGCTGTCTTTAGTCACTGTACTGCATATAGAAATACAAATTAGAAAAGCACTTGCTTGATAAAGGACACTGTTAATTGTGTTTAGCATCTGAAACTCATCGACAAGTGCATTCGGAGAACATCGAGTCCTCTATGTGCTAGAGAAGGTTCTTATGTAAATTGAACTTCGATATCTCGACCTGCATTGGACTGTACAAAGCAGAAGTTCGAGTTATCCGATTTCTTATCTGTCAAATTCTCAAGTTCACAGTTTAATTCAGGTGTAAAGTAATGCTGAAAATTCCTGTAGGAGCTTTCAGCATTACTTTACACCTGCATTAAGCTGTCACATGCGTTTCTTGATATGTGTAATGATATATTTTAGATCAATTACAATCTGTATTGTAAGATTTGGAAGGACTGAAATTTTAGTTTTAGTTATCCGAAGTTCGATCTATCCGAGTTCGATATATCGAATTTCAACTGTATTTGCAAATATAGTTACGGATCGGGGTCTGTTCATTTTGCATATTGAATAATCAATACTGTTTCTACCATGACCAAAACATTTCAAAACCCTATCAAAAACACCCCATATTCCTAATGCAATTCTAAATAAAATGATTAATATTCATAGTAATTATTTCTTATATGAGTATTCATCAAGTAATGGAATGGCCCTTTGTCACTTTAACTGGACATCGACATGAAGCTAAAAGGCGCATTTCTTTAGACAACCTTGTAAAATTGCAAATGCTAGACACATATACTTGCCAGATTTGATATATATACATAATTTACCAAATGTCTGAATATCCAAGACGGTACTATAAGACATCAGATGAACTCTCATAATCATTCAGATTATTTGCCTTTCTATCGGGATTATGGCATCGCTCGGAGCAATGATGTAGTTAGATTGGAACATCGGGAATGGACTTAGCATGAGCGAGAGGTTAAAAGACCAGTCTCATCTGTATTGAGATATCTGTTTTATGAGAGTTCTGATATGATTTATGTTACAAATGGAATTATGGTTTCGGCGTGGCAGTAAATGTGATGTTGTAAAATGGATTGTTTAGGAAAACCAAATATGTGATTCTGTGGAAATTAATATGTTTGCGATGTTTGTAATCATACGTACTCTGTAAGAGGAATCACACTACGATTTGCAGCGAGAACAAACAGACGGAAACTGATGATGACTAGAAAAATACATTATTTTTATTTCGATAAGAAAAATATACTTTCTCAGCCAGATGTTCAAATTAATATGAATGCTGGTCTTATTTGTAGGTGACAGCTTAACCCTTCTAAAATCGTCATTTCTCTACAACTCCTTATACTGTGACCACTCTTTAGAATCGTCTCGAAGATGGCGCAGAAATAAGTTATTCCTGAAAATAATTTAATTTAACCCTTCGTTTGCTATTCACGTCAATATACCTACCTGTAAATAGTGAAGACCCAGATGAGACAGCTCCTGCAGGAGCTTTCTCATCAGGGTCTGCACTATTTACAAGTTGATTGTGCAACCAGTGCACTCCACAGCAGTGATTGCACAGCGAAATACTTGTACACAGTTAAGATATATGTAATTATACAACAGGGCATGGGTAAAGAAGGAGGAATGTAGTTTAAAATTCAGCAAGCGAAGGGTTAATGCGGTGTTTGAACATCGTGCTGAAAGTTCCAGTAGGAGCTATCTGCTTGACTTTCATCCTGCATTATGCAGCAAACTGCCCAAACTATCTAAATTAATTTTACTTAAAGTCCGCTTACAGTATTATGTTCATGGACAAACACGATTACAATAAAACCCTCTTAACCGGTCTTAACCGGACGTTTAAATTATTATCGAGGATGGTTTGTAAAGAGAGGTACCAACTTAATGCAGGGTGAAAGTAATACAGGAGGCTCCTAAAGGAGCTTTCTGTATTACTTTCACCATACATTAAGCAGTAACCCGTCTAAAAAGATCTAAATTCTTCTAAACTACAGTTCCGATTTAGATGGGTTTTACTGTATAGTGTATAGTGAGTGAGATGACCGATATAGAGAGCTTTGTTAGACCACATTCGTAACAAATCACATTCGTAACACGTGTTACGAATGTGATCACATTCGTAACACGTGTAACAAATGTGATCCGGAAATCGAGATCATATGTAATACATTTTGTGACGAATGTGATCGATGCCGATTTTTGATGTGACATACAATCACATTTGTAACACGTCAAATTTCATACAGAAAAGGAAACTAAAACGTGCATGTGCATCATCTCTAATCGCAAAAAAATGAAACATTGTTCAGATTTTATCAACTAAATATTAACAAAAGAAATGACTAAGGTTTTCTTTCCTAAAGGTCTATCATTAGATTAATAGTTGCTAAAATACTTGACAAAGTGTATTAGTTACAAGGAACTGGTGATGGACGATGCTGAGCAGGAAACAAGAGGATGATGATGGATGATTTTCAGCGGGATACAAGAGGCTGATGATGGACGATGCTGAGCAGGTAACAAGGGACTGGTGATGGACGATGCTCGGCAGGCTACAAGAGACTTGTGATGGATGATGCTGAGCAGGTTACAAGAGGCTGATGATGGATGATGTTCAGCAGGTTACAAGGGACTGGTGATTGACGATGCTGAGCAGGTTACAAGCGGCTGATGATGGATGATTTTCAGCGGGATACAAGAGGCTGATGATGGATGATGCTGAGCAGGTAACAAGGGACTGGTGATGGACGATGCTGAGCAGGAAACAAGAGGCTGATGATGGATGATGTTCAGCAGGTTACAAGGGACTGGTGATTGATGATGTTCAGCAGGTTACAAGGGACTGGTGATGGATGGTGCTCAGCAGGTTACAAAGGCTGATGATGGATGATGCTGAGCTGGTTACAAGAGGCTGATGATGGATGATGCTGAGCAGGTTGCAAAAGGCTGATGATGGATGATGCTCAGCATGTTACAAAAGGCTGATGATGGATGATGCTCAGCAGGTTACAAAAGACTGATGATGGATGATGCTCAGCAGGTAACACGACGCTGATGATGGATGATGCTCAGCAGGTTACAGGGAACTGATGATGGATGATGCTCAGCAAGATACAAGACCTGAAGTTAATAATTGATGATGTTCTGCAGGATACCGGAAGTTAATGGATGATGCTCAGCAAGATACAAGAGGCTGGTGATGAATGATGCTGAGCAGGATACAAGAGGCTGATGATTGATGATGCTCAGTATGCTGCTAGGAATCGATGATGGATATCAGTAGGATACCAGGAATAGTTGGGCATTGCTCAGCATGGTACCATGAGCAGATAGATGGAGCTGAGTAGAATACCAGGGTTTGATGATGGATGAGGTTAAGCAAATAGTATACGCTTATATTACACATTACAAAAGCACCGCATGGGATCAAAACCGCCACTTTTCGTTCTGCTATAGAGGATAATTTCTGCCAATTAAGCAAAAACATCCCAAATTACAATTAAGCTCCACCGCCGAAACAATGTAGGAAAGACTCTTGGGATAGCATCGGAGAAATTATAAGAAATGATAGATAAAAATACAAGCCATGATTCTGGTTGTGTGTGTTAGTTTTTTAAGTTACTTTTCTTAACCCATATCAATCTTCTATGTTTGCTTTTGGAATTATATAGACCTAATTCTCCAAAACTACACCATGGCTATCTTTTTGCTGAATTTTGTAAATATTACAAAAGATATACAATTCGAATTCGTGTGACAAATATGTTTCTGAAAGCCAAAGTAAATCAATATCTTCTTTTTGTATTATGGAAATTTCGTGAGTTTTCGTGTAAGTAATAATAAAACATGGCTATCAGTTAGATATATGTTAATAATAGTGGCGTATGGACACTGGAATGATTTGCCATGATGTAAATTGTAGAACCACATATATACTATTTTCTCAAGCAAATAGAGCAGACCCTGATTAGACGGCTCCTACAGGAGCTGTTTAATCTGGGTCTACTCGGTTTGCAGAGGTGTAAAGCGTTGTTAACTTTTAGTTTGCTTGGTATTTGTAAATAAATAGGGGAAGAGAAAATCCACCATCTTTCGATATTTGACGTTGTACGTTCATTTCCATGAACACTCAACAATTATTAACCTGTAAGACAGATGTCAGCTTAATACAGGGTGAATGTCAGGTGGAGTTTTATCTGCATATCTTCCATCTTGCATCAAGCAGTCACTTTCCTAAATGTTTTCAACTCTTCTTTACTGAAAGGTCGGAGTTTATTGTACGATAAAAGAACAGTTCGTAGAGCCTACAGGATATTGCAATATGTACTACTACATTGAAGCTCGATTATTGGAACACTTATTATCGTGTCATTATTGATCTTTAAGGCAGGTGGCAGCTTAATGCAAGGTGAAAGTCATACATAAAGCTCCTCTAGCAGCTTTCTGTATGACTTCCAACCTACATTAAGCAGCCACCTGCCTAAAATTGTCTAAATGCTTATATACTAATATTTCGATCTATCGTGATTTTACTGATTTTCTTATTAGAAATAATCTCAAAGACTGAAAATTGTTAATGTGTCATCACACGATACATGCTTAAGTAAGCAACCATTTGTATTAGTACTTTGTTATTTTGCAACTGTC
Source organism: Azorinus chamasolen (assembly GCA_963576725.1). Lineage (NCBI taxonomy): Eukaryota > Metazoa > Mollusca > Bivalvia > Cardiida > Solecurtidae > Azorinus > Azorinus chamasolen. The sequence continues at coordinate 29,171,807 of OY755239.1, read as the reverse complement.
GACTTTTAGCAAAGATTACTTACAAATGTGTCAGATTATGGCTTTGGTCAGTAGCTAACAAGAACTTTGCAAAGCGGGACAGTATACGTCCGATGGAGGGCAATTCTTATTGTTCAGCATGTTATATTGTTCGGTAAATCTAATCACTATTCTATACTAGTGAATGCATATTAAATGATAAATAAAGTGGTTAAGACAGACGTCTTTGCTTCGTTCATTGCAGCTCATCTTATCCACTGTAATGAGTTCTGTTCTCGTATGCGACACACCATCTGCTCATGGTTAGCATGCATGTCAGTTTATATGAAAATCCGTCTATGCACATGAAAGTTACTGAGCGGAATGGATTTGCAACAGCGATCAGAAAAGAGATAATTCAATAATAGACAATTGTACAGTTACGGTACACTGTATACTATTGGCTTAAGCCTTTCCCTGATCTATATTTGTTACAAAGTTCAATACCTACTGAATATTCACCGACAAAACAGTTATAATGAACTATAGAAAGTGGAACATTGTAGCCATTTTAGAAACTAAAAAACAACAGATCTATCAAATCCCATTAACAAACAGAGGAGACCCTGATCGGACGGTTCCTATAGGAGCCCTCTGATATGGGTATACTGTGCTCCCTCCCTACAACGACCCTCTCAATAACGATTGCCTCCTTACAACAACGCATGTCACTGTTTCCGAAACAACAAGGCTCCAGAAACAACCTTTTTCCATCGTGTTTTCTTTATACCTCCATGGAGGCATAACGGTTTTAGTTCTCGAATACACCTTATCTGGGGATCTGCAAATAAGCTAATTATGTTTGATTTTCCCTCCCTATAACAACTCCCTCTGAACAACACATACAATCTTCGTATCCCATAGGGTGTCGTTGTAGAGAGGGAGCACTGTACTCTGCTTGCAAATGCGTGAAAATGCGTTTATATGAAGGAAAGGGTTAAATGTAAAGCTACAAAGAGGAATGGATTTTGTTAACAGAGCTCAGAAAAAGGGAGGTAATTCATTAACGGGCAATTATATCGTTATAGTGTTTGTATGAGACACTCTGTCTATTATCGAATAACATTTTAAAAACGAAAACGGTTGCATTCATTACAAAGTTAAAGTGTGGTCTGGATTTTTCAAACAAAAATCAGAAGAGTTGAAATTCAGCAACGGGCAAAGCCAGTTTTTACATGAGACACACTGATTATTATTGGGCAACTTTTTTGTCCAATAATTTTAAAATTGCTTCATGCAAAACAAAAAGTGCGGGAGGGAACTTGAAACGGACAGACGCCCAACAACATAACATAATACGTCCATTCGGGCATATAAAGGGAGTTTCTAAGTAATTCTTGCACCTCGGATGAATGACAGTTGTCGCTCTCAACAAAACTTTGGTTTGTTTAACTAATTTTCAAGAATGTCTACCAACATGTAAATATAAACGAACAACTTACACGTTTTATATAGATATATATAGTGTCTGTAATGTATGGTAAAGTTTGGATTCTGATTAACACAAGTACCTTGCCGAAAACCAGCATATAGTTTGCCAAGCTGTTCTTGGCTATATTCTTACAATTTATTAAATTATGGTCAATATGTTTTAAAAAGCTGTCAGTGTTCACTGTTTGAAACGAAATCGAGTTGAAGTCTGCATGCTGGTCGGCGATATATGTTCGACAGTTCTTATTAAATATTTACATTTAGGTATGTAGCGTGGACGACTGAGACACACTGGAAACTATCTACTTATTGCAAAGTCCGTTAACTTAAATCTTATTAATTAGCGATTAATCTCTATATCGTATAGTGAAAAGAAACATGCACTGAATATCGCTTCCCATGTTTAGTGTAATACAATAGAACCTGTCTTATGCGGCCATCAAACAGGGTCTATTTATGGGTATGTAAGGCTGGTGGTAGCTTAATATAGGTAAAACGTAATGCAAAAAGCTCGTATAGGAACTTACTGTATTGCTTTTGTCCTGCATTAAGCAACCATCTGCTTTTTAACACTTCTTGCAAAGAGCCTGCTAACTTAAATCTTGTTAATAAGCGATTAATCTCTCTATCTTACGGTGAATCAAAATATCGCTTGACCTATTTAGTCTAAGAGTGCACTATATTGTGATTTGTTTTTATGAACGTGCATATAGGCATGGAATTGGGTAGTACAGAAAACACAAATGACTATGAAATATATGACATGTAGTCATTTAATTACAGTTTGGCCTTGAATTGATAAGTAAACAATAGATCATCACATATTAGTTGTAGATTTTCCCTCCACTTTCACTGACATATTGCATTTTTTCTGTAATGCTTTAACGGAAATGCACGGCTGTGGATCTACTAGACAAACCCGTTATTTGAGCTACTCACTAGAACTGTTTCTCAAAAACCAATCAAATGCATTGTAGCAATATAATAATGAGTAGCTACAAGATATGTCACGGATCGAATGTATAACACGTGTGTAATATATACGACCGTAAAAATCACACCCGTCAAATGTGTCACACTCGTATTCTACTCAGTATGACAGTAAAAACAAAACGTATATGTCACATACGTTGTGATATAAAACCATTACCATCATTCACAATCACCATGATCATCATCATCATCATCATCAACAACAACAACAACCTTATAATCATCACCATCATCATCATCATTCTCCATCAGCATCATCATTCACCATCATCGAAGTTCAACAGTATATGGTATATGGCGACAATATGTTTGTACTCTTGTTTTGGTTTTATATGCAAATGTATTGTGTATATGACTACTCAAAATACATTGATGGCAGATACTTATATTAAATCAATAATGACAAGCTTTTTATACAGATTTCTTGTTATAAAAACCCGATACATCGCGAATATAAATTATATGTATTGTTCTACTGCCCCAACGACACCGAGACGTTTTGCCAATCCAGAAACTATAAAATCAGATCCAAGATCAAACAATGCAGACACTGATCAGGCGTGTCTTAAGGGAGTCGTCTGGTCTGGATGTACTTAAAATATATAATAGTAATAGTCAGATGACTTTCAAACAATATGTTGGTACAATGTAAGAAAACAAATGAACATTTCTTTTCGTGTATTTCTAAATATTAAGCAATTTCGAAATGTACAAATCAGAACGAATATGTATGCAGTCACATAAGAAACATATATTTATTTTCATTACCCCGTAATCTGCTGAACAATTGAAACTGGTTCCCCCTTTCTGAAAATAGATTTACTTTTACTCCATTAATATTTATGTAAGAAATAATAACATCATGAATAAGAATTGTATTATGTTTTATAATTGCAAATGAACACAATAACATTTAGCTATGGCAGAATTTGTAGAATCATATCCATAAATTCCATAAGTAAACAAACCAGACCTTTATTTGGGTGTACATGTACTCTGTTTGCAAAAGCGTACAACGACGTATTTCTACAGTAAAGGAGTAAACAATAGTCATTGTATCAACATGTATTATTGAAGAACATTAGTTTTATAACAAACTATGCAGACCCTGATCAGAGAGATTTACAAAAGGTTTTATATACTTGGGTCCCGCACTTTACTGGGTTAACCCTTTTCTCTGTTCTATGTTTATTGTTCAATCCTTTCCCTGTTCTATGTTTAACCCTTTAACCCTTTCCCTGTTTTATGTTTATTTTTTACCCTTTCTCTGTTCTATATTTAACCAGTTCCCTGTTCTATGTTTAACCCTTTAACCCTTTCCCTGTTCTATGTTAACCTTTAACCCTTTCCCCGTTCTATGTTTATTTTTTTAACCCGTTCCCTGTTCTATGTTTATCCCTTTAACACTTTCCCTAATAAATGTTTATTCCAAATTTCAATACCTACTGAATATTTATGGAAGGTGGAACACTGTAGTCATTTCAGAAAGTATAGAAATACATGTATATATATCAAATTTCATTAGCAAACAAAGCATATCTTGATCAGACGGCTCCTATAGGAGCCGTCTTATCTGGGTCTACTTTGTTTGCAGATGAGTGAAAACACGTTTATATGAGGGAAAGGGTTAATAAGCATATAATAAGAAAAGTAAACACCATATGTAAATAACAGCAACACTATAATCAAAGTTACAGTATCTACCACTAATGAAACTGCATATGGTGTATAAACGACTGTTGTGTCGACGTATATGGCATAAAATCCGATAATTACATTGTTCATGTTTTGTTTAGATACTGGTTCATTTACCAGTTATACAAACACATTACATGACAAAGAATCATAACTTACGTTTGTAGCCTAACCCAGTTCAGAGAAAGTCATCTCTATGTTACAGAGTATTAACCCTTCGCTTGCTATTCACGTCAATATACCAACCTGTAAATAGTGAAGAGCCAGATGAGACAGCTCCTGCAGGAGCTGTCTCATCAGGGTCTGCACTATTTACAAATTGATTGTGCAACCAGTGCACTCCACAGCAGTGATTTCAAGGCGAAATACTTGTACACAGTGAAGAAGGAAAATGTATTTTAAAATTCAGCAAGCGAAGAGTTAAAAATACAATAAATAAAGATGACATTTACAAAAAGCGTTTATCCCGATGAGAAGTTTAGTGGCTCGGTGTCTCTACCGGATCCGAGCTTGTTTGACACTCGGACATCATTAACATTTTCTCAAATGCTGGAATGAATGGGCTATTTATAAAACTTGAAACTGATCAACTGTGTAGCAGACATCAGTTTTTCTAGGATGAAAACAGTGAACAACAATGAATAACTGTAATGTCAGTATCAAATTAATCTTTGAAAAACAGGGAAAGGGTTAACGCTTCTCTTACTAAACACATCTGCACTGCCATTTGCAAACAACTTGGATACAGATGGCCATCAGATCTGGGTCTACAATGTTTGCATTTTTGTAGAAACAGTGTATTTTTGGAGTTAGGGTTTAAAGAAACTTTCATACACTATTACGTCAAAGGTAGAAGCTGAACGCACCAATTTGAAAATATTGTATTTTCTCAATCCGTTCCATACAGTTTCTGATTTTTTTGTACGAACATGAAACATTTTATTGTATCAAGAGTTTTGAACGAGAATGCTCAAGGGAAATCATTTTGCCTCGTTTGTAAATATTGGTCCCCTATGAAGCTGCAAAAGGCGTGTACAAGTCATCTAGTAATTGAAGAATGAATTGGCATGACCATGAAAATGCTTCAGAATGATAGTAACGAATAGTTACCACCTCATTTATGTTGCTTGCAGTAAACATTAAACACGAATAACAAATAACTCATGTGGAAAAAGTATTTGTTCTTTTGACGTTAACGTGGGAATTTCAAGATACTATTCTAGTATAAAAGATAATTGTTTGTGCAACTTTCATGTGCCCAATAGTTTCTTAAAGATGAAGATTAGGCACACCTATAATTCGTTTTGGTTACTTCATTTCTCAAATAGTATGTGTGTTTTTACTGACTGTTAAGTGAACTTTAAGTCCTATAGTCGTTTCAATAAAGCAACGGTTTGTCCGACATAACCATTTACTCCATTGGCCCATTTCCGCAAAAGATCCCGTGGGACGTAGACAAACAGTTTAGACTCTGATCAGATGCCGCATTAGTTTACACTATTTCCTGATAGGAATTTCAATATAAAACAAAACGAAATTGAAAATTTAGGCCAGGCATCCCTTAGATAAAAAATGGACTAATCCAATATATAAACTTGGAAGAATCCACTGGGCGTAAATGAGTTAATACGCTTTTCTACGCCTTTGCAAACAGAGTAGACCCAGATCAGACGGCTCCTGCAGGTACAGTCCGATCAGAGTCTGTTCTGTTTGCTTATTACATACTAACGATTCTACGTTTTCTGCTTTGGTTAAACACTCCTAGGTTTATATGCTATTATAACAATTGATATAATCACTGTTCATGATAGCATTGTTTCTTGCAGGATTAGTAACCCATTTGCTCCCATGATCCCATATATGCGACGTAGGCAAACAGTGTATACTCTGATCAGACGCCGCATAATGCGGCGTCTGATCAGAGGCTACATTGTTTGCTGATAGGAAATTCAATATAAAACAAAACAAAAATGAAAATTTAGACCAGACATCCCTTAGATAAAAAATAAACTAATCCAATATATAAGCATGGAAGAATCCACTGGGCGCAAATGGGTTAATGGCGTAGAGGTATCTCTGGAACTTGGTTGGGTCCTAAATCATCCAGAGGGTGCATATCAGCAAGTGTAATGCTTTACCAGCCTGAATTCTTATTCAAAACAAAAAATTGCGACATACAGTAAAGCCACGGACTATTTGTAAGGACTATTTGGCTCTTATTATGCAAGTGGCTGCTTAATGCAGAATCATAATTATGCTGAAAGTTGGGAGCTATCAGCATCACATTTTCCCTGCATTAAGCTGCCACCTGTCTTAGAGGGCGGCATTGATACTAATGTTCAGTACAATATATATTACGCTGAAACTGACTAGTCATTTTTCTTATTACCATTTTAGTTACAAATTTAAAAACATTTCATGGTTAGTTTTTTTCGAACGTACTGTCATTCTTTCCAACATTCCATACAACATGCCTTTTTATGCATCAGCAGATAAAACATATCACTTACCACCAGTGCGTTTTAAATGGATGTTGATCTTGGAATATGCTGTTTGTTAACGTCGGAAAAAGTTTCAGTTTTTATTACAGATATCTGGACATTTGCAGAACAAAGGATGAAACTGTGTTCAGAAGAAGCATCATCTTAAACGGTGTCAAGACATTCAATCACATTTGAACCTCGGTATAGTAACATACACATTGCTGAAATATACTTAATTTTCAGTAATATGCTGAATTGTAATGTAAAGCTGCATAATTCAAGTTGGCACCATTTTGAAACTTAAGTTATACTCTTTTTCTGACATAGTAGCAAATAGTATAAACTCTAATCTAATCAAAATGTATACGAAGGAGCAGTTTGATTTAGGTCTGCACTATTTTATAAGTTTCTCTGTCCGAATACTTAGGATATTTAGGGTACCTATTGCATTTATACGATTGTTAAATTATACAGAAGTTACTAATATTTCTATTTTAATATAAGTAAAATACTGATAGCTCCAACACTATAACAACTGTGATCATGATTGGTATTTAACCCTTCGCTTGCTATTCACGTCAATATACCTACCTGTAAATAGTGAAGACCCAGATGAGACAGCTTATGCAGGAGCTGTCTCATCAGGGTCTGCACTATTTACAAGTTGATTGTGCAACCAGTGTACTCCACAGCAGTGATTGCACAGCGAAATACGTGTGCACAGTGAAGATATATGTAATTATACAACAGAGCATGGGTAAAGAAGGAGAAATGTATTTTAAAATTCAGCAAGAGAAGGGTTAACTCCTTTGCAGATAGAGTAGACCAGGTTGAGATGATTTCTGTAAGCGCCGTCTGATCAGGGACCCTGCTTATGGAATAATAACTATATGATTTAACAGTTTTTGTCATGCTCAAACAGTTCCATATCTTATAGAAAGTTTTATACTTTTCAATTTCTCACACAAATATAAAGCTAACCTTGGGACATCTATAATGTCTACTTCCACCTAGTTCCATCAGAAGTTCCATATCGAACTACAATTATGAAAAAATCTTCAGAGGTCAAGATAAGATGCGTAAATCTAAACGCTTTCAAGAAAAGCTTCTTTATATCTCCGCCAAACCCTATACTGTAGTCACGAGTCTAAAACTCGTCTCGAAGAGACGATTCTAAAGAGTGGTCACAGTGTAGGGTTTTGTAGAGAGGTGACGATATAGCATTTGGGTACGCACCTTTATCTGTAACTCTGAATCTAATAAATATTCATTCGGTCATTATTTCTTATATGAATTTTCATGAGGTAAAGCGTTAAATCCATGCCCTCATATTGACGGCTTTTGACGACTCTGTAAAAGTTACTTTGTGAAACCTTTGTGATAAATAGAGCATTTGTTCCTATAGTAGCAAATGCTCTATTTGTCACAATGGTTTCAAACTACAAAATTCAAAAAAAATCCTTTTCTCTAGTTAATGCCCCTTTTCGATAAATTTATTCAAAGATATTGTATCTGAAAATAGCCTATGAGGTAATGGGTTAAATTATGTGAATCATTACAGAACCTACTTGCAAGAGAATTGCTGATTAACGGTTAAGAGCATTTACTGCATTTCAAGACATTCTACCATTATCTTCAATTTCTATTGACAGACTGCATTTCTGAATATACGAAACGGATAATTTATCGAAGCTGTTGGCAGTTTATTTCCTATACATTACGGAATTTCTGGGACTTCTTTGAAGCAGAGAAATGACACAAAGCTAATTGGCGACAGCTCTGTACGTAATGACAACGGATCGTTCAATAAGTAACATTTAAAATTTGCTAAGACAATTTATTCAAACTGAGCTGAGATTCAAAAAGTTGGTCAAAACATAGGGTTTGGTCGAAAAATAAATTACACATCTTACGGCTCATATCTATTCCCCTAGATATCACAATCAATTATGCCATAGATATTCTTGAACAACGCCAGTCTTGGTCAAACACAAGTACGCTCATTTCACCACTCCATCCAATGGTGTGACCACTCTTAAATGTCATCGGGTTGAGAAATAAAGGACCTCGTCTTGTAAACCGGTTTAAACCCCCAGTGGTGTTTTTGCTGCTGACCGTGCCAAGGCGGTACTCTCTTTGTCACCCTTCCTTTTGTTTGCCTTGCGTCTTTGTGCTTGTGGTTTGTTCATGTTGTGGAACGTTTGTCCCTGTTTCTTGTGTGTCTTTTGGTGTTTTCTGTGTTCATTTCGTGTGTGTGTGCGTGTGCGTTTGGGTGTGTGGTTGTGTGTGTGTGTGTGTGTGTGTGTGTGTGTCATGCTGTCTATCGGTGTTTTGGTGGTGGTTGCGTCTTGCATGTGGCTTTGCCTGCTTGACTTTACTACTTTTCCATTGGAAAAAGGTTTAATTTACGCATTTTTTCTCTGCCTCTGAAAATTAGAGCTATAAGTAATCAAAGCGTTGTAGACGCTGCAGTATTCTTTGCATGGTATCAATCTGATATCGAATAAGTTCGCTTTGGCATGGAATTCGGTATCTATAAGGGAATGCATTAACACTCTATCCAATTGATGATACAGTTGCAGCTGACACTTCAGCCGTTTCCCACTATGCTTATTATTACAGTGACACTGACCACTGGCAGTTATGGGCGTGATTACCTAATCGCTTGCATATAGTCATCCGACTCACGCTTCTTTATTCATTCAGTATTTTCATTCATCTTATGATCACGTGATTTCTTCAAGTGATTGATATTTGTATATCCGTGCGCCCTTCTTACACATTGCTATATTTTGTCGGTTTTGTTGATTGTTGCACATACTAAGCCGAAACTTATGTTACGGGGCATTTTCATGTCAGATATAGTATACCACGATTGGTTCCGGATGCCACTTTATTAATCACCCTTTGTATCCATCGAATGCAGGTCAGTAAAATGCACTATTTTGTCAGGCCGGCGAGGGTACCATGGGTTAGGCTGTAGAACGCCACCTTTGTATTCTATTGTTTCGCAAAGAATACAAAAAGGGAGTGTTTCAAATTCACTAAAGGTAAATGCCTCACCACATCATATCTCCTCCAAGAAACGCTATTCTGTTACCTGTCTTAGCGCCAGTCTCATCGCGACGACTCTAAATAGAAGTCATAACATAGGTGTAGAAATAATGGGATAATTCTTGAGAAGGAATTATTTAATATACACATCTTGCATATTCGTTTGTATGGCACAACCGATTATGCTATAGATTCATTTGTAAACATTATTTGTAAGCATTTATGACTTCCTTTTTTGATTAACTGATACCTTTTGAGTTTGGCCCATGGAACTGGAAATATTTGTCGCGAAAGACAATGTTGGATCAGAATTATAATAATGTTAAGTAAACGGAGTAGACCTCTGTGAAACTGTCACTAGAAGAGCTTTCTGATCTGAGTCTACTTTTGCAAAGGCGTAAATAAATGACCTAAGGTCGTCCTATATATTAAAATAAGCTATTTTGAGATAATTCAAATCTCATTGCTAGAGTAGATGCTATAAAAACAGAGTTGACGTGGAAATATGAAGCAAACAAGACAGACCCTGATCAGAAGGTAAATTGAGGTGCCACACTTTGCCTATGCCACATGTACCACGCTTTGCCTATGCCACGTGTAAATTGATTAAATCAAAATCATGTTATTGTGTTATTTAATGTCTTAAAAAACCTTTACATCACGAATAATTACAAGAATCTTGTTCTCAACGAATAATAATTGACTAATTTTGATAATGGTACGTGACAAGAGATTTTTATCATTGCCAGGTACTTTACAACTAATTCTATATAGTACCATAAATAAACAGAGACTTTCGTTATCAGACGGCTACTTCCGGGATATTCTGATCTGGATTTACTCCGTTAAGGTGTCAAAGGGCGTCTTCGTTAGGTAGTGGGTTAATAATAACAGCTTAGTAGTAAATCCATTTCGCATTATTCAATTCGTCTTGCCACTGGTTCCATCCAGTATCTCTATCGTTTCATGTCATTTCCTTGTTTTATATCCAACGTAAACAACGTAATATTATCATGTTTGAACTGCGTTGTTTGAAGTCCGTGTATCTTGTATGGTCTTAAGAAAATTAGTTTTACAGAGACGCAAAAAGGCGTCAGTAGGTGAGTATGAGTTAAACGGCCATCAAGAACATTTATAATTATGGGTCTGTAAGGCAGCTGCAAGCTCCTATAGGAGGCTTATAAATGCATCATTTTTGTCATTAAGGAACAACCTGCTTTTAAGATTCCTGTGTTCAATAAATGAGTGACTGCTTAAGCCATACTCTGCTGTAACTATCTTTTAATGTTTAATGAATGGCAATCCATATATGTTTTTGCGAGAGCTATATTTTATATGGCCTCCAAACTCCAAATAATTAACTTAACCCATTACCTTACAAATATTTATGTAAGAAATGATAATACCATGGGCATTGACTAGATTATGTTTTATTAAATGAATATTCATGGTGTAAAGGGTTAAACAATGATTGACAATTCAAGTTTTAAAACTCGGCAATCAAAGGACTAAAAGAGATGGTTCCAATATTTATGAAATAACCCCCCAAAATAAACAAACAAAATGTAACAACAGAGCAACAGAAAAAGGTGCGTACTCAAATACTAAAATCATACTTTATTTGTTTATTAAACGCATTAAAACATTTAAAAAGAAAGGTTATGATCCTATTATATTGCAACGCACTGCATGTTTGGTTATCGACCCTTTTACAGTCGGTAGCTACGCTTCCCTCTTTGCTTTCGCGATGACAGGCCAAAGGTAGTACTCTATGATGGTAAACTCTTAAACTTGGATACAGGATGAGCTTACCAGACTCATGTATTACTTTTTCCCTGTCGTGCCCTTAACGGCTTACCTGCAGGTGCTCTGACTTCAGCAAAGTCATTGAGTACATATTTGACGGATTGTCACAGTTATTATGCTATGTTTTACATGTTGTCCTGTGTTCACCGTCGTCTATGTTGTGGGTAAGTCCAACGGGGATACCTTTATTTACACTATTTGTAAAGCTAGGGTGACTTTGAGAGAAGTGTGAGGTTAGGACGTCCGTAAACCGGTTTAAACCCCCCAGTGGTGTTTTTGCTACTGACCGTGCCAAGGCGGTACTCTCTTTGCCACCCTTCCTTTTGTTTGCCTTGCGTCTTTGTGCTTGTGATTTTGTTCATGTGTGGAACGTTTGTCTCTGGTTCTTGTGTGTCTTTTGGTGTTTTCTGTGTTCATCTCGTGTGTGAGTGTGCGTTTGTGTGTGTGTGTGTGTGTGTGTGTGTGTGTGTGTGTGTGTGTGTGTGTGTGTGTGTGTGTGTGTGTGTGTGTGTGTGTGTGTGTGTGTGTGTGTGTGTGTGTGTGTGTGTGTGTGTGTGTGTGTGTGTGTGTGTGTGTGTGTGTGTGTGTGTGTGTGTGTGTGTGTGTGTGTGTGTGTGTGTGTGTGTGTGTGTGTGTGTGTGTGTGTGTGTGTGTGTGTGTGTGTGTGTGTGTGTGTGTGTGTGTGTGTGTGTGTGTGTGTGTGTGTGTGTGTGTGTGTGTGTGTGTGTGTGTGTGTGTGTGTGTGTGTGTGTGTGTATGAGCTTTCTGATATGAATCTACTCTGTATGCAGAGACGTTGTAAAGCGCTAAACTACATTTCTATGCAGCAAAGGGTTCACCCCTTCCGTCATATAAACACAGTTTACACATTTGCAAACAGAGTAGACCCAGATTAGTCGGCTTTATAGGTCTGATTTTATAGTTTTGTGAAATCAAAATGTCTTGTGAAAAGTTTGCAATTGAAAACTGAGCAATTAGATATCCATGATGTCATTATTTCTTTCATGAATACTGAATAGGAAAATGGTTTGGCGATACTTTCTTGTCGAATTACACACATGTGACTGGCAATGAAATGTGTAATCCATACGAAACCTACGGCAAGTTGGTCTAGTTTGTCTATCAGAGCTTGACTCCAACTTGCCTCAGACAGGAAAACCTTGTAACACTCTAGACTAGAGTTCTATCGGAATACAAATCAAATGTCATATCAGCTTCCACAGACGAAGTGTTTCACAAGACAAACAATTTGTACAATCACTGAAGTTTATATAAATGGGTTAACCTTTTCCTCCATATACACGCATTTTCACGCGCCTTTAGGAGCCGTTTGCCATGATATAAATCATTTCATCTAGAAGTTCATATTATAAAACTTCAGCTTATAAATAGCCAGGACGTTATAATTTCTTGCATGTGTAACATTAGACAAGAATACAGCACAGGGAAAGGGTCAAAACGGGTCTCTGTTCAACAATATCTTGACACATTTACATACATGTACTTAGTAAGCATTTAACGCTGCACCGCTACCATAGATTGATATTGCATGTTTTCCAAACTTACAATGAAAAGCCTTTCCTGCTAATTACAACTTTACTGTCACTTGCATACAGTTTGAATCCAGATGAAACACCGACGAATTCGTCGTCACATCATGATCTAAACTGCTTGATAATCGGTCGCTTGTTCCGGATACAAGTAAAAAGATTCCAGGGTTTGAGCAGTTATCAGTATCGGCCGCAAAGTGAGGGTCAGCATTTATTCACATTGTCCTAATGAAATGCATGATTTTGTGATGTTTGGTTTGTTATCTTCATTCCATTAAACTGGCTTTGCTTTCTTAGCAGCGACTTTGTTCTGAAGTCCTCTGATGTGACAAATCAGCCAGTCTTCCTAGATGCTTGAAAGTACTATGAAATAGTATTAATTGACCCATCGTATGTTAATTAGTAAAAAGAGCAATGAAACCGTAAAATGACATTGTATACTTTCTGATCCTTCGAGATCATGAATATCAGTACTTTTTGTTCTGAAAATTGAATACCGCTTAAGCCGGTGCTAGGGTGTGTGAGCAGTATTGCACTTTCAATTACTGCTCATGAACATACTCAATAAAACCGAGCCTGCAATTTTCTCCTTTTGTGTTGCAATGTTTGCTTTCGGGGGATCACCTCTCTTCAGAATTTATTAATAAGAATTTGATAAATGTGTAGATATTAACCCTTTCGCTGCCAAACTCTGTCGTCTGCTAAATTTGTCGTCTGCTACAAATTTTCATTTTTTTTATTTTCTTCATTTTTGTTTCAAAACATAGTAACAGTAACAAACGGTTTGGATCCTGATGAGACGCCGAGTTACTCGGCGTCTCATCTGGATCCAAACTTTTTGCATAGGTAATCACAGATCCGGCATTGGCAGCGAAAGGGTTAAACTTCATTTAAATTTTCTTTCTTATGAGTAAAAACTAACGTTATAAGGTTCGCATAAACTATTCATCGATCTCTTTAACGCTTTATTTTATTTATATCCATTGTAAAGCTTTATTTATATACCTCATGTATCATAAATAAAACATAAATGTATATATTGTCATTTTATATATTCAGCAATGAGCACAGACCTTAGTCTGAGGCCTCACATAAGAGCTTCTGTTCCAAGTATATCCTATTTATGCAGTGGAGGCATACACTCCGGAATCACTAAGAGCGTAGTGTAAAGGAGTTTAACCCATTTGCACCCAGTGAATTCTTCCATGTTTATACATGGGATTTGTCCATTTTTTATCTAAGGGATGCCTGGCATAAATTTTCATTTTCGTTTTGTTTTATATTGAAATTCCTATCAGCAAACAGTGTAGACACTGATCGGCGTCTGATCAGAGTCTACAATGTTTGCTATACCTATATATGGGATCGTGGGCGCAAATGGGTTAAATTCAAAGAATCTCATTGAAATTGTTTGGATTTGGAAGGCACTGATCACTATAAAATGTAAAATATTCTTGGTCATTGCAAAACTATGAAATCACCTGCAAGGTAAGTAAAACATGATTTTCATTAACCTGTATCATTCAGTGTGTGCCCTGTCTGGCACTTTCAAGAATTTCCCTCGGTCCAGATGAGACACATATTACCAGAATCCAAGTTGTTTGAGACATGATCAAACGTTTCTTAACAGCATAAGTAAAGATTGAACCAGAACGAAGCGTAAGCAGTCATCAGTTTGTTTCTAAGGCTACGGTCCCACTAGCGCTTGCGATCGTTAAAGACCACTGATGACCTCTGAGACATCTGAAACCTGCGACTGTCTGCGGTTGTCGGCGACTAAATTCAAAAAAATGATAAGCATTGGAGACGCATCTGCGACAACCTTAAGACAGGTTTTTGACCTTCGTACGAATATCGGCGACAAGAGGACGCTTGAAATCGTAAACAGGTCACAAGTGGTCGTAGGCCTAGTGGGACTGGGCCCTGAGGTTGTTGTACAAGATCAACAATCTCTCTACGACTGAAATACGACTGAAATTGGTCGCACTACTGGAAACGATTACCAACGATTAATGAAGACCACCGGCGATTATCAGTGACTTTTTGTGCGACCTTCGTACAAATATCGGCGACCAGATGTCGCTAGCAATCTTAAACATGTATTAAGTGGTCGTAAGGCCTAGTGGGACTGGGCCCTAAGACAACGACTAAAGATTGTACGACCAATCTTATCGTTAGTCCTAACGTAATACAGTTGCGACTACTCGGATAGCCGAAATTATTGCATATTCTACTTTTGCGTCACACAACACATTTTTTCTCACGTTCTGACGCTTCCAGCTGCGGTCGTTGTATTTTAAAACCTTTTTTAAAACGATAATTTCAACCGCACCATCTTTAGCTAGACGGACCCTTCATCGGAACCTTTATCCGATATTGGCAATACAAATAGCTCGTTAACCCAATTACCTCATAGGCTATTTTTAGAAACAATCTCTTTGAATAAATCTACCGAAAAGGAGAATTAACTAGAGAAAATGAAAAGTTTAGAATTGTGTAGTTAGAAACCATTGTGATAAATAGAGCATTTGCTCCTATAGGAGCAAATGCTCTATTTATCACAATGGTTTCACAAAGTGACTTTCACAGAGTCGTCAAAAGCCGTCAATATGAGGGAATGGGTTAATAGTGAGTTGTAATTTTCAATTCACATTTACTTGAGCAGTATGTTAATTTCAAAAGAAGCTTTATATCCAAGATTCTGGACAATTTAACACAGATGATTTACGGTGGGCGAGATCCGTGCACCATGATTAATAGACAGATGTGTCAGATGTCATTTATGCAAGACATGGATTACAGACAGGGCGTCAATATTCCATTATAAGTTTATCAAAGATCATTTAAAATGCGATGATAAAGCACACACCACTTATTTCACAGAATGCGTCACAACATTGCAGTTGTACTTAGTGCACGCAAAGAATACAGGACACTTTGAAATATTGATAATAATTGGAATCAACATACACGTTGTTGTAGCAATACTACCTTTTTAATCCGTTATTCAATGAATATCCATTCAACCCATTCCCTCATATTGACGCCTTTTGACGCCTCTGCAAAAGTCACCTGTTGAAACCATTGTGATTTCCCTAGGCTATGCTCCTTTTCGGTAGATTTATTCAAATACGTTGGGTCTAAAAATAGCATATGAGGTAATGGGTTAAGAACACAGCGATTGTCTGAATATTATAATGACATTATAAACAAGGGAAAAATTGACCATCGCACAAGCTGTAGAATAAGATCTAAAGTAAAACCTCTCTATAACGACCACTAAATTATGCCAATTATTTTGTGTTAAAGGCAGACGGCTGCTTAAAGCAAGGTAAAAGTAAAACAGAACGCTCCTATAGGAGCGTTCTGTTTTACTTTCACCTTGCTTTAAGCAGTCCCCTGTTCTAAATACCAACTAATTAACTCAATTTAGTTGTCGTTATAGAGATGTTATACTGCATATGGTTCTATAATTGGTCTACCCTATGTGTAAAGGCATCACAACGCGTTAATCTTAAATCCAATTTTATAGTCAGAAGGACATGCATCGGGTATTATTAGTTACATAGTCATGTAGTGACCGGGTACGGGATGATACCTGGTTAGTTAATGTTATACCCGGCGAGGCGAAGCAGAGTCGGGTATAACATTGACTAAACAGGTATCATCCCGTACCCGGTCAAGTTTTACATGACTATGTAACGAATTTACCCCACCGATGACCTGTCTATGTTCTATCAGTGCTCAGAACGTTGCTTCTTTTTCTCAATCTCATCTGCGTCCAAGGAAGCAAAGCGTTAACAAACTAACGACAACTCTTATTGTAACTGCACCGTGTCAATTCGGCCCAACATCAATTCGGCACAGTCCAATCTAGCTAACCAAAATTAAAACGGAAAACAAATCTAATATAAAAATCCGTTATGTATTTAACTTTAAAATAAAATCTAATTTACTCAGTAACCATTTGCTGACAAAAAGACCGTGAAGCCATTACCTCAAGTTTGGGCTCTATGCTGGCAGGGGAAGTAACCTAGTTACTGGCCGTGAATTGAATTTCTACAGACTGAATATTGAATTTCTAGTGAACGTGTATAAGTTTTACTATTCGATCACGTGACAGAATTCAACCAATCACACACACGGATTTCACCAAAAATGATCAGAGGTGGGGTAATATTCAGATATATGTCGTTTTGTTTGAATTAAGAAATCGTTGAAGAACAAAATATATTTTCTGCCTAATTTAATGAACCAGTGAACGAACGTGTGTTATTCTTGACATTATTTTCAACCTTAATCATTCTGGAACTAACCCAGATATCTAATGCTAAGACTGAATGCAAAAATTTGCCCAATGTACCGTGAATCTTGTTAGTTTTGAAAATCGAATACCGCTTAAGCCGGTGCTACGGGCGTAAGTAGTGTTGCACTTTTAATAACTGCTCATGAATAAACCCAATAAAACCGAGTCTGCAATTTGCTGTTTTTGCTTTCGAAGGATATACTACGTTCAGAACTTTATCAAGGTCATATTCTTATTAATTTATGACGTAAGTGTTTTCAGATGACAAAATGGCACGATACGTATGACCCCGATAAAAGGGAGTAGGACTACTACGATTTGAACAGAATCATAGAATCGCGTAGGTGCTTATAATTACATAACCCTTTGTTTTGTTCTAACATGTACAGTAAAATCGCTCTAAACCGGAATTTAGTAAAGAGGAATTTAGATATTTTAGGCAGGTGGCTGTTTATACAGTAAAACCTCTCTATAACGGCCACTAAATTACATCAAGTATTTTATGTTAAGACAGGTGGCTGCTTAAAGCAAGGTGAAAGTAAAACAGAACGATCCTATAGGAGCGTTCTATTTTACTTTCACCTTGCTTTAAGCTGCCACCTGCCCTAAATACCAACTAATTAACACAATTTAGTGGCCGTTATAGAGGTTTTACTGCAGCAGGACAAAAGTAATGCGGAAAGCTCTTTTCTTGCATTAAACTGGCACCTGTCTTACAGAGCGCAAATGGTACTATTTTGATCGCCCAGTTTAGAGGGGGTTTGCTGTGTTGTTTTTCCAATAACAGTACAGTAGAATCCCTCTAATGCGACCACTGAATCAATAAACATGGGTGTCTTTAGAAGCAGGTGGTTGCTTAATGCAGGACAAAAGTAATGCAGAAGTATTTTGTGTTACTCCTGTAGGAGCTTTCTGCATTACTTTCGTCATGCATTAAGCAACCTCCTGCCTCTACCACCCAGAATTATACCTCTTTTTGGTGGCCGCATTAGCGGGGTTTTACTGTACATTGTATTTACTTTATCCTCGGTAAATAGTTCTGAAACAGCTCATACATAAACAACTGTTAAAGTAGAAATTGTCGCAATGGAGACAAATGTCCAGATACAATAAACTTAGATATGAATATAAAGATTATCATCATAATGTATATAACAGGATCTTGTTTAATTAACAGAAGCTATAAATATCGTATTCAACCTTTTTGTCGCCATAGGCAAATCCATGATAACCTTAGCAAACAGTTTAGACGCAGATGATAATTCTGTATCTGTTCTGTATCTAATCTGGATCCAAACTGTAGGTTGTTGAAACTAGGATTACTGAAATAAAATAGAACAAACTTAAGACTGAACATTGTTGCAGAAGTCAACTTTTGCATACGACAAATCGTGGCAGCGTATGGGGCTAATGTAGGTTGTAAATATCAAAGACGCCGCATCGGGGCATCAATGGACCATGACATCATTCAAAATGGTCACTCTGTCTCGGAGATCGTGACACTAGATGCTATGCCGTTTGACCCTTTACCGAGTTGATTTTGGACATGGAGGATACTGTAGAATCTGATCTATATACAGTAAAAACCTCTCTATAACGACCACTAAATTGTGTTAATTAGTTGGTATTTTGGGCAGGTGGCTGCTTTAAGCAAGGTGAAAGTAAAACAGAACGCTCCTATAGAAGCGTTCTGTTTTACTTTCACCTTGCTTTAAGCTTCCATCTGACTTTAACACAACATACTTCCTGTAATTAAGTGGTCGTTATAGAGAGGTTTTACAGTAATTCCATTATCACCAAGGGGCGGTCTGATCTTGATCTGCTCTGTTTGCGGTTCTGTAAGATGGATGGTTATGGTGATACGGACCGCAGCACGAAGAAGAGGTAAGGTTGGGGGATCGACATTTGCTGTGTCGAAAAATCTGTTTGATGGGCGCGTGTATGATTTATGTCATGATTGGCGTTATTGGATTGGTACGACAGTTTATGAAAGTGATTTTGTAAATTGGCTTATTTTGAAAATATAATAGGTGTTTCTACAGCAGTTGATTAGGACTGAAGGCGTATTACACACGGACCGAGTTAATACTATTATGTTTGATTAGATCGGTATTTCAAGGGAAATCAGAATGGTATTTCCTGACACAACAATCTGGCTTAAACTGACATGATTACTTTGAAAACTGTCAATCCAGAAATAGTATATGAGTAAGGATAACGGCACTGCGTCACTAAGTAGGTCATATAGCACTAATGGTAGATGATGAGGATGATGGTGGCAGTGATGGATGGATTGATTGATAGACCAGGTTGGTGATTATACCAGGCGGGTGATGTAACACTTTACTTTAATGAGTATTTTTGTAAGATAAATGAAGCCAAGAACAGCTACTAGATGAATTTCAAAATGGCAAATGGACGCACGGTGTTTTGGCCTTGACATAAACTGTAGAATGAGATCTACATAAACAAACTTGTCAGACGCTGGGTCTTCTTGTTCTACAAATGCGTCAAGCGCATTGGACATATATTGTTGACTAGTATATATTTTATTTGTCTGTAGTTTATATGTTACGGTTCTTATTAATCAAGTATTGGGAGATACAGCCTTCATTTATATGCATTTACTTCATTTCTCGGACTATTTCACATATTTATTTCTCTTGATTATAGTTTGACATACGTTGATTAATAAAGGACATAATTGATAATTAAGAAACAAATGCAATTTCCGCAAATCATGGTAGCTTAATGCATGCCAAAACTAATACAGAAATATTCTATAGAGCGTCTGCTGAGGGGTCGCGGGGTTGCAGGTTCTATCCCCGACTGAGATATACCAAAGGTGTCAAAATTGAAATCGCAATTCACTTGCTACATGTTAAGCTAGGCATATTAGGGATAATGCTATGGAATGTGACTAGTTCATGATATGACCGGGTGTGATACCATGACATGTGTCTACGCCGCAGCAGTACGTCTGTCTAAAATAGAAACGCGGTATCCATGTAACTGAAATACTGCCTGTGTGGCGATAAACACAACCACATATATCCTTTATCCGTAGCTTATTTAGTTTTAATATATTGCCATAATAATATACCTTCCAAACAACCTGACATGTGCTTCTGAATATTTGGAAATGTCGCAATGTATATTCAAAACGACTATTGATGCAGTCCCAGAAGAACGGTTTAATATTTTACTAAAATGCACCTGTAACTAGAATAGAAACCACTGTGCGTGTAAAAAGTTTCATGAACGTCACACAGTATATGATAAATTTAAAGAATTCAAAGCAAATAAAGTGCCAATGTGTACAGCATAAATTCCGGAACGTACCGTTTTCACTCAAGGACCTTATATAAACAGTTGTCCATGTACAATGTACCGGCTACACCGGTTATACAAACACATTATATGATAATGAATTATAAGTTTACATTAAACTTTGTAGCCAGCACAGCTGTTTTACGCAAACAGAATAAATCGGCATCTCAATAAGGTTCCAAACTGCTTGATACTTGGTTAAAGGCTGCAAGGAATGGGAAATGAGTAAAACTTAAAACTGTCAGGGTATTAGCATGAGGTTATTACCATATGTAAATGACTGTAGCAGTATCGGTCTTAGACACCCTTAACAGGATGAACAAGTTTATGTTCGAGGTAAAAACAGTTAAATCAGACTTAAATCAGAGTTATAAAGTTTTATAAGCAAACAGAGTCGACCCTGTGGCCGTCTGCTTTAAGCATACTCTGTATGTTAACTCTTTGCACGCTAAGTGATTTTTCGTCTGCAACAATTGTCGTCTGCTTCAATTCTTAAAATAAACGTTTTCTCTTTTTTAAAAAAACAAAATGGTCAAGATGACAAACAGTTTGGATCTTGATGAGACGCCTCATTATGCGTTCTGGATCCAAACTGTTTGCATAGGTAATCACAGTTTCGCCGCTAGCGTGCAAAGAGTTAAAGTCTGTATGTGTGTCACGAGCAACCTTCTGGTGTATAGATTGTTATAATGTATTCAAACATCGTGAGTAAATCATGAACGAAATTTACCCATTAAACAATTATAATTTGATATTCTATATGTTCATTACTTTTGGTGAGCTGTGTTTGACTGAACCCCCCCCCCCCCCCCCCCATGAAAAGTAAACTTTAGGCCACGCTTTACCGGGGCTGCTTAATTGAGTGCTGGGTGTATTCGTCCGCATTTATATGAATCTGTATCAAATGTTGAAACTAAACAAATGGTTTGTGTCATTTTATGAATATTGTTTAAATTTCTTTCTTACATTCAGTAGTGATATTGAATTATAAATACTATGTAGAACATGTTTTGTTTACACACCTCCTATTTTGTTTTCATGGAGGTATGAAAACAAACTTGGTAACACTTTAGTGTGACCAAGTTTTTTCAGACCTCCGTGAAAACAAAAATATATATAATCCTTGAATTAATCATAGTTTGTAGCGTTAAAGGTGTTACCGTGCAGAATATCGTTTTATATATATTTATCAGGCTGCCAAACAATTCTGCTCATGCTTTGTTCAAGCAATGTTTACTTTTTATTCAGTGTCCCATCTGGATCTAAGCAGTTCGTATTTGCTTAAGAACCCTTAGAATGCGAAAACGAAGTGACTTTCATTTACAAACAGTGTAGACCAAGATCAGAGGGCAATATCTGTAATTAAAATATACACTTTCAAAATGAATGTAACGTACATTTAAACAATGATAGACGATTCCACAAATGAAAGGGTTCAGTCTTAGACCGATAAAGGTTGAAACCGACGAATCGTAACCGATAATTGGCCCTTAACCCTTTCGCTGCCAAACTCTGTCGTCTGCTAACTTTGTCGTCTGCTACAAAATTTCAATTTTTGATGTTCTTCATTTTTGTTTCAAAAACATAGTAACAGTAACAAACAGTTTGGATCCTGATGAGACGCCGTCTCATCTGGATCCAAACTGTTTGCATAGGTAATCACAGATCCGGCATTAGCAGTGAAAGGGTTAAAGAAATGCTTCAAATGTTTCATGAGTAGGATATTAATTCAGTCATTGACAGATATAGTATTTCTTAATCCATTTTATATAGCTCTGAATAGTTTAAGACCAAGAAAACATTTTATTGTATCAAGAGTTTTGAACAAGACGCATCAGGGGAAATCAGTTTGCCTTCACAAATTGCCCCCTAGGAAGCTGCAAAAGACGCGTACAATGCATCCTGTAATTGAGGAAAGAATTAGCATGACCATGAAAATGCATCAATATGATAGTAATGAATTGTTAGCGCCTCAATTATCTAATTTGCAGTAAACATTAAACACGAACAACAAACAATCTATGTCGAATGCCTATTTGCCATGTTAAAGTTAGCATGGTGTTTTCTTGACGCTGTTCTGTAAATAGATAAATATTTTGCACGTGTGTACCGAATTTATTTTATTTTGAGTTGAAAATTAGACATACTATTTGAATATTGTTATAGTTTGCTTGACTGAAAATACCAACGATGTACCATGGTTATCATAACCATTACCATCGAAATTGTCCAGGTCTTGACAGTCAACACTATGCATATTCATTGATACTGTACCTTCTTGTTTCGTTATTCAACAACCGATGCAATTAATAGGCAAACGCGTAGAAGGGTCAATGTGGATCATATACTATTACACAATATATCACGCAAAATTGACTTGTCATATTCCATATTGTCATTCGCGTAACGGATTTAAAACATTGCCGGCTGGTTTGTTCGAACGTTCTGCCATTAACTCTTTCTAACATTTCAGCCAACGTACCGTTTGAGACTGATCATGTGCTATGCTGTTTCTTAACGTCCAATGTTATGTTGTTTAGACGAATTTGTTTTTATGTCAACACTCTGGATGCCAATAAAGCACCCGAGAGTACTGTTGTCAAAACATTAGATGACATTTGAACTATGGTAAAGTAATATGTGCATTGCTGAAATATATTTATTTCAATAATAATTATCACAAAACACTTGAAACAAAGTACAAAGCAAGCAGAATCCGCAGGTACTGTTCCATCGTTGAAAACTCTGGCATATTCTAAGTATTCACACAATCCAATTTCCCCTCTCCATAGATATGTTAACGTGACACTATTTTGAATCTTTGAATAAAATGAAAAAAACAGTGTTGGCCCTAATCCAATCATAGGTGCCGTCTGATAAATGTCTGCTCTGCTTGTGTAGGTATAGTATACAGAATAACCTCTCTATAACTGCCACTAAATTGAGTTAATTAGTTGGTATTTATGGCAGGTGGATACTTAAAGCAAGGTGAAAGTAAAACAGAACGCTCCTATATGCTGTTTTTCTTTCACCTTGCTTTAAGCAGCCACCTGCCTTTAACACAAAATAATTAATGTTATTTAGTGATCGTTATAGAGAGGTTTAACTTTATCTTAGTCTACCGTTTCTGTCATATCCAAATGGTGCAGTGTTCATACGCTACTGACAAAATTAAGCTAATTATTTCCGTTTAGATCAGAGTCTGCTCTGTTTGCAGTTTCTGTCATGACCAAACAGTTATGTAATTATAAAGAAATCGAATTAACATTATTCCCGACATGACTAGTTTTAGATAAAGAGTTACAGGAAGGACGTAATGCACTACACTTAACCAATGTGAATCATTATCGAAACTATTTGCAAGATAATTGCTGATTAACGGTTAAGACCATTTACTGCATTTCAAGACATTCTTCCATTATCCTCAATTTCTAATGACAGACTGGATGTGTGACTCTGAATATACGAAACGGATAATTTATCGAAGCTGTTGACAGTTCCTTCAAACGTGCATCTAATTGATTTCCTATACATTAAGGAATTTCTGAGACTTCTTTGAAGCTAGGAATGACGTATACCTAATTGTCTACAGAGATAACGACAAAGTATCTTTAACCCTTACAACGCTGAATTTTTAAATGGACTATTCCGAAATTTAAACAGGTCAAGCTTATGGTGAACATTAAGGGAGTTTCTCAAGACATGTGTAATATGACAAGCAATGCAGACCCTGGTGGGAGGACTCCCCTAGGAATCATTTCATCTTGGTCTACACTGTTTGCAAATGATATTAGTGAGCTGTTAGGGCTAAACAAGAACATCTGAAATATGCTATGAAAATCAATTCAAACTGCGAAGGGACTGATCTGGTGAGTGGTCACAACACAGGGTTTGGTGGAGAAATAAGGTAGCTTTTAAAACAAACTATTTAATTTAAACATCACATCCTGAATTGTATGGTGATGTGATTTACAAACTTCGTAAAATTATTAGACATACCCATTTTCTCACTTTGTTCATCAAATATATAAAACAATTCATTAAAAAGGGATATGATCCTGTATTACTACAACATACTGCATGTTTGGTTGTGAACCCTTTTACAGTTGGCAATCACGCTGGCCTCTTTGCATGTACGCCGACAAGAAAGGTTTAGTACTCTATGAAGGCGACCTCTTAAATCCAGAAATGGAAGGAGAACGTCGGATATCTGTACTATTTCATTTTGTCGTACCCTTTATTACTTTTCTACAGTTACTCTGTTTGCAGCTCAATCATTGAGTACACTAGCGATAGGTGGATACAGTATGTTCAATTAAATGTTTTTTTTGTTATACATGCACTTTACCACTGTATTTGCTGTCGCGGTTGTTGTAGATTAGTCGGAGAGGGGATACGTTTATTTACACTGTTTGTCTTTTAGGATGGGGATGGAATAAAGGTGAGGTTGGGCGCCCATAAACCGGTTTAAACCCCCGGTGACTTTTGTCACTGACCGTTCCAAGGCGGTACTTCCATCTTCCTCCTATTGTATGTTTGTTTTGTCTTTGTGCGTCTCTTGTTGTTTTTTCTACCTATGTACATTTGCTGTTTCCTTGTGTTGCTGTTCGGGCGAGTGTTTGTTCTGTATGTGGTGTTTCCTGCATGACTCATTTTTGTACTTATGTTATCTTTGTTCCTGTACGTAACAATGAATTACGATATACATATATATGTATTGTGGAGCTTCATTATTTACACGCTCGACTAAAATACCAGGAGTCCCGGGTTCGAGCCCCTGCCGGACCAGATCATTCGGACGAGACTTAAAACCAAGGTCCGAGTATCAGTGTTTTACACTGGGCATCTAAAAGAACCAAAGAAACTCTGTCGATAACAAGAGTAGGGCATTGCGCCCGGATTTCTGTGTATCCTCTCCCCTCTCTGGGCATCCAATTAGCCCATAGTTAGCAGGAACGGACGTTTATGTACACAAATAAACAAACAAATCATCATGCCCAATCTAATTTGCTTAATCGTTACTTAACCCTTTACTCCATGAATATTCATGTAAGACATAATGACAACATGAATATTAATCAGATTTTTTTAAAAAAACAATAAATGTCATAGTTCTACATTTAAAATAGCAGACACAGTAGAATCTACATATATCCAAGTAAACTATTTTAAGCGAGTTTTCCTTGCTAGAGTAGATTCTATAAATGTGTGGAAAGTATGAAGTAAACGATGCAGGCTGAGTATAAGGTACACTGTGACGTCATTTGATCTAGGTTTTCACACTTTGCTTATACCCTTTGAACATGAATGGATAAACAGAATACAATCCGTAATTTATTATAGTTATAAAGTGTCTCTAACACATTACTTTGTGTAATTATGCAAGAATATATCACTTCATGAACATTCACTGATTTCATGAGTAGTGTTGCACTTTAATTTACTACCCATGAACAGACTCAATAAAACCGAATCTGCAATTTTCTCTTTTCGTATTGCCACTTTTGCTTTCAAAGGATCTCCCACTTTCAGAATATATTCCTGTTTATAATGATACATTAGCAGGGGACTTTTGGCATTATCAGACACTTTAGAATAACTAATATAGAGTAGAACCTGTCCTAAACGGCCATTCATATACAGTAAAACCTCTCTATAACGGCCACTAAATTACACCAAGTATTGTGTGTTAAAGACAGGTGACTGTTTAAAGCAAGGTGAAAGTAAAACAGAACGCTCCTATAGGAGCGTTCTGTTTTACTTTCACCTTGCTTTAAGCAGCCACCTTCCCTAAATACCAACTAATTAACAAAATTTAGTGTCCGTTATAGAGAGGTTTTACTGTATTGCACATAGGAGTATTAAACGTCGGGTGGTTGCTGAATGCATGTCAAAAGTAATGCAGAAAGTTCCTATGAAACTTTCTTTATTATTTATGACCTGTATTAAACCTACAACCTGTCGTACATACCCATAATTAGACCTCTTTAGGTTTGGATGGCCGCTTAAGACAGGTTCTTTTGTACATTGTTCTATAAATGCCTACAGGTGCCGTCTGATTTGGATCTACTCTGTTTACTAAGGCGTCAACAGGGTGTGTCTATGGGGCAAAGGGTTAATAGTAACAGCTCTATTATAGCCACTAGCTGTAGCAAACCATTTAACATTAATCATTTCGTTGTGTTGCCCTTCATTCCATTATTTTAACATTTCATGCCACTATTCATTTTGTTTCATGTCGAATGTGACATCGTGTGCATTATTTGAACTAAATGTTCTCAGTTCGTTTATCATCTTTATGTATCGAATTTCGATTTTAAGCATGGGTAGTACAATAAACTAAGAACCCCTCCATGATGCTAATCCTTACAGTGTGGAGAACAAGTCACTAATGTCCTTTGCAAACAGTGTAGATCTAGATGATAGTGCCCCTAGAGGAGCACTCTCATCAGGGTCTGCACTGTTTGTCATGCTACACTTTTCGTTTGAAAAACAAATCCTTAAATATTCACCGTAAGCTTGTTCTGAATGTTGAAGAGTCCATTCGAAAATTCAGTGTTGAAAAAGTTATCACAAGCTATGGACAGGTGTTAGCCTGAGTCTGATAGAGATCCCTTGCAAACAGACCAAGATCGGAAAGCTTAGGTAGAAACCTTCTGATCAGTGTCTGCACTGTTTGCTTAACCTTTTCCCTCATATTGACGACTTTTGACGACTCTGTAAAAGTTACTTTGTGAAACCATTGTGATAATTTATCACAATGGTTTCAAACGACAAAATTCTAAAACTTTCCGTTTCTCTAGTTAATGCTCCTTTTGGGTAGATTTATTCAAAGAGGTTGTATCTAAAATAGCCTATGAGGTAATGGGTCAATATGTAATTATGTACAGCTGGTTTACAGTTTGTTGTACTTATTTCTTACATGACTATTCTATTTATTTGGTATACGTCTAAACATTGTTTCAGTGGTGTGTACTTTAAGGTTTGACAAATACTCTGCAAAGTTTTACGTGTACTTAATGTTAACATATTGTTCACCGTTCTGTCATGGCCACCATTTACTGAGTTCATGTGCAAAACACCAGATAATGCATGTTTATTATTGCATCATGTGATACATGTATGAATATTCATGGAGTAAAGTGTACTTTTTTCAACTAAATGACAATTCTTGAATGCTATGAGCTTAGATAGTCCATATGTTCACCAAACTTCAAATAAAGAATTTAAGCTTTGTGTCGTGAATATTTATGCAACAAAATAATGATATCATCAATATCGATAAATGACACAAGAACACAGGACTTTGTGACTGTAAATAAGATCTATAATTATTTTAAGCACACGCAGTACACGTAGATGAAGTATTTTCTACATCAGCCATTTTGGTTGAATATACACTGCTTGCAAAGACGCTAAAAGGTGTACAGTAACTAGTCTTGTTGAATGACACCTGTACAGTTAAACTCCTCTAAACCGGAATTTATGTAAAGAATGATTTAGATATTTTAGACAGGTGGCTGCTTAATGCAGAATGAAAGTCAGGCAGAAAATCCTGCATTAAGCTGCCAACTGTCTTATTGAACGCAATTGATACAAATTTTAACATGCGGCTTAGATGGGTTTTACTCTATTCCATACTTATGAAAACTACGGTACGTTGGCCGATCAGAGACTCCACCATGCTCCAGACTGGAAAACATTGTAACAAATTCCGTTGGAATACAAATCAAATATCATATCAGTTTATCAAATGAGACGTGGTTTGGTTTGAATATATTCTGAAAATGGGTGATCCTTCGAAAGCAAAAGTAGAAATGCAAAAACAGAAAATAGCAGACTCGGTTTTATTGTGTCTGTTCATGAGTAGTAATTAAAAGTGCAATACTACTCACGCCCCTAGCACCGGCTTAAGCAGTTTTCAATTTTCAAAACTAATAACATCAAAACTAATGATCCCGAAGGACCAGAAAATATAACAACACTGAGAATGAAGTACGGGGCGAAGTTCGTCTACAGAAGACGGGTTTATGGGGGAAAATGCCGAATTTTGTATATTTTTAATGATTTTGTGTTCACCCCATGTATTGAAACATGTATAGACTAATGTAGGCATTGAACGTTGTATCGCTACAGTGCTCCCTCTCTACAACGACACCCTTTGGGATACGAAGATTGTATGTGTTGTTCAGAGGGGGTTGTTATGGGGAGGGAAAATCAAACATAATTAACTTGTTTGCAGATCCCCAGATAAGGTTTATTTCGAGAACTAAAACCGTTTTGCCTCCATCAAACCCTATGTTGTGACCACTCTTTAGAATCGTCACAAAGTGACGATTCTAAAGAGTGGTCACAACATAGGGTTTGATGAAGGCATAAAGAAAATACGATGGAAAAAAGTTGTTTCTGGAGCCTTGTTGTTTCGGAAACAGTGACATGCGTTGTTGTAAGGAGGGAATCGTTATTGAGAGGGTCGTTGTAGGGAGGGAGCACTGTAATATGATACACATTGCGTCACAGATCAATGTTATTCACTCGCTGAACCACACTGACGTAGAAACCATTATCACATCACTGTTCACAAGTAAAATTAATTTATGATAAATCACAAAGCTTCTAGCAACAAATGAAATTCACCACTGATTTCTTCAAACACTTTACATATTAGTAACTACTGCAAAATAGGCATACAGACTCCCATATTTACAGCAAAGAAAAAAACGCGTCAGGCCTGGAATTCGAACTCGCGACTCAACGTAAAACATGTGCTGTACCGAACAAGCTAGTACCGCATACGTTTGCACTCGTTTCCGCTATGAACGTGGTTCGGACCTAATAAAGGTCTACACTTTGAACTAAACAACCGATTATCCAAGACTACATTTAGTCTCAGAACTTAAACAACTTGAACACTACTACCTCTAGTCTACATTGAGGACTCAATGCCCATTAACTCATTATCCCCTAGGCTATTTTTAGACCCAACCTTTTTGAATTAATCTACCGAAAAGGAGCATTAACTATAGAAAAGGAGAGTTTTGTAATTGTGCTTCTACTGAAACCATTGTGATAAATAGAGCATTTGCTCCTATGGAGCAAATGCTCTATTTATCACAATGGTTTCACAATGTGAATTTTAAGGAGGCGCAAAAATGCGTCACTAGGGGGTAATGAGTTAACTTCCTTACTTACATTGCTTCCAAATTAACAACATATTAGTGCAATGGTGAACTATGCAAAACGGGTCACCCTAAAACAAAGCCACAAGTTATAGGTCCCATCGAAAATTTATACGAAAGCCGAAATTTAAACAAAGGACTTAATACTTTTATGTACAAAATGGATTTAAATCAAAAGCAAGAAAACTGTGGGGACCAAGAAAAAAGGAAAGATACATGGAACGAAAAAAGATATTGACTTCTACCAAGGGTCGAACAGTCAACGTTTTACCAATGAACCACGTTGACCACATCAGTTATCGCTATTACTTTAATCAGTTACACCTAATATACTAGCTTTCACTGATTAGAAAAGGGTTCCTGGTAGTACAGAAAAAAATAACCTTGACAAAATTATGTACGCCTGTTGGGGAAAATTATATAATACAGTAAATAACTATAAATAGTATTCGGATTTTTCTATCACCCATTTAAATAAAAATTAGTCTCGCAGTAAATCATTGTCATTCTAAAAATGTGGCTTTTATAGAAGCACAGGACCGCAGTAAAGCATGCGTCAAATTGAAAAAAGGCATAAGATTTGACTGCCTTCGGCAGCCCAATAATTGCTCTTTAATAGGCTGTTGTAGTTTCCCATTCGCGTTTACTTGAGTAGTATGTTCAAGTTTTGTATGAAAGCTGCGAGGCATCGATTACATACATATAAAGGTTGTAACAGCTATTGCCCCTCTCCCCTTTATCTCATGCATATTTATAATGACTTTGCATATTGCTTAGTTGGTTTTATATTGACATAATGAACATTCGATGACGCGCGCCCTACTTTAAGCAGTCACCTGCCTAAAAGTATCTAGTAAATTCTTCTCTACTAGAATTCCGGTTTAGAGGGGTTTTACTATACGTTGTTACAGACATTGCCTCTCAACCATTTATCTGATGATTATTCGCTATTTAACAGGCAAAGTGTCAATATTCCATTATAAGTTTGTCAAAGATCACATGCTGTATATGCAATTAGACCTGTGTATACAAGTTTATATACCCTGTTCGAACCACGGGGTAAAAGCTTTTAAGGGCTATATAGAGAAAATTGAAAATCTCTTATTCAGATTTAGTCAAAAAGGCCTTGTACTGATAATGGGTGACATGAACACAGAGTTAAATATAGACTCTAAACGTAGCTCAATTTTCTATCAAATGCTTAGAGCGAATAATATCGAGTCCGTTAACTGCACTTTATTAGGAAATAAGAGCACTAATTTTAACTACAATGGCAATGTAGGCTCTACCATTGACCACATAGAGAAGATAGATATGTGCGTTAAATGTAGTATACCCGATGACGATGCATTGAATGTTTCTAGTCATCGTCCGATTTTATGTACAGTTAGAATACCAACTGCTGGGTTTGTGCCCTCAGATAGTGGAAACACTTTAAATATTAATTGGCAGAAAGTAACGCAGGAACACATTGAAAAGTATCAGTCATTTTAAACACAAGTGAGATATATGGCTCTGATTTGAGGAAAGATATCACAGACACCTCTCAGATAGACGGCCTTTATCATACAATCGTTTCAATGGTTAACAGTGGTAATGAACACTGTTTTCCTAAGTCCAAATTTAAGCGTTTTCTCAAACCATACTGGGATGATGAATTAAAGTCAGCTTGTAAAATATCGAAGGTAAAACGCCGACAATGGATAGACAGTGGAAAACCACGTGGCAGCGGTCACTTAACTTTTGTTGAATATAAACATGCTAAACGCATATTTAGGAAAATCCACCGCCAAAAGGTTCTTCAATTTATATCAAAGCTTCATGAAGATATAGACAGATATGCAGAAGTAGATATAAAGTTGTTTTGGAAATGTATAAGACGACGTCGAACCAAGACGCATTCTACTGTAGGCAACGAAATAGTATTCAATAACACTACGTATAGAGACCCGGCGTTAATTAATGAAAATTGGGCTCATTATTTTAAGGATTTGTATACTCCGACTGAAAATGCAGATTTCAATGACTCTACCAGGCGTCAAGTCAGGCGAGAACTAGATAGTATTAATGAGTATGTCTCGAACTTGAGTTTTAGTTATACCGATGTAGTGGTTTCTGATGAGGAAGTAGAGCGTGCTTGCGACAGAGCCAAGCGAAATAAAGCCTGTGGACCTGATGGGTGTTTTTATGAAAATTTTAAATTTGGTGGTGTCCTTATGCATAAACTTTGTGCCAGACTTTTTACAAGTATGTTGAAATTTGCCTACTGTCCGGCAGACATGAAAAAGGGCGATATAATTTTATTATATAAAGGTGGAAATAAGTCTCACAGTGATCCAGGTAATTATAGGGCAATAACACTTTCGTCCGTCTTGTTAAAACTGTACGAGTCCATTATACTTTCACGCATGAAGCAACATAGCTATGAAATTAACGGACTACAGGGTGGCTTTAGAGAAGGCATGGGTTGTATTTGGGTGTAGTTGCTTCAGGAAAGGGAAACAGCTACACACAGGTGTACATCGCCACATAGTGGCTTCATATTTTTCATGTCATTAGTTTGTTCACTGTATATTTATAAACACCAATGCACTGTTTGTATCCATTTATATGAATGCTCTCCTTATCTGGAGGTAATAAAGATTATTATTATTATTATTATTACTTAAATTTCGATGACATTGCACACAGTACTTATTTCACTGAATACGTGACACACGGTACGTCCACTTTAGACATATAATTATAGTGATATCATACTGTGACAGCGTGCTTTAGACGTGATACCACACCCAGTCATGTTATATGCTGACACCGGTCCAAAATTCTACACGGTAGTTGTTACTTTTATGTTTCATGTCCGATGCCATCCCTCTACATACTGAGCCAACCAGGTCGGTTTTTCCGCAAAATGGAAGTAAATGTTTATTAAGTATCCAGATGCAATCAGCTTAGACATTTCATAGCTCGCATTATTACAAGTATCATCATGTCTATGATTGTAACAGGAAAGAACGATAAATATAATAATAGTCAGCCCTTTTTTAGCATTGGCATTTTTGTGATAACTATAGTAAAACGTTTGAATCCAGATTAACCAATATGTAACTCGGCGTCTCATCAGGATCCAAACTGTTCGATATTATAACTATGTTTGTTGAAATAAAAGAAGAGAAAATGAAAAATGCGATAGAAGACAAGTTTGCTATACAACAATGCGTGACAGCGAAGGGGTTAACATAGGCTGTAAATATCAAAGACGCCACAACGGGGCATCAAATGGACCATGCCATCCGTCAGAATAGTAACTTTGTCTGCGGGACCATAACACTGCAGAGGTAAGTTACGCTGTCCGATTAATACATACTCCACCTCATGCATTTTGACCATTACAGAAATTTTTGAATCAGATCTATAACTCCCATAAATAAGCAGACCAGACCCTGATTAGATTTATCTGACAGGAACCGTCTTATCTGGACCGTCTATGTTTGGAAATGTGCGACAAAATGCGCCTGTATCGGATAAAGGGTTAAGGAATTCGGAACGGCAGCCGCAGCACGAGCAAGAGGTTGAGGGATCGACATTGGCTGTATCGAAAAATCTGTTTTATGAGCGCTTGTATGATTTATGTCATGATTGGCGTTATTGGATTGGTACGACAGTTTATGAAAGTGATTTTGTAAATTGGCTTATTTTGAAAATATAATAGGTGTTTCTACAGCAGTTGATTAGGACTGAAGGCGTATTACACAAGGGCCAAGTTAATACTGTTATGTTTGATTAGATCGGTATTTCAAGGGAAATCAGAATGGTATTTCCTGACACAACAATCTGGCTTAAACTGACATGATTGCTTTGAATAATGGCAATCTTTTCGGGGATAGTGGATGTGTTGGGTATAATGGCTACCTCAGCCTGCTAGAGCGAATGTAAATGACCCTTGATTTCCTCTGAAACAGTCTGGATAGCTATCATGCATCACAATGCCTTGGGCCTGATCAAAGACCCAGAATGCTTATCGCTCAGATTCAATCTCTGCAAAATATTTGGTACATGCAAAACAAGGTGGGTTTTTTCAAAACATTGCAGACGAACATTCAGCAGAAAACAATTGCCTACCATACAAAGAATTAAACCCTATATCACGAAAAGCTCTGTTTGGAAAATGCAGTTAAAACTCGCTACTACGAACACTCAAATACGTACCATTATTGATCTGTGGCACAGGTGGCAGCTTAATGCAGGATGAAAGTCATGTAGAAAGCTCCTCTAGGAGCTTCCTGCATGACTTTCACCATGCAATAAGAAGCCACCTGCCTACAAATGGAAAAGTAGTAAAGTCAAGCAGGCAAAGCCACATACAAGATGCAACCACCACCAAAACACCGATAGACAGCATGGCACACATACACACACACAACCACACACCCAAACGCACACTCACACACGAGATGAACACAGAAAACACCAACAGACACACAAGAACCAGAGACAAACACTCCACACATGAACAAAATCACAAGCACAAAGACGCAAGGCAAACAACAGGAAGGGTGACAAAGAGAGTGCCGCCTTGGCACGGTCAGTAGCAAAAACATATAATATAGGTCAATTGTGTAGCGATAATCATTGGAGATCTATTCCGAGTAGATGTGCATATATTTTACTTTCGTTTTTAGTTTGCTTTTTCTTAATATTTCTTATAAGGCTAATATTATTTTCGTCCGTTCCAGCCTTTCGTATACTTCGTTGTGAAAATGCTATTATTGTTTTTGTAATAGTTCAACAGGATTCTAGAAATTCTTTTCATGAGCTAAATATTTCGTGTTATGCCATTATTAGTTCCATTTGCACCCAATAAAACTTTCTTTCAGCCATTCGTCACGTGTGCTTTCTATTGCTTTCAGCACTACGCTGCGATCGTGTCCATCAGAACAGCATTGTTTATTCTTTAATATATTTTTATCCTATTATATGTAAGTAAATGAAAACCGTAAAAAAGTACACATTGTTACAAACTACACAATAATTTAATTTACATTAACGAAACTTCTACACAATACACATGCGAAAACTAAATTCACATAACCACGAAAATGATGATAAAACGGAAGACGATGCCATTATCTAAATAATAATTATTTTGTCTGAAATTTGGGGACGAAACTCGTAGTTATCTAATGCAACTTTCTAAAATAGCATCAGAATTTTGGTTCAACTTCCAAGTCATATTCAAGTGATAGTCCAAAAAAAAGCATAAACGTTTTTTGAGAAACAGCTAAATTAAGTAAAATTAAAGATATTTGATGTATAGATCTGCCGCAGGCAACAGTTAAGACTATCATCCACAACACCAAGTTGTTACCCAATATAAGCGCATACTAACTATTTTATTATTAAACCAAATGCCGATTTCAACAAAACGTTAAGGTTTTGTATACCAATAAGACTTATTTACATTAAATACAGAAAAAACCTCTATAACAAGAAAATGGTAAAACGGGAAAATGTAGTTTTCAACTTATGACCCAGATTGTACTACTTAAAAGTGCGTCAAATATACAATCTTCCAAATAATTTCTAAACAGTGTGAATGTGACTTTAATTCGCGTAAAGTTTTAACCAATTCCCTCATATTGACGACTTTTGATGACTCTGTAAAAGCCACTTTGTGAAACCATTGTAATAAATAGAGCATTTGGTCCTATAGGAGCAAATGCTCTGTTTATCACAATGGTTTCAAACTACAAAATTCTGAAGGTTTCCTTTTCTCTAGTTCATGCTCCTTTTCGGTATAGTTATTCAAAGAGGTTGTATATAAAATAACCTGTGAGGGAATATGATAAGAACA
The DNA here is from genome assembly GCA_963576725.1 of Azorinus chamasolen. Lineage (NCBI taxonomy): Eukaryota > Metazoa > Mollusca > Bivalvia > Cardiida > Solecurtidae > Azorinus > Azorinus chamasolen. The sequence continues at coordinate 29,136,108 of OY755239.1, read as the reverse complement.
ACAACGTTTAACCCTTACATGGCTGACTTTTCAAATGGACTGTTCCAAAATGCAAACAGGTCATCATGCTTATAGTGAATATTTAGGGATTCTTCTAAAGAAAAGTGTAATATGACAAACACTGCAGACCCTAATGAGATAGAGGACCTCTCTCATCCGGGTCTACACGGTTTGCAAAGGACATTAGTGACTCGTGTCCCGGAGGAAGAATACAGACCATTTCACAGTGCTCTTCTGGCACATTTTGTGTGTAACCATAGTTCGAAGAACAATACAGTATAACCTATCTTAAGCGGCCATTCATTTATTGAACATGTGCGTTTTAAAGTCTTAAAAAGCATTAAACTACCACTTGTCTTTAAAGACCCTTTATGAAAGCTCTTTTTGATGACCGCTTAAGACAGGTTAAATTACAGACTATGCAACTGGACAAAAACATATAATTAAGAATTTAGTTAAAGTCATGCTAACAAGAACGCCTCACTAAACAAACGGAATCCTGTTTGTGCATTTTAATAACTATGGTCGCTCTGATGTATCAACACACCACACAATATATGACATTGTGGCAATGCGACGCCTCACAATGCGACCCGACATTACCTAACACTTAGTATTAAGTTTTCGTGACGTTTGTTGCATTTTACTCTTTACATATGTTGTTTCGTATGACGCGGTGTCGTATCCCGTGTCTAGTCGTGTATCGTTATGTCGTATGACGCGACGTCGTGTCCTATGTCTATCCGTAAACTAATATTCCGTTCGTTTATAACTTTTATATGTCATTCTATACGTGACATATGCCTGAAATGAAAATCGCGATGTCGTAGCATAAGTATGTTTTTTCCACGATCTGTGTTGTTTAGTTTACCGGCCGCTAGTTTAGGTAGTGTCATTGTCCATGGGTAAGTCATTGGCAGTTTCATACATTATGAAACCCTTGAAGAAAGTTTCCAAGGAGCTTTATGCATATCGTTCACATTACACAAAGCAACTACCCGCTAAAATATCGCAGTCCATCTTTACTAAGCATTCGGTTTATAGACATTTTACTGTATACATTATATTTCTCATAAGAAGGAGGAGTGAATTAAACTACATTCGGTCAGAGCAAAGTTACACCACAGTCAATGAATAAAAGTGTGTTACTCGGCATGATTATTCTTGATAGAAATGTTAACGAGCAAGTATAGTATCAGATCAGACGAACCATCTGCTAGCGAACCGCTGAGCAGAAATAAGAAAATGTCAATGCTTAATAAATAATACAGACTGCATGTGTTCCTGTCGAGGTGTGTAAGCTGTCTGTGACCCTGTGGTGGCATGCACGCTATCTGTGCCTCTTCTTACCGACTGGTCAGTTTCTGTCACTGGTACCATAGTTTAATTTAACTCTTTACTCCACAAATACGTCTTTCTACGCATTTGCAAACATAGTAGATCCAGATCAGATGGCTCCGGTAGGAGGCGTTTGATCAAGGTTTGCTCTGTTTGCTTGTGATATAATACAGACATGATTCTACAGTTTCTGCCATGGCCAAACTTCCATGTATCCATATGCTATAACAATTAAACTTATTAATATTCATTGTGTCATTATATCTTATATGAATATTCATGGGATAAAGGGTTAATTGAAAATGTACATAGCTAATAGAAAAGTATCCAAACTAAAGAAAAAACGCAGAAGCAATTTTCTGCCAAAGCACCAATTTTACTACTAGAATTTATTTTTTATACGTCACAGTGCTCCTAAGTCTTATCCCGCTATTTATACGTCACAGTGCTCCTAAGTCTTATCCCGCTATTTATACGTCACAGTGCTCCTAAGTCTTATCCCGCTATTTGTGACCTAAGACGCATTTGCAAACAGCTTGTATCCAGGGTCTATGCTTATAAAACTTTTTAGTTGAGTCTGAGTTCATTCTCAAGCTTTTGATTGGTCAGATTTGGGTTCTCAAGCTTTTGATTGGTCATTGGCCTATGGCTCAAATCTGACCAATCAAAAGCTTGAGAACGAACTCAGACTCAACTAAAAGTTTTATAAGCATGGATCCAGATGAGTTATCGAGTAACTCGAAGTCTCATTATGACCCAGGTTGTTTCTTACTTGGTCAATAGTTTCTCAATACGTTGTGCCATCGCACTTGGTCCCTTAGCAACCGCATTGCATCAGTCAATTAGATCAATTTGGATACTTGTAATAAATGATGACCATTTTCAAGTAAACGAATGGGATTTATTGACCTAGCGATAGTTGTATCAACACTGAAAACATTTCTTAATATATTATCTCAATGGAATTTTACCAGTTTAACATAAACATGGTGTTAATATAAAGATGGAAAGTCAAACGGATTTTTATTAAAACTTGAGGAGTTTTAGTTTGTATAAGTATCAAACTGAAGGAATGTAATCATTTTCTCTACACTCCATGAATACGCCTTTTAACCCTTCGCTTGCTAATTGCGTCAATATACCTACCTGTAAATAGTGAAGACCCAGATGAGACAGCTCCTACAGGAGCTGTCTCATCAGGGTCTGCACTATTTACAAGTTGATTGTGCAACCAGTGCACTCCGCAGCATTGATTGCACAGCGAAATACTTGTACACAGTGACGATATATGTAATTATACAACAGGGCATGGGTAAAGAAGGAGAAATGTATTTTAAAATTCAGCAAGCGAAGGGTTAACACATTCCCTTATAGATTATATTTAGACCCAACCTGTTTGAATAAATCTACCAAAAACTGAACATTTACTAGAGAACAGGCATTGGTTTTTTTTAATTTTGTAGTTTTTACACCATTGTGATAAGAGCTCCTATGGAGCAACTACTCTATTAATCACAATGGTTTCAAAAACGTTACTTACAAGTATATTTTCAGATGTGTCAAAAGTCGTCAACATAAGGGAATTGGTTAATGCATTTGAAAACAGTAGTCCAACATCAGACAGACTGTGTAGTAGCTGTCTCGTCAGGGTCTGTTTTATTTGCTTGATATGAAGTAATGCATATCTGATTCTACAATTTCTGTCATAAAAAAAATGCCGGTGTCAGTATGCTAATATACATATTCAGCTAGATAGAATCGTTATTTATATCTCATCAATGCACATTCAGTAAATATAAAAACATATACAATACATATTTCAAATAGGGCATAGCCATTCCATAAAGGAATTATAAGAGATGGTAAAAATGACATTGCATGTCATATATAACACTGAACATTTATAACATCACAGTGTGACACACATCAAATCGGATCACTGCAAATTGCAATACTGATTTACAAATGTAATATATTAAAACGGTCCAAAAAAGAGAGTATAAAATAAATAAGAATACTCAACAAAACCAAGCTAAAGTACTCCGATGTCCAAAATCTACACTTGTTAAGAAATCTTAAAGATCAAAATGACATGATATTATATCATTAAAATATATTCGGAACATCAGATACATAAAAAATAAGTTTATTTAGCTAAGTAAGTAATATTCGCAAATAATTAGTTTTACGCGCATAGTCATGCAGTAAAGTGATACATGATTAAAAGACTTCTAACTGTGACGGTTTATTTATTTCAGCTTACTACCCATACATGTAAACTACTACTGTCAGTGTAAATTTAGTTAGACAACATTGGAAATCAGTAAAACCTCTCTATAACGGCTAGGAAATTGTGTTAATTAGTTGGTATTTAGGGCAGGTGGCTGCTTAAAGCAAGGTAAAAGTAAAACAGAACGCTCCTAGAGCGTTCTGTTTTACTTTCACATTGCTTTAAGCAGCCACCTGCATGTAACACAAAATATGTGATGTAATTTAGTAGTCGTTATAGAGAGGTTTTACTGTAATACATGTATCGATTTGAGAGCCAACGTATCAAAAATATGTGACTACCAGTATTTTCAACAGGGAGTGTTAGTTCGAAGAGAAAACTTCATAGTACTCCAATGCGCTATGTAATTCTATTAAAACCACATAAATGTATGTTCGCAAACGGTTTAAATGAGTTTCTATGTGTACGAATACTTCTGGGAACAGAAATACGTTTTCATTCCCGTTATGATATAATAGGCATAAAAGCAGTTATAACGAAATAAGAAAGGTTGAGAATTCACAGCGGAAATCAGATTAGCTTCAATTTCAAGTAGTTGCCGGATGAAAGATTCGAAGGTAACACATTGGCAATAGAAAGGGTTCAATTCAATTACATGTAGGCAATGTGATTATATTAACCATTAGCCTTCTGAGAAAATTATTTTTACAGAATGGTTCACCTATTACATTTCCAATTTCAAGCTATAATAAATGTGTCTACCAAAATGCAATCAGAGTGTCATACAGTTTGGATCCTGATGAGACGTCCACAGCAGGCTAAAGGTTAAACTTTCACCATGCGATAGATTCCAAGAAAATGTTATTTAAGACATTCTGTGTACGGAAGAAACGCGTTGAATTAAAAAAAAAAAAAATGTGAAACATATGCAAGTGTGTTCCTCTTTCACTATCGGTAATGTTGTTCAGTCTTTCTCTTGGGTTAACCCTTTATTCCGTAAATACGCCTTTCTACGCATTTGCAAAGATAGTAGACCCAGCTCAGACGACATAGGAGTCGTCTGATCAGGGTCTGCTCTGTTCGCTTGTGATATAACATAGATATGATTCTGCAGTGTCTGCCATAGCTAAACACCCTGTGTCCATGTGCTATTATAGCAATTAAACTAATTAATATTTATGACGTCATTATGTCTTATATGAATATTCATGAGGTAAAGGGTTAACTAAAACTTAACTCTCATCCCGCAATGGCTATATAACCTCTACTCAAAGTTGGATCTGGGTCCATGCTTATAAAGCTTTTAATTGGTCAGATTTGAGTTCTTAAGTTTTCGATTTGCCAGATTTGAGCCTTTGACCAATCAAAAGCTTGAGAACTCAAATCTGGCCAATCAAAAGCTTGAGAATGGACTGAGACACAACTAAAAATCTTTGAAAGCATGGACCCTGGTTTCAATTTTGACTCATTCTGATCCGGTCAAACCTCAGTGAAACTATTGGTCGAGTGTCAAAAAGCTTGGTTCCAGTCGAGATGCTGAGTTACCAGGTGTCTCATCTGGAGCCAAACTATTTGCTAACGCGAGTAAAGTCGCGGGTGGTGAGATAAGGGTCAACCATTACCGTATCAGGGTATTCAAAATTCCCTTTAACCCTTTCCCTTATATAAAGTTTTTTTTCACGAATTTGCAAACAGAGTAGACCCAGATCAGACGGCTCGTATATGAGCCGACTGATCAGGGTCTGCTCTGTTTGTTTTTGACAAGATATAGATCAGATTCTACATTTTTTCAAAGAAAACAAATTTGCTGGAAAAGTTAACATTACAAAAATTCAGTTAATACATAGGGAATATTACACGAAGTGACGATATGAAGGGTTGTATCACACTAGTGGTTGTTTGGCCGCAGTATTCTCACGAGCCGCGGAGTGAAAATACCACGGACAAACAACCACGAAAATTTATCTGAGAGGTTGAATGTATTGCATGATCGAATACAATTGTAATGTACTACAGAAACTGAAAGGTGTGTAATAAATGTTCATATTTGTCATTATGTCTTACATGAATATTAAACAGGGAAAGGGTTAACCTTTTACTCCATTTAAAAGATATTGGCATCTTGAACATCAGTTGAAAGATTTGTTGTAACGGTATACGAACACATTCAAACCTAAGTAAAACTATTGGCCGCGTGTTTAACAGATTGGTTCCAACCGATACTTCAAGCTATTGGGCGTCTTATCTGGAGCATAGCTGTTGGCAAAGGCGAGCTTATGCAAGAAAACGGACGTGCTTCTAAGTTTATGTCATAACTACCGCAACCATTTTGTCATATGCCATTATACAAATTCATCTAGTGAATAATTATGAGTTCACTAGTTCTTGCAGAAGTATACATCAGGTAAAATATTAACCCATATATATCCATACTCCCTACACATTGGACATAAGCAAGTAGTGTAGATCCAGATCAGAGGCCCTTGAAGGGGTCATCTGATCAGGGTTTGCACTGTTTGCTATACCTATCGATGTCAAAGGTTGTCTCCAGAACATACTTTCTGGGTTCCACATTTTATTTTGGACGAGTTTATGTAATATAAAATGGTTGCTAAAGAGTTGAATATAATTATACAGTAAAATCTCGATTATTCGAACACTAAAATACGTATAAGTATCGATCTTTCAGACCGGTGGCAGCTTAATTCATGGTGAAAGTCATGCAGAAAGCTCCTCGAGGAGCTTTCTGCATGACTTTCACCATGCATTAAGCAGCCCCTTGCCTAAAAGGGTATAAATTCTTCTATGAAAAATCGAATATTCGAGATTTAACTGTAGTATACAATACTGCAGTGTATCTGTTGTAGAATATGTATATGTCTTCAATTTTGGCATTTAACCCTTTCCATGTTAAACATTAATGTAAGAAATAATGACATCGTGAATGTATATTAGATCAATTGTATACTGGGATATGAGCACAGGATCTTTTGGTATTGGTAGAAACTGTTGATAAGATCTAGATCATTCCATAAGCAAACAGAGCAGACCCTAATCAGACGGATTCTATAGGATCCGTCTGAATTGGATCTAATTTATTTGCAAATGCGTGAAAATGCGTTTATATGAAGGAAATGGTTAATATAGCTTTTAAATTAAATTTGCTATAATAACTTCGCCGATATTTCAAAAGAGCTTACATCGCATACTCCTATATGAGCCTTCTGATCTGGGGCTACTCTGTTTGCATATATGTGAAAATGCATTTATGTGAAGGAAAGGGATAACAGACGTAATAAAATACCGTATGGGAGAACATTTATTGTTGATTTCGTGTCAACATTTATTGTTGATTTCATATTTTCATCAATTTATTATGTCCATGTTAAACCTTTTTCCCTAATGAACATTCATGCTTGAATTGGCCATCTTCATGAATATTTACTTATACTTGTTTTTATAAGGTAAAGTTCTAGCAAGAATTGTTTGTTTTTACAAAAACAGTAGGATTAGATCTTTATAATTATATAAGCAAACACAGCAGACCCTGATCAGACGCCTCCTATAGGAACCGTCTGATATGTGTCTACTCTGTTTGGCAGAAAAGCGTGAAAAGGCGTTTATATGAGAGAGACAATTAAATAGATATATGTTCCATAAAATATTCTACAAACACGGTAAATAATTACTTTGATTTCATATTTGATGTCAACAGACCGAAAAGTGCATAAGTTCCATTTATAGTCGCAGTTTTATGTCCATAGACTATCCGATAGCACATAATATTCAGTGTAAAACACACCATAAACACTTGAATATGAATGAAATGTTAACACTTTCCTTCATAAACGTGTTTTCAAGCATTTGCAAACAGAGTAGACCCAGATCAGACGGCTCCTATAGGAAACGTCTGATCAGGGTGATTGAGCTCTGTTTGCTAATGGAATTTGAAAGATCTGTTTATTTACTTTCTAACTTTACTTTCTAAAATGGCTACATTTTCGAACCTTTCTTTTTTCATTATAATTATTATGTCCATGGATATTCATTAGCAATCAAAATTTTGAATAAGCACAGAGCAGGGAAAGGGTTAATTAGTGTCATGCAAGATCGCTATACATGTATGTATATTTGTTAGATGAATCATGCATAAACAATACATAGCGTTAGGAAATAATGACTAGATAGAGATAGATAGATAGATACAGTGGTAAATACGCTATTCCTACCCACTTAACGCGTTTCTTACGCGTTACCTAACCGTTCCTTACCCGTTTCTTAGCCGTTTCGTTAAACGGGTTTCTAACCGTTTGTTAACGCGTTTCTTAACGCGTTTCCTAAACGTTTAAGAGCCCGGATGAAAGGGGAGTAATTATGGACGAAAGGGGGGTAATCCTTGATATGGCCTTTCTTTGAAATGGGAGACATTCTCATTTACCTGTTGGACACTCCTGATATGTAAAATTAAGATTAACCCTTTCGCTGCCACACTCTGTCGTCTGCTAACTTTGTCGCTTGCTACAAAATTTCATTTTTTTGTTTCAAAAACATAGTAACAGTAACAAACAGTTTTGATCCTGATGAGACGCCGAGTGACTCGGCGTCTCATCTGGGTCCAAAACCTTTTGCGTCTCATCTGGATCCAAACTGTTTGCAAAGGTAATCACAGATCCGACATTGGCAGCGAAAGGGTTAACAGTATTTAAACTTTTAATTCTCGTTTCATTTCCATAAGATCTAGCTAGATCTAGATCTATATTAAAATATAGATCTACATTCTCATTGCGTTCATCTATGTGTTGTAAAATGTCTTTTTTTGCTACTGTACGTACAGTACCGTAGAAGATATAGTAGACGTATTTTACAATAGATATAGATCATATCAATCTAAACTATCTTTAAAACTAGAATTTATATTAATCTAAATTTTAAATTGGTTTAAAACGTTTGGATTTAACTTTGTGCTGAGCCAAAGATCTACAATTATTCAAAACATAGTTTTCCTGTATTTTGGAGAAGCTAACAAATCATACTTTTAGATCATTGGGTACATTATTTGGTATTTCTGTTACGTAATAGTTCGTAACTTTGTTGGTAAGAAAGCAGTGATGTGATCACTGTCAAGACCACTGTCCCCTGCTGAGAAAATAGCTAGGGGATTTACTGACCATCTGGTAGCTTTGATCGTATATTTAGGCTGGGTAAATAATAAAGTCTTCAACTAAGACAATTTATTTTCATGCATTCATAACAATTATAGAGTTAGTATTTTTTTTAAATATTTGAATGCGGGGAACAAAAGTACTGACATTTGAAAGCAGTGTAAACACAGACAATATAGCTACAAAATCAGGGTGTTGATCAGGGTCTTCACTAGTATTTTCATAGGCCTAATTAAAAATCATCTAGCAAATTTAAGCCTGATAATAGTGAATGGAATATACAGTTAAACAATGATGGGCCATTCCACTTTTAAATTTCGGCATACAAAGGTTTAATCTTCACAAAGTAACAAAATAATAAGAACGTTTTCATAGTTATATGTGAGCATGAAATATGCTTATTTGTTTAAAACGCTTTAGATCTACCTCATAATGATGAAAACACCTTTGAAAACGTAATAGGTTCAGATCAGATTTCTCACGTGGAAGCCGTTTGATCTTGGGTCTACATTATTTGCTTATCCCATTACATACAAATGGATATAACACTCTAACGCCTTTGCAAACAGAGTAAACCTAGACATGAAGGCTCTTGTAGGGGCCGTCGGATCAGGGCCCACTCTGCATATGAAATTATAAATTAATAGAGTTGACTATATTTTCTACAAATATCAAAAAGGCGTGTGCACTTATACTGTTGTTAAATTCAGCAAGATCTAATAAATACTCATGATGTCATTTTTTTCTGACAGAAATATTCAAATGGGAAAGGGTTAAGGAATATAATATTCTTTAGTAGGTTTCTTCATTCTAGATCCAAAATTTGGTGGTTTACTTTGTGACAGTTTTTTATCTGAAATGTAGAAACCTACTCAAAAAGAACTAATTCTTCAATCCATTTGTTTGATATATAGAGGATCTTACATGAGTGTTCTTGATTATTGGATTTATTAAATGAGTCTTTTTAAAACGATAAAAAACGAGCTTTAGCGAGTTTTTTATTGTTTTAAAAAGACGAATTTAATAAATCCAATAATCATGAACACGAATGCAAGATCCTATTTATAACATAACACACACAAATGTTATTTGCAGCCAATATTTCAGCAGTAACGTGGATTGTTATAAATTCTCCTTACATATAGAAATGATGAATGAAAGGTGTTATTAGGTTCGCTAGGTAACTGGGACAAAGTAGGTCCAAATTTTCCAACTTTATTTTTTACTTACTGTCATATCAACCAGGATCTAATTCAGACCTCTCTGGTATTCAATTTAACTGTGATAGTTTATGATACAAAAACATACAGAAACACGTCAAAATAATTTTTGAGTTACAGTTTTGACATACATAGTTACAAACACGTCACATTATGACGTCATTGTACACAACATGTGTCTATGTAAAGCGCGCCATTTACATGAAGACCTACATACAGTAGCCAACACGTCCGACACTCACTGTCAATGGGATTCGAAATGCGCCTTCGTTTTGGTATATTAAGCCCTTCATTAGTGGTGTATGTATACACATGGACATGGACATTTCCACCGAGAAAAAAAATCTCGATTCAAGTTCAGTGAAAATGTTTGAAATGGACAAAAGATTCAGTACGAACTGCTGCATAAAATGTGTTGGAACAGGAGGAAGATTTTCGCGATCAGCTGAGTTAGTGAGTATAGCATATTTGAAATATGTTTGTGCTGTGCTGGATTCAGATGACTATTGTTGTTGATTGATGCGATATTTGTATGAGTAGAAATCTGCATAAACAAAAGGACATGCGGTGAAGAAAATGCAAAGTTGAGGAGGCATTTTAATTTAAATGTAGAATTGATTGTATGAGTCAGAGTAGCTGGTAGGTCTTTTTTGGCATACATTTTGTATATGATTCCTGACAGCGATTACAATTTGTATTATTTTATCGAAATTAAGGCGCAAGTGCCAACAATCCTTTGCCATCTATCGTGACTCAATCTTGGACAGGTAGGTCGACCACCGTCCGCCAGTTTGTTTGTTTTGACAGCGCGTATGAATCGTTCGAATGTCATTCGGTCGTTCGAATGTTATTCACTAGTGATTATATGCCCATGATTATCAAAAAATAAATGATAGTGTTACGTCACGCTGAAGCCACGTGTTATGTTATAAACAGTGGATATCTGATATTATAGCTTTGTACAAACAAAATTTAAGAACATAATTATCGTTACCTAAATGAGCAAATCGTCGACACTAGCCGGGATTGAACCGCTAAACGTTCGTTGAGTGACGAATCGATTCTTATTTCGGCTAGCCCGTTTCATTCGGAAATTGTTTGAAAACGGCTATCATCGATAAGATCCGAAATCTCCGCATGAAACGGAAAACTTATGCACCTACCGCAACTTCTCTGGTATAATCGTTTCTTTACGCGTTTAACGCGTGTAAACCGTTTATCGCGTAACCGTTCGTTAACCGTTCACTACACGTTTCTTACGCGTAGAAAAACGGGTAAATGGGTAGGAATAGCGTATTTACCACTGTAGATAGATAGATAGATAGATAGATAGATAGATAGATAGATTAGATAGATAGATAGATAGATAGATAGATAGATTAGATAGATAGATAGATAGATAGATAGATAGATAGATAGATAGATAGATAGATAGATAGATAGATAGATAGATAGATAGATAGATAGATAGATAGATAGATAGATAGATAGATAGATAGATAGATAGATAGATAGATAGATAGATAGATAGATAGATAGATAGATAGATAGATAGATAGATAGATAGATAGATAGATAGATAGATAGATAGATAGATAGATAGATAGATAGATAGATAGATAGATAGATAGATAGATAGATAGATAGATAGATAGATAGATAGATAGATAGATAGATAGATAGATAGATAGATAGATAGATAGATAGATAGATAGATAGATAGATAGATAGATAGATAGATAGATAGATAGATAGATAGATAGATAGATAGATAGATAGATAGATAGATAGATAGATAGATAGATAGATAGATAGATAGATAGATAGATAGATAGATAGATAGATAGATAGATAGATAGATAGATAGATAGATAGATAGATAGATAGATAGATAGATAGATAGATAGATAGATTAGATAGATTAGATAGATAGATAGATACATTGCTACTGAATTCACATTAATATTGATCTAGTAATACATGTAACATTATACACCAAACATTTTTGAAAACATGCCAACTATATTCTTTCAAAGGCATGCCGACTTGGATAAGTTGCGTACATAATAACATACCTTTCAGAGAACCCAGATTGCATATCATTTAGAGACATGCAATATATTTACATTAGAACTATCACAGATATTTATAACTTTTGACAAACTTCAGCAGCTATTACAAAGGCATTAGTCTTTCTGAGTTGAAATATGTCAAACAGATACATTCAGAAGCGTGCAAGTGCATATAAGCTTCATATGCATTTACAACACTTCTTATACAACTCGTTGACAATTACACTTGATAGAATAGCAGAATGTATAACATTCAGATACTACAGGCGTACAGAAATCTCTAACACTGACTGATAGCTTTTAAAAGTTGAAAAACAAGATGTGTTTGTGAAACACTATGCCCCCGGTATGACATTTGACCTTGATGTATGACCTTGACCTAAATAAATTGCCCCTAAAACTGTATAATAATCTCAATAAGTTGTACATGCATGCCGAGTTTGAAGTATGTATGTGCAAAGGCGACAAAATTATCGCCAACGTTTAAGTTGGGTCCAAACCAACCAACCAACATACAGATAGACAGAACAAAAACTATACCACCGACTGTGATTGGGGCGCATAATAAAGTATTAGGTCTATACCTGGAAGAAAAGGTACAAACTGTCCTGCAAGTGGTTATTTAGCAGTTTTAAAATCCCAAGGGTTTTACATTTTGTAATAGTCTGAGACAATCTATTAAATAAGTAAACACACCTGTAAGAAAAAGAATTCTTACCAAAATTGTTAACCTTTGAAATAGCAAAGCGTCTATTTGCAGCAAAAGTAAAACTTAACGGAGCATCGGGTATAGTGATTGCTGTCATGTTTAACAAACTGTTATCGGTTTTTTTTCAGGCTTTGAAACGATCGCCTGGATACCAAATAGCTAATTCGTTTACGATGGCACCATGAATAAGGGATGAATTAGCTACACGTGAGGTTTTGTATACAGTAGTGCATGTCTTCAGCTGCCATTAATTTATTGGACATAGGAGTGTTAAATCCAAGGTGGTTGCTTAATGCAGGTTAACAGTAATGCAGAAAGTTCCTATACTTTTGACCTGCATTAAGTTACCACCTGCCTTATAGACCAATAATTAGACATCTTTTTGATGGCCGCTTTAGACAGGTTCTGCTATAGAAGCCAACATAGCCGTGCGTTCTGTTTGCTAACAACAACGACACGAGAAAATATCGCAGAACAAGCAGAAAAGTCTTAATTTAGTGCATATATTACGAATCACGTGACCATGGAAGTACGAAAAGTTACCAAAATGGACGACATGTACATATTTGCTACGCTACATAAACGCTATATTTGTTCCTCAACTGGTTGCATTTCCTCAGATTCCTGGGTTATAAGTGGACGATGTCTATCGAATGGGACCGCTGTGGTGCCGCTTTTGTTCTCTATTCTCCCCTGATATTAGGTTTGAATATGCGTTTTGTTTCGTCAAGTGGATTGTGATTAGCTATATTCATGGTTATGTCATTCGGTGTATCAATATTGATTAGATACGTATTGTGTATTGTTTATGCATGTATAGTATGTATGAACATGCTTAGCCTATCCTACTGACGCATTTTGACGCCTCTGTAAAAAGTCATTTTTTGAAGAGTAAATACAACAATTTCTTCTAAACTGTACACTTCTAAAAGTTTCCTTTTCTCCAGTAAAATGTTCCTTTTCTGTAGATTTATTGAAATAGGTTGGATCTACAATAGTCTTGGAAGGAATGGGTTAAATAATGTGTATTTTGATGAATTATTACTCGTTTCGTGCTTCTGTAATTTGCTATATCTCTAATTGTAATTTGTATTTTAAAAAGAATTAATCACAATGTAACGATTACATTACAGTAGCTCACTTTGCATTTAGTGAACGGGATGCCCGAGTTAAATCCCATTCCTTTCATCTAAATGACACACTTTTCAGGCATTATTTGTTTGCTAGTGATTTGAAATAAGCTTTAAACTGAAATTCGATCTGTTCAGTTTTCCACATGGAAACAATGAAGCTAAAATACAATGGGACTTTAACTAGTAGACACCTGACATCTGTTAACAGTTCCATGAATTAACTAAACAGTAACGTAAACATGACCTGACTGTTCACAACAAAATTGTTCATTCGCTTTTTGGTAAATCCTATCTTAGACAGGCATAAAGACGTTGTATAATCCTGGGGGTTTAGGGCAGATGGTAGCTTAATGCAAGTCGAAAGTAATTCAAAAAGCTCCTATATCGGCTTTCTGTATTATTTGCCCTGCATTAAGCAACCACCTGCTTTTAAAGACTCTTATATTTAAGCTAACAAATGGTCGCTTAAAATATATTCTACTGTATATGTTTGTTTCAATAATAGCTTTTGTTCGGTAAACACTTAACCCGTTCCTTCATATAGACGCCTTTTCACGCATTTGAAAACACAGTAGACCCAAATCAGACTGTTCCTGTAGGAGCCGTCTGATCAGGGTCAACTCTGTTTGCTAATGGACTTTGTTCCTTTATTCGCTAAACTGGCTACAATGTTCCACCTTCCATATTTCATTATAACTATTTTGTTCATGAATATTGAGTAGGTATTGAAATTTGAAATATACATAGAACAGGGAAAGGGTGGTACAATTTGAGCTGAGTCGATTCTTTATTCATACCAACAGTTACTGATTCAGTGACTAATTGTTTCTTTTACTCGTAATTATATTGACATATAAATTACCAGTCAATGTTATTTAGACCATGTTTACAAAAACCACTTTCTAATGCGCCCATTTAATAAATAGCGATTGGCGATTTGAAAGACATCTGATTGATTAATGCAGGACGGAAGTATTGCAGAAAGCTCCTACTCCTACTGAAACACTTTCGTCCTGCATTTAGCGACCGACTGCCTTTAAAGTCCAAATGCATACCTCTTTTTTCGCATTAGAGTGTTTTTATTGTATATTGTTTTACCCTTTTGATTTAAACTACAAGTTTTAATATTGGCATAAACCTATCTCAAATAACTATAATTACCTTTATATAGTTATCAATGATTTACAATAATTTCTCAATTATTTCATATTCGAATATAACAACAGTTTTATTGCTTCAGGAAGACAATTTCATTTTTATCCGTACCTTCTTTTATAGATTGTGTTTTGGATCATATGTATATCATTTAATACTGTAGTGTATTCAGGTACAGCTGCGAAAGCATGTGTAACTGATTCTTCCTTCTGTCTCTCCTTTCCTTTTTTATGGTATTATCTGTCTGTTTACACTTGTTTACTTGATATTTTGATAATTTCATTCGAATGAGTTTACAACCCGTTCTCGAGATATATGTTTATACATCAGTCCAAAGAAGCTGATCATCACTCATTAAAGCAATACAGTAAAACCCCTCTAAACTGGAATTCTTTAGATACTTTCAGGCAGGTGGCTTTCTGCGTGACTTTCATCCTGCATTAATCTGCCACCTGTCTTCAAAACCGGAATTCTAAACCGGAATTCTAGTAAAGAAGAATTTAGATTCTTCCAGACGGGTGGTTCCAATAGGAACTGTCTGCATGATATTCACCCTGCATTAAGCTGCCACCTTTTTCAATAACCGATATTTATACTAAATGTAACGTCCGGTTTAAAGGGGTTTTACAGCATGTCCCATCTTATGTTAGTTAAAAGTCAAATTTACAACAGGGTTGGGTTGAAGCATCAGTTTACTGCAGATTGCATTCTAATGCTAAGCGCATCTTGGCTAACATCTACAAACAGACCATGTAACTCGGCGTCTCATCAAGATAAAATGTACAAACAGACTGTGTAACTTGGCGTCTAATCAAGATAACATCTACACACAGACCGTGTAACTTGGCGTCTCATCAAGATAACATCTACACACTGACCGTGTAACTTGGCGTCTCATCAAAATAACATCTACACACAGACTGTGTAATTCGGCGTCTCATCAAGATAACATCTACACACAGACCGTGTAACTCAGCGTCTCATCAACATAACATCTACACACAGACCGTGTAACTCAGCGTCTCATCAAGATAACATCTACACACAGACTGTGTAACGTGGCGTCTCATCAAGATCTTAGCTGTTTGATACCCGACCACAAGTCTCAAAACAATAAAAGGATCAGAAGCCAATTAAAATGTCATCAAATCAGAGATTCAGCAGACATTATTTTTACACAGGAGAAGAATGAATCAAGCATGGCATTGCACTAAAACGGCTTGTATATAATAACTGCCGCTGAAGCGCGTATTATATATACGTATTCAAATTGACTTTATCTTATAATAGTTGCTTATATAAGACAATTAAGGCGTTCCATACTATATGAAAATGTCATGCACTCACCTTAACAAAGCAATGTGAAATATAGATGACGCCAACCTTTCAACTTTTGTCCGCCTGGTATTCACCAAACACATTATAAATGATCAATATTTTAATTTTGAAGAACCATTAATCAGAGTATCGAAGTGCTTGGGTTTTCAATACGATTGACTCTTTTGAGTTTTCTAAAGTAAGTTCATTATATACACCTATGTGTATATCACCTGGGCTATTCGTATATCATCTTGGTTATTGACAACACGGGGATGGAATATATCCGTTGGTACAAAGTGAAATAACAGTGCCACAAGACAGTACTTCACTCTGTATTGCAACCTCGGTCTGGGCATTTCGATTTTTCATGTGAGGAAGCCTTTCCATCTGGCTTACGGTAGGTCGGTGGTTTTACCCGGAAGGTCTTCTGTGCACGAAACACTGTTACATGTAAGCGCCGTAAAACCCCTATAAAAACAAACCAAATCACTCGATATTGTACTGAAAGAGGGTTTCATTTTCTGTCAAGCTCTAACGGGGGATCATTGAAAAGCAAATAACATTTTTACTCTTTTCAAATATTATTAATACAGATCGAGTGAAAACTGCAAAGTTGTTTTCAATGTACCGATGGATTATTCATTTTAACTCTTAATTCAATGATTTTTGTGGGAGAATGTGAGAATGTATCAGTAAATGTGTTTCAAATAACCACTTAACCCTTTCAATGGGGGACTAGCATGTACCGTCATAGGCAAACAACGTAGAACCCCTAGGAACTGATCTGCACTGTTTGTTATCTAAACTCCTCTTTGCTAGTTTAAGACTTTCATACTTAGTGCACGTTTCTATTTCTGAACATTCAGCATAGAAAGGATTAATGATTAATCACATCGGTCTTCACCATTACATGACTGAATATTCAAATGGACTATTCCAAAATTCAAACAAATCAAGCTTATGATGAATATTTAGGGATTCTCTTAAAGAAAAATGTAACATGATAAACAGGGCAGACCCTGATGAGAGGGCTCCTCTAGGAGCCCTCTTATCTGGGTCTACACTGTTTGCAAAGGGCATTAGAGACTCGTGTCCGGCACAGTAGGGTAAAGCGCAGCTAGTCGCTTTATACAGAGCAAAAGAATGAATGAAAAACCAATTCACACATGTCGAGTAATGCAGAAAGTTTCAATATGAGGTGTCTGCATTATTTCTGTCCAACATTAAGCTACCATCTGCCACAAAAACACATAATTATACTTCCTGTAATGGCAAGGTTTCGCTGCATCTAAATCATTATGTTTTATGTACTAGGGTATCCAATGCAATTATTATCTAAGGAAACAAATCTAACAGAGAATTGAATATAAGGCCAAAATAAATGGTTGTTCTGTACAAAGACTGGTCTCTTTAAACGCAATATTACCCAATGTAGAAGCAAATAACGTGTCATCTTATATGCTGCTATGGCATTTGAATTGTATTCTGATAGAACCACGGTTGTGATTTTATTCCAAAGCTCCTTTGTCTAGGGCGAGATTTGACAGCCGAGACAGCCTAGTACCAGTTCCATAAGGCTGGATAGATTAGTTTGATTGCCAAATTTGTCATTCAGCGAAGGAAGCATCGGTTTAAATTGATATTTGTAGATCGGCCGTAAGTGGAAATATCAAACGTTATACCGTAAACGACTTAAGAAAACCTCGGATTTAACGAGTAATTTAGACATGGCCGAACAGTAATTGTATTTAACGATTTCAAAACATGGACGACGGAAAAACAATAATAATAAACAAGTAAAACACAATAATACAATATATACCAACATTGATAGCACCATAACCCTTCCTATGATAGGTACTCTTCAAATAGAGTAGACCAAGATCAGACGGCTCCTTTATGGGACCATCTGTCAGGGTGTGCATTGTTTGCTTACGAAGTAATATGGATTTGATACTACAGTTTATTCCATGGCAGGCGTTGTTTTATCCGTAGGTATTATGAACATTTAAATGATCAGTATTCTTGATTTAATTATTTCTTTCATATTTCTATTCTTTCTACATATTATTTTAATTAACAATTGTAAAATTCGTTATGCGATCACAGCCAAAATCACGGATGCACACGTTCACATAGTGATAAAGTTTTGAAAAAGATCCAATGGGAAAACTACTGAATCATGTCCCGGAGCAAATCATCTCATAGAACAAACAGTGGATGTCGGGAAAAAGTCACGTCTCTTGTTTGAAATTGAACAATCTACAAAATGTCTCACTACAAGATGAAAAGGTAGGAGAATCCCGGCATTTTATGAATAAGTAAAGGGTGTTTATCAAAACATTCCGACAACACCAACCCTCTAAATATCAATTTTAACAAAGTCACACAATAACACAACAGCGGAAATTGAGGTATGTGGTCATGATTTCAATTCAAATTGATGTCTCTTATATTGAGGTTATCAATATATTACAAGAAGTTAGATAACATTTGTACCAGTTCGGGTAGTTTCATGCTTCTCAGAAATATAGCTAACATTGTACAGACATCTCTATACAGTAGAACCGCTCCTAAGCGGTCATTCATTTATTGAACACAGGAGTCTTAAAAAGCAGCTGGCTGCTTAATGCAGGTCAAAGGTAATGCAAAAAGCTCCTTCAGGAGTTATCTACCTTACTTTTGCCCTGCATTAAGCTACCGCCGGACTTACGGATCCATAATCAGACCTCTTTTTAGTTTTGATGGCCGCTTAAGACAGGTCTTCTGTATTCACTTTATGCACGCATCAAGTACGTGTATCTTCCAACTAGCGTGCAACTGAACTGGTGCATGTGAATTGGTACATGTGGAGCCTGGGGAGACGAAAACCTACAAACATCAGAACAAATCCAAATATCGTTAATAAAGAGAATACTTAAACTTAGAAAAAGCTCACCAGCTACGATGTGTAAGCTGAATTTGACAGATTTCCTGTAAAAATAATGTTTAAATCTAGAATCATATCATTTGGGGAAAATATAATAACAAGGAAAGACGCAAATAGTTAAAACGTTGTAATTTATTCAAAACGTAAAATCAAAATCAATTAAAAACACTTCCTCTGTAGAACCCATTTGAGAAATACTACCAAACGAACAGCAAAGCATTTTAGGCAAACTTACAAAATTGGTTATTTTGGATTAACATATTTGTTCCCAGTGGATTTGTCTACTTTTATCTAAGGGATGTATGGTCTAAAATTTCATTTTTGTTTTGTTTTATATTGAATTTCCTATCAGCAAACAGTGTAGACTCTGATCAGAGTCTACACTGTTTGCCTACGTCCCATATATGGGATCGTGGGAGTAAATGGGTTAAACAAAGCAAAATGAAATTCATCTGTTCATGAATCCACTAAAGACTTAACTTTTGCCCATTCAAAGACATTATGAGATTAAAAATGTATAGTAGAACATGACTCAAGCTGTCATTCATTTAGTGAACATGGGAGTTTTAAAAAAGCAGCTGGTTGCTTAATGTAAGGCAAAAAATGCAGAAAGCTCCTATAGGAGCTGTCTGAAGTTTTTGACATGCATTAGGCTACCGCCTGCCTTACAGACCCATAATTATACCTCTTTTTGATGGCCACTTTAGACATTTTCTACTACATTTACTTACCGTAAAACCGACGTTTCCATTGCCTCGTCAAATTGCTCACGTCAATATGAATGATGCATGTGTTTGTAGTACATCATATTTCACCGTGCTCATTGATTCGTTCCGGATTAAAACACGATCAGTCTGATTTAAATAAGTTACCCCATTCTTAGATCTTCTTTTTTCACACATGTCAGTTGTTAATTTATTTCATTACTGCTTCAGTTTATTTGAATAAAATTTGGTCTTGAAATCAACATTACATTTTGAGTTGGGTAAAAGTGGAATAAGCGTGAGGCTGGGTACCTACAAATCTGGTTTAACCCTTTACCTTTACCACACACACGCGCACACACCACACCACACCACACTGATAAACACATCACCCCACAAATATACACACACAAACACACTTTAATACATTCAAAAAGGGGGGAAGACGACACGATATCAGAAAACTCAGGTGACCACGGGATTACTACCTTAGAATGGTCAGTCGCAAACCAACCAATGGGGTTTAAACCAATGTTAAGGAAACTCGTCCAGCCTCAAACTTATCCTATATAGTAATCCCCTCTAAACCAGACGTTAAATTTAGTATAAATTTCGGTCTTGGAGACAGGTGGCAGCATAATGCAGAGTGAAAGTCATGCAGAAAGCTCTCACACGACTTTCACCATGCATTAACTCATTATCTCCTAGGCTATTTTTAGACACAACCTTTTTGTATTAATCTACCGAAAAGGAGCATTAACTAGAGAAAAGGAAAATTTTAGAATTTTGTAGTTTGAAACCATTGTGATAAATAGAGCATTTGCTCCTATAGGAGCAAATGCTCTATTTATCACAATGGTTTCACAATGTGAATTTTATAGAAGCGCAAAAATGCGTCACTAGGGGGTAATGTGTTAAGCAGCAACCTTCCTAAAAGTGTTCTCTACTAGAATTATGGCTTCTAGGGGTTTTACTGTATTTACCTATCCGACGAACAGTTTTAACCCTTCGCTTGCTATTCACGTCAATATACCTACCTGTAAATAGTGAAGACCCAGATGAGACAGTCTCATCAGGTTCTGCACTATTTACAAGTTGATTGTGCAACCAGTGCACTCCACAGCAGTGATTGCACAGCGAAATACTTCTACACAGTGAAGATATATGTAATTATACAACATGGCATGGGTAAAGAAGGAGAACTGTATTTTAAAATTCAGCAAGAGAAGGGTTAATACATGTAATCCCCATCACGACCGCTCTACAACATAAATGACAACTAATACAGCAGTGTATTCAACGACAACCATACTAAATAATATCAGCATTCCCTTTTAACGAATCAAAAGAGTTACTCCGAAGCCGGTCACAAATGAACTGACTTTTTCTGAAGCCTGTACATCTGTAGAGAAGCCATTAGAGTACGACAGAAAGAACAACATATCCGACGTCCTCATTCCGCGTCCGGATTTGGGAAGCCACCATCACAGTAATATGCCCTTCATGTCGTAGCACCAACAACGAGGGAAGCGTGGTGATCGATTGTAGAGGGGTCGACACACTAAACATTGAACATTGAATTATCGCTTAATCAATAAATTTGTAAATGGACATTTTCAACCGTCTAGCGAAATTTGTAAATATCATCGACATAAGATTGCTGGTGTGAAATGCAGTATCGCATGAGAAACTTTAAAATACATTTATATTTGCTAATGATTGGAAGATTTAGAGAAGGTCACACCTGTTCACATGTTCCCATTCCCTGATATTAACGTCTTTTGACGCCTTTGTAAAACCCACTTTTTGAATATATATTGTGATAAATAGAGCATTTGCTCCATTTATCTCAATAGTTTGAAAACTGCACAATTTTAAAAAATTCCCTTTTCCTAGTAAATACTCATTTTCGGTAGATTTATTCAAAACAAAATGGGTCTAAAAATAGCCAATGAAGTAATGCGTTAAGACGGAATTCAGTAATAAAACAATTGCGATTATTGGATTGCTAAAACAAATAACAGGTCTTGGCAAAAAGGATACGTTATGAAATATAAACCGCATATGATAAAGCACGATTAATATCTCCATGTAGATGAGGGTAATGTAGCCGGGTAGAGATTATGGTGAAATAAGTTGATAGGCTTTACTGTGTGGCTTGGTAGCTCAGTCGGTAGAGTGTTGGCATGGTAAGCCGGAGGCCCTGGGTTCGAGTCCCAGTCGAGTCACAACTTTTCCACCATGTTACATTTGGCGCCCAACGTAAATAACCCATAAGGTGATTTATATGAAGATAATATGAAGATTATAGGAAGATAATGTGTAATAATAAGAAACTCGTGGAGTGTTCTTTGAGTAAGAATTCTTGTGTAGAGGGGGTGTGTAGTCGGGTAGAGATTATAGTGAAATAAGTTGATAGGCTTTACTGTGTGGCTTGGTAGCTCAGTCGGTAGAGTGTTGGCATGGTAAGCCGGTGGCCCTGGGTTCGAGTCCCAGTCGAGTCACTTTTTCACCATGTTACAGT
The DNA here is from genome assembly GCA_963576725.1 of Azorinus chamasolen. Taxonomy (NCBI): domain Eukaryota; kingdom Metazoa; phylum Mollusca; class Bivalvia; order Cardiida; family Solecurtidae; genus Azorinus; species Azorinus chamasolen. Next base: position 29,113,612 of record OY755239.1, on the reverse strand, counting down.
AATTAAATATATTGATGTCAAAGTCATGCCGTTTGGTATAGCCCTTTGAAGAAATAAATTCATTACAAATAGACAGACATGTGTGAAAGTGTGAAAATAGGTGCTGAAATATCTCGCCTATTTGTTTTATTAGGGTTATATCCCAGAATACATGACATCAAAGATTTATAACTAATTGTGAATATGTAATACAAATGTCAAGATGATTAAAACCCATCTATGATTCTTCTTGGGTTCATATCTAAACTTGACCATTATTATGGATTAGCTGAGAGGAAACCTCATGCGGGAGACTTTCATAGGCACGTTTGGAAAATACAAAATTGCCCAAATCATACAATTACGTTTTAACTAAAAAGGTAGCATCTTCACTATAACAACTATTCAAATACTTTGTGCATTTTGAATGCTCCACGCCATTGCCTCTAACGTCAGGTACAATTAATTTCCTGTCATTTTCCAGCTTTAAAAAGCTTGGAAAATCCTTTATTTATCGGAAACCAATTAGACCCAGTTAAAGGAACTGTCAACAGCTCAAATAAATTACTCGTTTCGTCTTCGCAGCATCACACAGCCACGTTTGTCATTGAATACGGGGGCTAATGGATGGCATGTCTCGAAATGGCTAGTCTTTAAGTGTGTTCAACTTTCAGTGAAAAACAAAATAAGACCTGGTGTCTCCGTGATGCATTACTTACGCTGAATCTCTGAAAGCCTTCAACATCGAAATTTAAACGTGTTGAGTGTTTAGTTTCTTTTCAAGTAAACACCACATATTCAGTGTCGCTTTTCTGCGGAATGGAGAATGTACATAATGTCGTGCAGTTACAAGATGTAACAATCGTCATTGTAAAACAAAAATACGACTTTTGATACTGTATTCAGATGACTTGTCAATACATGTACATGTAGTTTGATATCTGGTACAAACTGCTCACTATGACAACACATAAGCTTAGTACATTATATCTGAGAGTCAACTCATCGGTTGGCTATTATCATTGCAGCATCTTCGTTTGAAAGGCACCAGTTAACCTACACTCTTCAAGAAGGCTAATTATCCATGGCAATCAGGCGCGGATTTAAAGGTGGCGGAGCCGGCGTACGCCCCCCCCCCCCCCCCCCCCCCCTAAAATTGCCAAATCAATTTTTTAATAATATTTAAGATCTATATACAGTAAAAACCGCTCTATAACGACCAATAAATTGTGTTAATTAGTTGGTATTTAGAGCAGGCGGCACGCTTTAAGCAAAGTGAAAGTAAAACAGAACGCAATTGTAAGCCGAATCTGTCAGACTACGATACGGCTATGTTTGCCAAGGAAAGGACTGTGTACAAATATGCAGCTTGCTTGCTGCTCGTAACTGTGGTGCAAAATAACTTTTTTTTATTTCTGAAACAAACCGGATAAATAACGAGTTTTTGAGTACGCACCTTCGTCCGTAGCTCTGCTTACAATTTGAATATTTGTATAAGATATCCTGAATATTGAATGAATTTATTACTCTAATGGCATATTAACACAGAATGTCAAGGAAGAGACTGTAGAATCATATCTATATTACTTCTTACTACATAATACACGAAGTGTATGCTACACCAATAGTATAATACAGCAAAAATATACCATATACGAAGAGTCAGTTATACTAAGCGTATTTTACACCACGAGTAAGCCCCCAAGTGCATGTTACACAAAGATTATGTTACTACTACACCTATATTATGCTACACCAAGCGTGTGCTACACTCACTAAACGTAGGCTACAAGGCTATATTACACCAAAAGATTGCTACATCAATAGTATGCTACATCTACGGTATGCTACATCAATATTACATTTCAAAGAATATGCTACACAACCAGTATGCTACTGCTACACCAATATAATGTTATACCAAGAGTATCCTGCAGAAAGGTATGCAAATCAAGAATTTGCTACACCAAGAAGGCTACACTAAGAGTATGCTGCACAAGGAGTATACATACCAAGTATGACGTACACTGTGAATATAATACACCAATAGTAACTCGTGTATGCGGCACCAAAAGTTGCAACACCAAGAGTTGGTTTGTGCTACACCAAGAGTTGGTTTGTGCTACACCAAGAGTTGGTTTGTACTATATCAAGATCATACTTAATCGAGAATGCATTACACCCAATAAAAGTTCTAAACTTATGGGGCATCGAATAAGTAGGGGCTACTTACTATCTGGCTAGCTGACTATCATACAACAAAATAAATTCTATCAGCAAGCTATCCTAGGGTATACTTAGACGCTGGTCGTTATCCACGAAATGAATACCGTGTGCCAGAAAGCTACCAATGAATGATATTTACACCTCCTCGCGATAGTCGGATATGTTAATCAAAGGCAGAGAGTGCTTATTTTACGCGGATTCTATCGAGGTGATCGGGTTCCTGCTCCATCGGTGAGAAAAACAATATGTTATGAAAATGCCCTGAGCGTGTTCTCTTACAAGAGACATCGTTCTAAACGATCTTTGTGTTGATGATTTACGTAGACAATGTGTTCACCCTTTACTCCATGAATATTCATGCAAGAAATAATGGCATCATGAATATTTAACAACTGTTGTTGTATAATGACTCTATATGTTTTGACCATGCAAGACAATGTAGAATCAGATCTGCTTTATCTCCAAAACAAAAAGAGAAGACCCTGATCAGCTGTCACGTACAGGAGCCGTCTCTTCTGGGTCTACTTTGTTTGCAAGACGATGAAGGATATCAGTTAAAGGGTTAGCCTTGTATTGTTTTATACTGCCACTGTCTTAACCCTTAGCCTGCTGGGAATATAATATCCGCTCAAACAATAATATGTTACAGATTTACTTACATTTCTTTCGTTAGAAATTTTTTGACAGAGTATCAAACAGCTTGGACCCTGATGAGACGCCGAGTCACTCGGCGTCTCATCTGGATCCAAGATGTTTGTAAATGACTGTTAAGTCACACTTAACAGGCAAAATATTAACACTTCTCTTTGTGTAGGAGGAAGTGCTCAATGCTACCACAAAATAACATAACAAATCATACAATCCTGTCGTTCTACAAAACCTTTGGAATAGTTCTGGATACCACGCAACCAACTAAGGCAACTGTAAAGAACGTATAGTTCTGAGTTCACCATTAGTAATATAGAATACCGTCTCCTGATAGTGTTAAAACAGCAGTATGGGTCGTGTATTAGACCTAATTAGACTTTGATAGCCAGTGCAGTCCTTGATCGGAATTATAGATTGGTAAAATTAAACTTTAGCCTGCTATGAGCGGATGAGTGACTACCTATGCGAACAGTTTGGATCCAGATGAGACGCCAAGTAACTAGGCGTCTCATCAGGATCCAAACTGTTTGACATCCTGATTGCATTTTGGCAGACAAATTGATTATAGCATGCATTTTGAAAATGTAGTAGGCGAAACATTCTGTAAAAATAATTTGCTCAGCAGGCTAAAGGTTAAGCAAAACGTTCTAATAATGTTCTCCAGATAAATGCTTTAGCACTTTACCACCAAACAGGCAGTTTTCACGATTTTGCAAATAGAGTACACCAAGGCCAGATGCCATCTGTTCAGAGTTTGTTCTTTTTTGCTTATGGAATTTAGATAAATATCTGATATTACAGTTTCCTGTTATAGCCAAATGGTCGATATATATATACAATTATACAAAATTCAGCTAGGAAATACAGTATAACCCCACCTCTAAACCGGAATTTTGACAGTCATTTTAGGCTGATGGTTGCTTAATGTGGGCAGAAAATCCTGACGGAAACTACTGAAAGAGCTTTCTGTTTGACTTTGATTATGCATTAAGTTACCATCTTTCTTTTAGAACTTACTGAAACTTGTTTGTTCGTCTTGTTTCTGTGCATGTGTTTGGGGAGGGGGTTACTGTAGTCAGGATGTCAATATTTTAAATACAGTAACACCCCTCTTTAACGGCCACTATATAACATCAATTATTTTGTGTTAAAGGCAGGTTGCTGCTTAAAACAAGGTGAACGTAAAACAGAACGCTGCTATAGGAGCGTTCTGTTTCAATTTCACCTTGCTTTAAGCAGCCACTTGCCCTAAATCCAATTAATTAACACAATTTAGTGGCCGTTATAGAGACGTTTTTCTGTACTTAAATATTCATGCTATAAAGGATTAATCAACTGTGTCGCTCTGACAAACTGACAAGGCTTATAAGCTGTTGAAAGGTGTTTCTGATATCTGCTGATATTATGCTTTAGAGTTAAAACGTTATATTTTAACCCTTTACTCAATATATTAGCTATTTAACGCCTTTGAAATAGAGTACACCCATATCAGACTGCTCTTTTTGGATCAAGCTCTGTTTGCTTATGAACTGATATAAATCTGATTTTGCAAGTTCCGCTATGGCCAAAAATCCATGTCACCATAACCTTTCAGCTTATTAATATTCACGGTGTGTTTTTTTCTTTTCTTACATCAGTATTCATGGAGTAAGGGGTTGATATAGTGGACCAACAAATTGCTATTTGTCTTGATGTTTTACTGAATGAAGAAGCAACTATAACTGACTAGCCAAGGTGTGTTTAATATGTTGGAAATACTAGTGATTGGAAATGGAAAAGGGGTAATAATTGGCATGCAATTGTTGTGCAAAATGCTTTTTAATTGTCCTGTTCGTAATACATAAGTAAAATGTACATTAATTAGCTTTAAGGGAATCCACAAGTTTATCAAATGTGTCTAGATTCATATATAAGAGAGAGCCAATTCTGCAACCCAGAACAAAACAAATTTGGTAAAAGATCAGAATTTATGAAAGTTGTTCCCCGTGCTGATATGTAACTTTTATCTTGTGAAAAGTGCAACGCTTTTACAACGTATCTGCGGTCAGTCAGCACCTAAACTGTTTGATCTGTTCAATGGTGTAATTGTTTTTTTTTATTCTAAGCACGAGTTCGTGATGCACATAGCAGAGGTCCAGATAAGATGCGTAAATTAACCCTTCGCTTGCTGAATTTTAAAATACATTTCTCCTTCTTTAACCATGCCCTGTTGTATAATTACATATATCTTCACTGTGTACAAGTATTTCGCTGTGCAATCACTGCTGTGGAGTGCACTGGTTGCACAATCAACTTGTAAATAGTGCAGACCCTGATGAGACAGCTTCTGCAGGAGCTGTCTCATCTTGGTCTTCACTATTTACTGGTAGGTATATTGACGCGCTTAGCAAGCGAAGAGTTAAAACATTTTCAAGAATAACTTCTTGATTTCTCCACCAAACCTTATGGTGTGACTACTCTTCGAGACGATTCTAAAGACTGGTTTCGGTTTGAGAACGCACCCTTATCTGTAGCTCTGGTGTCTTAATAAATAGGTAAGATTAGCCGCCTGTTTGTGCCTGGTAGCTTAGTGTCTCATAAAGAGCAAAATGCTTGAAACCATTGGCCTGTATCCGTAAAGCTCCTAAGAAGAATATCAAGAAAATTAAAATTCCTTAGTTTCTTGAATAGCCCTCAATCTCATAAACTCTCAAGTAAAGTGATTTTGGAAAACACAGATCTATCTACATCATACTCTAGGCTCAAGCTGTGCTTTTTAACGTAAATAGAAAAACACTGTAAAATGGAGTGGTTGACCATTTTAGAATTGCTTATAATATTTAAAAGGTTCAGAAAGTAAAATCATTCATAATGCTAACGATAGATATTGCACCAACCACTGCTGTTGTAGAACATATCTGTAATTGAGTACCGTATTTGGTACAACAAAACAATCTGTGTAGGAGTACCTTCATTTGTTCTACCAAACGTACCTGTGTCGGAGTACCTTCATTGGCGCACCAAACGTAGGAGTATCTGTCTTGTTTTGTTTGTTTGTGTTGATTAACGTCCGTTTCTGCTCACTATGGGGCAAATTGGACGCCCCAAAGAGAGGGGAGAACATACAGAGAAACCCGGGCGCGATGCACTACTCTTATTATCGACTTAGTCTGTATTGGTGTACCTTCATTGGATCATCAAACGTATATGTGTTGGAGTACCTTCACTGGTTACCAAATATATCTGTTTTGGAGTACCTCAATTGGTTCACCAAACATATTTGTTAAGAGTACCTTCATCGGTTCACCAAACGTATCTGTGTAGGACTAACGTCATTGGTGCACAAAAAGTGTTTGTTTTGGAGTACCTCCATTGTTTCACCAAATATATATGTGTTGGAGTATCTTCATTGGTGTACCATACCTATCTGTGAAAGAGTACCTTCATTGAGTCGTCAAACGTATCTGTGTAGCAGTAACGTCACTGGTTAACCAAACGTGTCTGTTTTTGAGTACCTTCAATGGTTCACCAAACGTATCTGTGTTGGAGTACCTTCATTAATGCACCATGCGTATCTGTAAAAGAGTACCTTCATTGGTGTACCAAACGTATCTGTGAAAGATTACCTTCATTGACGTACCAAACGTATCTGTAAAAGAATACCTTCATTGGTGCACCAAACGTATATGTGAAAGAATACCTTCATTGGCGCACCAAACGTATCTGTGAAAGTGTACCTTCATCGGTTATGATAACTAATATTATTATACTGTAAAGTAAAATCCTCGATTTTGATTGGTCAATTAGTCATGTATAATAAGTCGTGTATTCCCCAAAATTCTGATGTATATATGGAGTCTTAAGCAACAATGGAATTTGCCCCGTCGAGGGTCTCGCTTCATTGCTACAAAAACAAAAATGGCCGACCGGCTTCACTTCGTCGATTCGATCGAAACAACCGCTGTCACACGAAATAACAAGAGTTTGGGCGGAACAAAGTTCTCCATTTAAAAAAACATTTTTGTTATAGTTGTTGTATAACGATGTAAATAAACCCGATACGTGGCGAAGGTCGTATTCTGCTCTGATGCAGCAAATGTTGTCAAAATACTTGGGCACGTACCGACTAGCCTCTAAACCTCCGCTTTTATAAAGACAATCCACGCTCAATTCGATTCAGATTTTATTTATGCAAATGCACATAACACGTACCTGTAATTTACAGTATAGCCGCTCCTTCCAACGCCCATTTTTTGAATAGTATGAAACCGTTATTTTTACGTCATCCAAATGACGTCGGAATTGCGCCATTTTCTCAATTACGTTTAACCGTTCTCCGTTCTCATACTGAAAATAGTATCTACTTAATCTCTGATCAGCTGAAAGTTTTAATAACGTCTGATTCTTTCAATCCTTTGAGAAACTAATGCACTTGGAAGATCCCTTTCTATCCACAAATGTAATAACCATGTTATTACATGGTGAACTAGGGTCGCAGAGTGATACAAACCCTTACCTAACAGAATGGGGCCTCTGAGGGGAAGAAAATAAGACGCATACATTAACCACGCAATTTAACTGCTACACATATTAAACTTTGCAGTATAATAAAATCGTTATACAGATCATTGGCGGGGTTTCTGACTTTTTATTCCCTGCTGAGGAAAATGCATGTAGCCCTCGCCTAAAAAAACATGATTTTCCTCAGTGTCAAACAGTTTGGATCCTGATGAGACGCCGAGTCTCATCTGGATCCAAACTGTTTACATAAGTATTCACTCATGTATAGCAGGCTAAAGGTTAATATGCTTTATACTATTTTGGAACATTGTTTAAGTATCCACAATGTGTGGGTTACATTTTTGTTGTAAAAAATGCCAACGAACATATTGACTTTTTGCTCCAGTGAAAGGCTGAGCGCCTGAAAATGGGTGACAATACCTTTCTTACATAACAGAAATGCATATTTATTTCTTTTTTATTCAAATAGAAATGGCATTTGTCGTCGATGCATTAACAGCACGTTCGCAGTTTCCTGTTGTCTTAGAAACGTGAGAAGTATTCTGATATTTTTTGTTTCTTTGTTTCGATTCTTTGCTTAAATAGGATAGAAGTCAGACAAGAGATGTCACACAAAAGTCCACAGGAACTCCAGAAGCACAAAGGAAGTGCGACAGCCCCGACACCGCCATC